>VWZD01011565.1:71691-200647 GCA_013396695.1 Sakesphorus luctuosus
AAAAAAGGAAAGGGAGGGGGGGGGAAAAAACCCGAGCGAGAGGCAGCGAGGAAAATCACCTCTTCCCCTGGTCCCCCCGCCCTCCTGCCTCTTGCTCCATCACATGAGCAGAGCCCCGGACACGCCTTGCAGCATCAAACCGGGCTGATAAGGAGCGGCCAAGGGGGGCAGCGCCCTGCCTGCCGCCGCCGCCGCCGCCTCCGCCTCTCTCCGCCCTCCCGGGCACCGCCGGGGCGGGGGCGCCGTCGGCCCCGGGCCCTCCGCGGCGGCTCCGCGGTGCTGACTCAGCGTTTCGGCTCCCTCCCCTCCCCGCCCGGGCCGTGGCCGGGCCGAGCCTCGGGGGGCTCCGGCGGATGTGCTGCGCTCCCTCCCGGCCCCTGTCCCGCAGGGCTCCGGCCGCCTCCTGCCCCGGGGCTCGGCGCCGCGGCCACCAGCGCGGAGCTCCCCGCGCTCAGCCATGCCGGGCCTGCCCCAGGGAAGGACGTCCAGGTTTCAGCTGATGCAGAAATGTAAGATCCCATGTCTTAGGCAACTTTGGAGGAAAAAAATCAATCTGCCTTTTTATTGTCACGCAGGACAGGTTCCCTTGTATTAATTCATGGCAGGTACCATGGCATAAGCACGCAAAGCCAAGAACAGGGTCGTTTCTCTCCTAGCCCAGAACAAACAAAGCATCTTTACCATGCCACAAAACCAGAAGCAACACGTACATAGGCATGCTCCTACCCAGTACTTTCAAAAAGTATCAGCAGTGAAATAGCACATACATCAAAATAAACATCCACAATGTGCCAAATGGGTAGCAAATTAATCCATTAACTGTTCTTCATCATGAGTATAAAATCTTTTTTTCTAAGCATACACATGTATCCATCCTCTGTGGAGTTTGTGGTTAAAATCAGGAATGATCTGAAGAGTTTGTAGTACATACTATAGAACCATGCACTATTTCTTTTAGAACATTAAAACAGTTCTCACCCACCAAAACACTGTTCCAGTCAGAAAAAAACACATTCTCTTAAAAATCCATTCTGCAAACAGCCTGATCTTCACATGCTGGCCAGTTTTTTCCCTGAAAAAAAATCAAGACGTATCCAGTCAACAACAAAAAGCCTCTGTAGCCTCTCCCCTCAGTTAATACGAGAACCTGCTGGAGTCATTGGTGTTCAGCAGAACAAAACTAGTGTCATGGATCGCACAGATGGAATCAGCGTCTTCCTGTTTCTGCTTAGTCCCCCTTATTTCCAGATGAGAGGGGACATGGGTCTGAGCTTTCTGTAATGTGTAACTGAGTCGCTGCAGTAGGTCTTCCCCATAGCCACCCAGTGCTTCTGGATCACCCACTGGCCAGCACCCACAACAGGGGCACGAGCAGCCCCTGAGCAGCCTTTCCTGGCTGTCATCTTTTGATGCCCATGTTTCTAGTGGAGGAAGAGCCAGCACCACCTCCATTCCCCACCAAATCTGCCTTTCTCCCTGCCTTCTGCTGCTCCTTTGCAGGTGCAGCTGAGAACTGAGGCCAACTCAATACTGCAGGGCTATTTTGTGTTCCCCTTCAGCCATGGACCCCGGGCACAGACACAGAGGTCTCCTGGGCTTTGGAGAGGGGAGAGAGCCAGCCATGGGGCTCAGTGGTACATGGAGAGGTTGGAAACAGTGTGTGCAATGGGAGGGAAGATCAAGGATTTGCCAGGGAGTTTCTCAAGAAGGGAAATTGACACAATTCAAGGTCTGTGCCACATCATTTCTCCTTTCACTCCTCAGTGACCACAAAATGCTTTCTTTGCAAGCAGCTAGAACACAGCCTCTTTCCTCCCATCTACGTTTGCTCTTTAGTCCTTTTCCTTGCAACTGGCAGCACCGGCTCCATGTCCAGCAGTCTCAGAGCACAGTTGCAAGCACTGCAGCTGAGATGCCCCTCAACGCCTATCCACTGCCAATTTTCTGAACACAAATTGTTTCCTTTTGTCTGGAAGTCTTTGGCTACATCTATATGGTGAGATAAAATGTGCTGGGGACAGCTTTATGATGATAAGGTCAAGCAGCACAGGATGCCTTGTGTGTACACCCATAACTGCTCCTCACTCCAAACCATCACATCTCTGCAAACCTGTGATGCAGTCATGAGTTGGTGTCCTATTGCTGTATAATCCTTTGTATGGGCACAGCTTCTGTCTCCTTTCCTCTTGCATTTATTTATTTGCTGTTTTTTTGTTTCTTGGAGTACAACTAGTGTAGGAACTTTGAGATATCCTACATCTCTAGTCTTGTTTAGAGGGTGGTCAATTTCCCGTTCTCGGTGCTTCGTACCCTGCTTGTACAGAAGGAATCACAATGAATGACAGGTCTGGCTCTGGCATGTGTCAGCCTGTGTTTCTCTGTCTGCTCCCTGCGTGCTGGAGTGGTTACTGCCCAGACCTTTGCCCTGAATGCTGCAACTGCCTCTTGCTGTATTGAAGCCTTTTTCAGGCACTAAGTCTGTTTCTCTTGACAGCCTTTCCAGAGAAGTGGAGTCACGTATGCTTCGGATGATCCTTTTCTGAAGTCACCAAGTGTTGGCACTGAGGCAAGAATATTCAAGCTGTTGACAGAAGCATGCATGCACACTTTTTAGGATGAAACCAAGGAAACAAAAAAGATAGTAATTAGAGCTCTACTGGCATGTTATCTAGAACTATTTCCAGAGAAACATCTTTGAGGAAACCCCTACTAAGAGATCCAAGCACAGACCTTCCAAGTGGCAGGACAATCTTTTAGCATTGCAGCTAGCACATGACTGTTTTAAACTCCCCTGAAACCTGGATAACTTTCATAATGATATTTATAATGCACAGTCTGTGGACAGGGCTTAATTTACTTACTTTTAAAAATGGCTGTTTTTCCAAAAGCATTTGTAGTTGATGTAACTGTTGCTGATGCATTTGTACAGAAGATATGAACCATGTATCTCAGACTGTGAGCCTGTGTTGCTGAAATATTTTTCTGCTGTCTTTTGCCCCATTCATGATTTTCCCCATCCACTCCTTGCAGCCTTGATTCTGTTAGTCCCTGCAAGTGACCACAAGCTTTGATGCTCTCAGCTGCTCTGGCTGATCCTGAGGAGCAGTGGGGCAGATGGGGATTCAACAGCAAGGTGGGGATGGGTGGGCTAGTCCCCAGCATCTGTGGTGGCAAACAGGGCTGCCTGCCCAGCCTGCATGCCAGGAGTTCCTCCATATCTGATCCAGGCAGGCTGTTCGCAGGTTTGTGTGAGACGGTGACTGGGAGCACTGGCAGCTGCCTGGAGCCCTGTTTACGTGAACACTCTTGCTGCCTTTATCAGTGGTGGAGCTGCATTGGGATATTTTTGGCATAAAAGCTAAGTGGAGACGTATCATGTAAGTGTTCTCAAAATGGGAAGCTCTCAAGAACATACCTTAGATCTGGACAGAGAATATAGTTCTCTCACTACATCTCAGCTGCATTTACTGCAACCTTCAGCATTTGTCCCCTCTCTTTTGTCCAGTTGTAATAGGAAATTCTAGGATGCTGTTAGAAATACATTCATATGCCTAAGAAGCCAGTATGTATCAGCCTAACAAAATGCTGGTGAGTATAACAGGAAGAAAATTACAGAAATAGCCATGTAAAAATAGTTTGCTTGCAAACAGCACTGATAATCTTGTAGGAAGAAAAAACGAAAAAGGGAATAAATTCTGCCAATTTAGCTGAGAGAAAACCCTTTCTTTACTTCTTAGGAGCTCACATACCCCAGAAAAATCACTCTGATAAACAAAATGAACAAACCTCTACATCTAATGTGTTCACATCACGGTGGTGATCTGTATCAGAAAAGATCTGTTCATGGATAAGGACACACATACACATCTGTGCAATTAAAAAATAATATTAGTAGCAGCAATTGGCTTTCAGTCTTGAATTTAATGACTGTTTCAGTAAAGGCCATACATTTGTATAGCAAGTGTGTCATCCAGCATGTAGCTGCACATTACTGCAGCACCCAGAGACCACTGCTGGATATCCCAGAGCTGTTTCAGGAGAGACAGACCCAACCTGTAGTTTCTCTACTACCAGTCTCCCTCTACTACCTTTCTACTACTCTCTCTACTATCCAGCCTGTAGTTTCTCTATAATTCCTTTGTAATTTGTCTCCTCACCAGTTCTTCACTTGCCCTGTTCTTCCTAGGAGATGTTGGTCAAATATGTTAAGCTTCAGTAGTCCAACTGTTTTCACCTCCCCACAAGCAGTCCCTCACAGAGGCATGGGACAACACAAGAGACCACAAAGGTCCATCCTGTTGGTAGTTTGGCTAAAGAGATGCACAGTATGGCCTGAGATCACTGCCCAAATGATGCTGTCTCAAACCTGTAAGAGCTGTGGTTACTGGACAGCCAGTGGTCTGTCCATATCAAAATATTGGTGTTTCTAGGATGCAATGTTTTGATGTTAAAACTTAAAAGCAACAGTAGATGAAATTTTTTTCTTAAGTGAGTAAAAAAATAATTTGGCTTTATAAAGAAGGGAAAAAATATGCTGTAATAATAAAAATAAGTATCCTTTTCAGAGAAGGAATAAGCTCAAATGACTGTGTTTCATCATTCCCCTGTAATACCACTAATAAGTGGTTGGTTTTCTTGCTAAAGAGGGTAAAGCTACACCCAGGCTGTAGTTTAGTTTTATGTTATTAATTTGGTAGTCATGCAGTGTAATAGAAGAATAAATAATGTGGTGTGCAGGTGCAGGGGGACACCAGTGTACAAGCAAGCTTAGTTACAGTGGCAAAGATGGAAGAATGTGACCTCCCCTGCAGTGTTTTATCTGCTGCACAGATAAATACATCTCACCCAAAAAGCCTTTCAGAAAGTGCTCTGAGGAAATTCCTCATCAAGGAAGGAATGCCCAGAGGAGAGAGATAAAGAGGCACAGAGGGTCCCCCTGATGCCATTACCCCATTGTCCCAGCAGCAGGTGAGTGAGGCTCTTTTGTCTTCAGGAGGAAACCCCTGTGGCTTGGGACTGAGAGCACTGACTGTTTAGAAATGCCTTGGCACTATTGATGTTATCAAGAATGGCAGGGTTCAGAGGCAGCAGGTGCTAAATCCACTCCGAAAATTAAATTGAAAACTAGAGTAGACTCAGAGAATAATTTAGATTGGGGAGGCCCTCCAGAGGTCATCTAGTCTAATCTCTCACTCAAGGCAGGGTGAGCTTCAGCCGTAGATGAGGTTGCTTAGGGCTTTGTTCAAGGGAGTTCTTGTTTCTCCTCACCTACTGCCAGTGCCTGCTCCCTGTGTGCACATAGGTAGGTGAAGAAACACCTTCCCTCTGTTGCCAGCAGCAATACGCTTCCAGTCCCTCCTGCTGAGGGATCCCTATCCTTCACAAGCTTGGCTGTCACCCTGAGATGCCCATGCTGTGCCAGTTGCCCCAGCAATTTCTGCCAAGCCCATCTCCTCTCCAAAGTCTTGGTGCCACAAGCAGGCTATACCTTTCCGACAGAAGATGACCACAGCCACCCCAACAGGCACCACCCAGCTCTGCCCACCTGGACAGACACATCCCCTCTCAGGAGCCCAGTCCCATAAAAGGGAATCAAGATGTGAAGCTGCTATGTGCATTCCTCCTACCCTCCAGACTACCTGCTCCCTGGCAGTTTTTTGTCACGTTTTGTGGCTCCTGGCTAAGCCAGGAGACATTTGCAGTGTGGAAACCTCATAAGCCCTGAAATCCTTCCTCCCATGATGTGTGGAGGCTCAACCTGAGCAGAGTCAATCAACCAGGGAACCTTTATAGCTGCAGGTAGGAAATAGCAAAGTGTTCTCTGGATCACAACATTGGCAAACAGAGCAGGAAAACAAATTTGAAAGGAAACACAGATACCGCCAAGACTGTGTGTTAATACTGTAACTATCTTCCTCTTCCCTAAGCAAGTACTGTCCTGATCTGCTAGTGCCCACTTACAATAATTTCCCTAGCCTGTTACTTCATGACCTGTTTCTTTGCAGCATTTCTCTTGCTCTCCATCAAGCATGATTTACTTGTCTTTGGCTTCCCCATCAAACCTCACCAGATTTATCATTTGTCTTTCAGTACTGATAATGGTCACAGCTATCCACCTTCTTCAATTGCTTTTGAGATTTTCAAACAGGAGCCTCTCTGCTTTGCCCTATGCTGCTCCTGATGCCTGGAGGCAACGTCCTTCAGAACTTTAATTAAATCATGCCTTTGACATGTTCTCTACGGAAAATGGGACAGCAGATAGATAGCAATGTGGCTGACTTATGATTACTGATTACCCAGCAACATTATTTCCTTTACTTCCCTGTATCCCTCCATCAGCTCACCTCTATCTATTGCAGATACATCAGGCTTAGGCTCTGAGGGTCAGCCCTTTGCTCTGACCCCCTCACCTGCACAGTGTCTGTCAGCCTCAGGCTGGCAGGGGGTGTCCACGAGCAGAGTGGTCTGGTGTCCCTGTCAGTGGACAGGATTCACTGGAGAGCTGCTTGTGCCCAGGGGTGCAGAGCCATTGGATGGTCCCTGGGTGGGCAATGCCTCCTCCCTTTCCTGGAGTGGTGCACGTGGCCACTGAATTGGGGGAAGCCATGAGATCTGACGTTTCCATTGCTTTGTAATAGGATCGTAAATTTTCCAGTGCAAAGGGAACACTTTAGTTTTGACTGATATAATGCCAAATATGGGGGGGAGGCTCTGCTGTGACACTACATGCCCGTTTCTGAAGTAATACAAACAGTAAATAGGCCTTAGTCATTCATAATTTATAATTTTTATTATGAACAATCCATAGAAATTTTAGTCTGATCATTTGACTGACAAAGTACAAAGCAGCACCCAAACTTTTAACTAGAAGATTTTAACCTTCTGTCAACATGATCAAAAATAAGCTCACTTCCAGAAAAATAACCAGGAGAAAGATAGCCAGAAAGATAACCATCAGCTTTCAGACTTCTAAATAATTCCCGAGCTGCGACTCGAGCTCAAAGCATTTTTAGCCCCTTTGTTGCAAAGGGACATTAAAAAAGATCACTGATTTGGGAAGGATGCAAGAAGTAGAGCAAGCATAGGTCATTTCTATAGTCCTGCTTTTGTCTTAGTCATTGTAGAGGAGGGCACTAACACACCTGACAGACAGAAATCTTTAGCAGCAGTGAGAACAAGTAAGAACCATCTACAACCTCTGTGTGGGTCTGTGTATTTGTCTCGGAAAACAAAAACTAGAGAGCCTTTGGGGTGGAGACAGGAGTCTTTCAGTAAGGCATCACATGCAGATGTAAAATTTTAATCAAGTTTTCCAATTTTTATACAAAAAAAAAAAGGTAAAATGCTTTTCTTGACGAGTGTCCACCTTTATGAGTTTACAACAATAGTAGTGCATAGTCAGCCCAGCCAGTAAATGCTCTCTACACCTCTGTTGTAAACAGGAGGGACAATGACCTCGCTGGTGTAATTTCTAGGGCTGGTCAGGCTGCCACTGAACTTGAAGTGATCCTTGATAAGATTTCAAGTGAAAGAAGGATAGAAAGACGGAAAGAAAGAAGGCAAAGAAGCTTCCCCCACATCAAATTCTTCAGGCTGACCTGTCAGCTTCTATGTTACTACATTTGGACTTGAATTTCTTGCCAAGGTCATAGCAGATTAGAAGCCGCTTTCATATCTGACAGAAATACTACTCCCCGGTGAACAAGGGGGGTGTAGCTCTGGCATCTTTAAGTAGAAAGAAAAGTTTGGTCTTCTCCAGTCATCAGCGGGGAGTGCACATGGGCCTCCCAATATTAACTCTGGTCAGCACCAGCAGGTCATCTTCTCTCCATAACCCCACATCCTCCCCCTCTGTGCTTGAGTCTGAGCAGCAGACTTGAAAAGCAGCAGAAAAACAGTGAGATTTGAAAGATCATATGGTCATCTCATGATCACCAGTGTTCATGCTCTTTGTGGGAAATATTTACTACTTTCTTTTTTAAATCATCCTTAAAACACAACAGCAGAATTATGTACAGCCAGGCAAGAGCTTGATTTCAGAAGTGACCTCTGGACTCACATTTCCTCTTGCCTGAAGCTCAATTCACATTTGTAGGGAACTTGCTCAGTGGGAGACATGTTTTTCTTAAATGTTCAACAGCTGCATTGAAGCTGGGCAGCAGAAAAAGCAGAGGGGCAGACAAAGGATAAAAATAATACTGTATTACCCCCTAGTCTCTTAAAACTTCAGTTCCCTCGATAAAAAGTAAGAAAGTACGAAAGTCCTGATGTGATGAGACCAAAGCACACTGGATGAGTGGCTTGCCAGAGGTCATAAAGGAGCCTGAACAAAGCACAATATCTATTGTCCAGCCATGTTTACAAACATGTCTAGCTCCACAAGAATTAGTAGTTGGATGCCAGAATGCTAGAGGTTTTTTCAGTGCTGAACTAAAGAACATAATGCTGAGGAAACACGATTTGAAAATAAAAGGGAGACAATTTTATAAAGTCTTTACTTTAGAGCAGACTGACAAAGTAAGAGGACTTGCTGAGGAAGATGTCTGTGGAAGATGTACAGTACCAGAAAAGGAAGAAGACTGTGCTAGTCAGCAGATGACCACAAATCAGTAAAGATCAGCATTAACCAGTTTTCCTTTTGGTCTCTTGACTTCTTTCTCAGAAGAAACGTTTCCCTAGTTTATCTTCTCTGGGTGGGATGCCTTGCTCAGCTGGAGATCAATCTTTGTGCATCTCCCAAACAGGGAAGGAAGGAGAAGTTAAGAAGTAGAAGCTAACGAGAAACCAAGGAGGAAAGAGAGGCAAAAAAGTCAGGAGTGGCAGAAATCAGAAGAGGCACAGGGATGATGGTTGTGGACTCCAAAGACAGACAAAGCAATGGGCAGGTAGGAGGAGGTAAAGAAAATCAGTGGAAGCCCAGAGGAAGCAAGGAGGATAAAGGCATCAGAGAAAAGGAAACAGTTTTTTTCAAAAACTGTGTTTAGTTTGAAAAATGAATGCAAAACAATCACTAAAGTTTTAACCTAAACTGATGTCATATCAGTGAGCACTTTCTGGACAAAACCAGCAGTTGTTGCCTCATCAGTGTGCCCTTGCTAGGTTGATGGGCTGACATCTCCTTCAGCTCCTGCCCTTGTGTGGTGGTGGGGAGAGATGGAGATAATGCTGACAGAAATTAGTCCTTCTTTATCTGGCCTGACTCTGGCTGCAAGACTAAACAAGCTGAAAATACTCGTTAAAGGTGATAGGTCTTAAAAATGCAATTAACAACTTCAGGATGTCTTTCCAGGAACTAGCTAGACAATTTGGAGGGTTTTTCCTAGAATGAGTCAAAGTGTCTCAAAACACATAGACTCAAAAGCAGGCCCATGTCTGTCAGGCCACGCAGAAGAGCATCAGCTGTGTTCCTCTGGCCCCACAGCGGAGGGGGCGCTGGCAAAAGCCCAAGGCATAAGGGGGCTTTAGCCTTTGAGTGGTAATAAATAACTTCCATCTGATGCTGCAGAGGCAATGACTCAGGACCAGAGATGTCTCAGAGAAATACTTCTGCAGAGAAGTTCTGCATGCTCCAGACATGGCAGCAGCCCTCTGAGGAAAGCCAGACTTTGTACCAGCATGGATGGTACCCTGTTGCCTGTTTCTTGTTGAATTAGAAGTTGTAAATGACCCCTGAAATTGTCATTACATGTTTGACTCTCATCCTGTGATGGTGGTATAAAATAAAATCTTTCCATCAAAATATGAACCCTTCAGAAAAGCTCAAAAGCAGTCCTTTTGTGTAATTCTCCTGATTTTCAAACACTAAGCTGGGCCCCCACACTGTGCTGCAGGGGCTGAGCCCTGCAAATGATGCCCGTGAGCTTCTGTGTGACTGTGTGGCACCCATGGGGATATAGACAGGCATCAATTGGTGTGACAAAAATTATAGGTTAAAGCCAACCCGTCTGTCAGCTTGTGGCTCTGAGGTCAGAAGTGATGAGAGCAGAGGTACTGTCCTGTTGGATCAGACTAAAGTCTGTTCAGATTCAAGGTGTGGCACTGATACTGTTCAATACCAGATTATTACAGGGGAAAAGATCTCTTGATGAACTATTATGAAATCGTTTTTTATTTCATAGGTAATGGTTTTGCTAAGCTCTCTTATGTATTGCCTGACAGATTTCTTGAGCAATAAAGTGTTGCTTTTATTTTTTATCTCCCTCACTGTGTATTTTAAATCTGGTTTTCAGAAACAATAAATATATTTGGAAACTACACCAGACTGTGTTTTTGTGGTGTCAGGAAATAAACTTGGCAGTGGATAAAGTGATAACATTTTCTAGGGTTTTAACCACCCTCAATTTAAAGCTATTTTTTAATCTTATTTTAATCTCTATTGTAGTGACCATTAAGTCTGATTAAACTACTTTGAACGTTATTTTAATTTCAAGTCCATTGATCATTGCCTCAAAGCACTATCTGCCATAGCCCCAAAATACGTGGAAACAGGGGTGTAAACTAGATGATTACTAATATTTTTTCTGTCTGAACATCCACACTACTGTATCAAACAGATAGTCAGATTACTCCTCTGTCCCAAGGGGTTTTCCCCATGATTATCTGATCCCTTTGAATCAAATGGGGTGTATGTATCCATCCCAAAGGCAATGTAAAGCTGCCCATAGACATATTTCTGCAGATTCCCCCAGGCATAGGCAAGAGGACTCTTCCCCTCTGGGGGCCAGAAATGCTGCAGGAGTTAATTGCCATTATAGAGCTGCTGTGGCCTTGCCATCCATAAGCAATAATAATATTTTTTTCCAGGAATGAACAGTGGTGCAGAAATTCCCTGCTAGTAGAGCAGTGCTGGCAAAAGGATTCCCTTCTCTCATACTCTCATTCTTCATCACAGAAGTACATACAGCATCAGTGGTACTTTTGATATGAAAGTATTCTCATATGAATGTGTTCATTCTCTTTCATTCTCCTTGGAAGCATAATTTTTTAGTTCTGTCAGTTTTTATGGGGTGGGAAACAGCTTTTATAAGAACTGATTTTTTTAGTTATATAAGAGAAGTTTAATTATTTGATAACTTTGTAGATGTAGGATAATATTGCATGAAAGAGTAAATGCAAACTACCAGCTGAGAGATGCATATGATAGTTAACTATGTGTATAGTGTTGGTTAATGAGGATGTTAGTTAAGTATGATGCCCTGTTGAACCATGGCCCTGCTTAAGCCGTGGAATCAGAGTGGAAAAAATAATATAAAATCATCAACTTTGCCTCTCTGGCTCAAGGAAGCATCAGCTGTAACTGAGTTATTCTTGACTGCTACTCATCTGTCTAGTTCTCAAAGACCTCCAGAGATGGAAGCATTTCAACTTCCTAAAATCTCTCCACACACCACCATGGAGCCTGGTGCCTGCACAGCACCCTATCCACTTCTGCAGGAGGCCATGGATTTTCCCCAGAGCTATAGAGAGCTTTAGAAAAAGGGAGAAAAAAAGGTTTTCCGCTCTCGGGCTGTGCTTTGAAGCAGCATCACCACTCTTGTTCATAACTTCCACTCTCCTCCTTCCCCTGATCTCTTCTGCCTACCCTCCACATTATGATCTGTTGCTCTCTCTCAGCTTCATGTCATGACTGTGATGTGAACTGGATCCCTGAGACCACCTGCATAAGGTTAAAACATGCAATTCCCCTGGCCAGTGGCAAATACAGGTCGTGGGCTGAAGCAGGGGAGGGGACTGGTGTCTAGAGAAGGAGTGCTGGAGCAGTTTCATCGGGTTTGCTGCTAGGGAAAATGGTCATCGAAGGGGACTCTAACTCACGTTTCTCACCAGGTAACCAACAGCAACTGATCTTAATCAGGATATTCCAGAGGTATTGTTACTCTTCATCCAGTCTTCCAAAAAGTACCCTACACTTATGCTTCATGGACTCCTTTCTCATGCACATGTACAAAGATCAGTCTGAGCCTCAGCTGCAATAAAATAATTTCACATTCTTTGTGCCGATTCTTTGTCTGTGTCATGAAGCAACCTATTATTAAAACGCCTTAAATTAATGTTGATCATAGCAACTCAAAATCACTGAGGTATTTTTGAGTAGCTGAATTTTCTATTTTCCCCCTTTCTGTTGAACTTTGCATAACCTTACAAAAAGCAAAACTATCTTAGACAGTTTTAGGAAAGAGAGAAAGAGTACTGGCCTCAAGCCCTGTGTGTGGTTCTTGCTCATGATATTTTGTTCTGCAGCAGCATTTTGCAGCAGAGATCTGATTCTCAGCATTGGTGTTTACAGCAGAAGAGTTGCCAGATCTGTAAATACAACGATTAACAAGCACAGCTATGCTCATAATGTTTCTTTGTGAATCACACATGATTTTCTTATCCAAGCTGAGGGAACGTTGTGTTACTAGTGTGGTACACAAGGTCAACACAGATTGTGAAGTAAACTTATTTTCTCTTTGCTGGTTTTACTTTCAGTGCCATTGTGTTCCAGGTCCCAGAATTGTTCTACAGTGTCTCTCTTGCTAGGTATCCTGGAATGGAGACATTTGTCTATCTTTGACCAGGAAAAAATGCATTTAATTGGAGAAAAAGGTTCTTTTATTTTTAATACCACAGAATTTTCTGTTTGAAAGGAAATATTCCTAGAACCTTAACTGTTAGGCATGCCCCTGCTCTTCTGAATAACTGCAGTATAACTAGAGGAGTTGCTCAGGTGAAAGAAGCTAATGGATGGGTTAACATAAATGTTTATTTTTATATCCCTTAATTCTTCAGCCACTGGGTTGTATGAGATGGAAAGTAGGGTGGATTCAGCAAATGTTTGCTCAGTTTGTGCCAGTTTTCCAGCATGTCTAGATTCAATTGGAGTATCCATGGCTCTGCACTTGAGCACATGAAACAGATTAATAATTTAGTTGTTGGTTATTGAAAGGCAATGCAAGATAAAAGGAAAATGGTGAAAAAGCCAACAAGCTAAATACACTGTTTTTCATGCATCATCCTTACTTACAGTGTGATGTCCCAGTGTAATGTCCCGTGGTATCTGTCCAGAGAGGAAATACTTTGGAACATTCCATTAGATAAAAATATGCAGCCAAGAAGAATTCCAGCAAAAGATAATGCTCTGCTACAAATGTGTAATATGAGTAAAAGCATTGTTCAGGAGGGTCTCTGCAAGAGCAGTCTTAATCCTCTTAAATTATTGGGTTCTTGATATTTATTCTTCCTGGTCATTACAAACATCATCAAACATTTTTTTGGAAGTATTTCCACTGATGTGGGGTAGGATCTCTGGAGACAGTAGAGACATGAGATAATGTGGGGTTACTACAGATGCAGTTAGTTTTCAGTGCAAGGATTTGATTAGTGCCTGTAAGAGCTCTGGTTTTATAGTGCCACCCATTTTTCAGAGAAAAAAACTTTTCATAAGCTCTGATCCAGTTGCTACAGAAGTGAAAAGGAAAAATTAAATTCTGAATGCACAGAATAAATATTGAATATTGTTCTGCATAATTTTTCTTGTGTGACCATTATTTTCTAGAGGCTTTCTTACTAATTTTACTGTCTTATATAATAACAAACATGGTAAAGGAGTGCCACATAAAATTTAGTGTAAGTATGATTTTTTTAAAAAGGATTGAAGGTGTATTTCTTTCTTTTTTTTTTTTTGTCTTTTCATTTAATTCTATTTGTTTAGGTTTTTAAAAGCTTTGTTGTGCTTGCAAATGCTCACACTGAAATACTGTATTGAGGCAAGAGAGCAAGAATTGGCAGGGACTGCAAAAAGTTCATCTATAAATAAAAATTAACCTGATGTCTGTTAACAGAATCTAGGCAAAATACAAAAAGTAAACACAGATTATTATGAAATAGCTATTAAACTGTCAGATTAGTTAACTTTTGGTAGTCCAATAATATAAAGTTTTTTAAAAATTCTCTTTAATCTGGCACTTTCTCTACCCAGGAATGTACTGCTGCAATCCAGAAATGCAGAAAAGCATTGCATGTGTCAATAGCTTAACCAAAGCAGGGAAGTTGTTTGAAGATATCTGAAATATGAACAACATGAGATAAATCTGGCAAATTCCAGGCAAAGCATGACCATCTTGTGAAGCTGGAAATGTTACGTATTACATCTTGGTCTGAGAGAGTTAGTTTTTGCGCAAACTTCAATATAATTAGCTAATTATCTTCAGAAGAAGTGAACAGAATTTGTCTGAAGCAGTATGAAAGACCTGGGAGTCATAAAGTCTCTTTTTTAATGCCTACATCTTGCAGGGTGCTAGAAATGTGGTACACTGAGACAAAGGATAAATTGTCTTGCCTGTGTTAGCATATGTAATACAGAACACCATCACTTAATGACTCTTTTTATCAGCAGGATTTCACCACTTTTAAAATGTGTTCTGAAAGCAACAAGTTCAGGATGACCTTTCCAAATTAAATTCTAGAAGAATATTTTCCTCTGAGAAGATCCTTTGGGCTTCCCACCTTCTTCACGATGTTTGGATCTTCTTGAAAAGCTTGCCTGGTTCTGGAGGCAGGTGGGAAAGAGTCCATCGGGTGGCAAAGCTGATAAGAAAACATCCCACAGAAGGGCAACTACAGGGGCAGAAGGGGATGTGAGTGTTTCCACAGGTGATTTCAGGCAACACTTTGAGATGTATGAGGAAGATTACCATATGTTTTTGCAAATATTTTTTCAGCTCTGTCTTTCCATAGCATAAATATCTGTCTATGGGTAAGTTTAATTTTATTTGCTTGTTTGCACATCATAGATAACTATTAACTCTTTAACTATTATTCCACATACACTGTTACACTCTTGTACGCTATGTTACAGCCATGATAGTCTTAAGAGTTTAAGCAAACGGGGTTATGTGGACAAAGTACAATTTCATTAGTCTAACAACTGTTACTGGAGAAAAAAATAAGCAGGTTCTTCATCATAAAAACTCTAGTAATTGTTACATGACCCATGTTGACAAGAGAAAATATTTATTCCTCTTTCTTAAATGTTTATGGTTATAATATTCTTATGCCTACCTTACATCATTCAACTCTCAATTTGACCTGAAACCACTTAAATAAGACAGTGCAAATTGTTGTGATCCCTCCTTTGAAACAGACTTGCTTCATTTGGCCAGACTCAGATAGACATTTAAACTGAACTGAAATGTCTCCATCATCTGCTTTCAGGTGCGCTTTGTAACAAGGTAACTGCTTTGGTTAGTGAGGCTTTGAGTTTGATTTCCCTTTTGCTAAAATACCTATTCTAATACAAGTTTTCTTGCAGACATAAGCATTCCCATCGTGATGCGCTTGTGATGGTGGCTCTGCTAACTCAACACTCCTCTACACCTGCAAACTTTGAACCAGTCTGACAGTGCAGGTACAGTGGCCAGATGGGGATTTGCTGAGGCAAGGGAAGGTGAAGGGAGGTGCCCTCTTACCACATGTTGTGTCTTTATAAACAGATAAAGCAGCATTCACTTTCAGTTGTGTCTGGCCCTGGAGAGCTCCATCTGCCCTCCAGACATGGATGATGCTGCAGCTGCCAGGGGTGTGAGGAGCTGTGAACCCATATTGATATCCCTGTGTCAGCAGAAGCATCTCAAATAGACAAGCCATGCCACCAGATCATCGTATTTACTGTGGTAATTTCTTCATCTTGGGGAGGGACTGGTTGTTTTACCCATAATGTACTGCATGATTTAAGAAAAGCTGAAGCAGCTTTGGTAGTGAAACTGCCAGGGATTTAAAACATTCCTGTGCCGGCAAAGCACTCTTATGGGAAACATGTCAGTATATAGAGGAGTCCTGTGCATGTGCTCACACAAGTTAATATTGATCTACTGAAATTGATTTAGCGTGTGATTTTAGCTCACTCATAGCTGTGTCATGGCTGAGACAGTGGACCCATAATTGCTCCCCTCTTAAGGGCATCACTGGTGCCGTGAACACTTAGGAAGGCGGAGTCTGACCTCTCAAGGCTGGGTGCAGTTCATACTCAAAGCAGACATATGTTTGCTAGGCTATGCTGTGATGCATTCCTGCTCCTTCTATTTGCAAGCAGCGTTTGCATCCATCATAGTATTAGCTGCAGTGATGCCCAGGACAAAGGTGGCCAAGCTCAGAGGAGCAATGTTCCCCCCAGTAGCAGCAAGTACTTTCCTAGGAGCTGCCTATTACATTAAAGAAATGAAGTCTGACTCTCTATCGTGCAAATAAGCAAGGTTAATTCTGTAACACAGGAAAAATGTAAAATTCCTGTGTGACATCCCTTTTCCTCCTCCCTTCTCACTGAAACCAAGTGGTGGAAAAGGGACAGCTCATTTGGTACAGCATCTGAAAGGAGGGGGAAAGGCAAGCACGCCCTTGTTCTCCCATGGGAGCTTTCCCAGGAGCCGTCCCCTCTCCTGGCAGCATCCCAAAGACCCAGGCAGTGCACACCAGAGAATCTGCCTTTGATCTCTCCATCTTGACCTCAGAGCAACCCTACTGTCACACCAGGCAATATTTCCTACTGAAAATGAGAAAAAGGAGGAGAAGCTCTATAAAATATTTCTTCAGCTGAATTTTTGTTCATCCAGAGAAAGGGCCATGTGGCGTGTCTGCATCTTGGTAGCTTTAGTCTCCTTTAGTCAGCAGAGCAGACTCCTTGGCCACAGGATAGTGAGAGGAGACAGTAACAGGAGAGTGCTGCCAAGTCAGCAATCTGCCTAGCAGAAGATGTGGGATGCCCTGATTCAGGAATGATAGTCCAGCCTAATGATGTTGTACTATTTGCTCTATTGAAAAAGCAGTAACATTTGATTTAAACATAAATATGCAGCTCAATTACTAAGAAAGTGTTTCAGAATGTCTGAATTCAGAAGATGGTACTTTCATATAGCAGTCACCATGATCACATGGTATGAGAATATGGCCCTGGGGAGTGCCATCATTTTCATTATTCATGCAGTCTGGCCTATTTTCTCCCTTCTTCTGGATAGAACATGAGTGTATATGCACGTGTGTTTGTGCATGCATGCGAGAGAGAGGACATAGCTAAGTTCCATTTTTCAAATAAAGTGGTTTGGAAAATGTTGTTGATGATTAATCCCATATGTATTTTGCTAGTGCCACCATAGAGCACAATATCTCAAAGCAGAGTTGTGGCTTCATAGCCACTCCCATATGCCAGCAAGGCATGAATTTCTAGCAGCTCTATGACATCTGTACACAGATGCCCCAGCTGCTACAGAGCTGTTGCTGATGGGAGGATTACAAATTCTTCTGCTCACAGAAAGGAGGGCCACATGCACAGGAATCATGGCCACTGGGGACATGAAGCCCTGAATCCAGACATAGGGCTTACTGGGCTTGTCTGGGTAGACACAAGGTCTGCTGGCAGAGGGTCCATGCTGTCCAGGTAAGCACGAAGAAGGGTCTCCCTTTTGCCTTGGGGCGTGTCCAGGCTGTTGGTAAGACAACAATGTTGTCACAGAAGGGATCAGCCGCTCAACAGTGCCATATGTGAGTGATAAAACATGTAAGTAGATAAGTTATTGTATCCTGAGGAAGTGGTGCTATTAAACCTATTTAGCATCTTGTTCACATCTTCAAAAGGTTTCACAAATATTAGCTACACTGAAACATTTCTACCTGCTATGCTGTGGGAGCCAAGGTGTCCTAATTCAAAGATCTCCTTTTTTTCTAATTTTCCATTCATTGTGGGGACTAAATTAGTACAGATGAATGGGAGGCCAAACACTCCTCTCCTCCCTCTCCATGCCATGGCTGTGGATGTCGCTCTGCTGGGTGCCAGCAGCTCAGATAGCTCATCCCTACTGACAGCTCCAATTTCTTGCTCTTGACTAAACCATCCACATGTACATGAAATGGTGGCACTTAATGGTTCTCTGCACAGCCTGCTCGGCTTTGACACAAAACTGGTTTTTAATGCACATAGGGAAGATGTCTAACATTTCAACCTGAAAGCATTACACTTTTATAGCATTTCAAACTGACATGTACTTTTATATAAAAAAAATAAAATCCACAAAGCTATAGTTCTGAAGGGAAACAATTTCATTTCAAGCCATTATCATGCTTGTTATTGGCAGCTTTTTATCTGCAGGAGCAAGTGGGCACACACACATGCTGTTGGGCTGTCAGTGGCTGCAGTGGCTCTGGTATGTAGCCATCCCTAGGCAGGGCTGGGGGTCACTGGCAGCCAGTGAGTATGTGTTGGGGTGTGTGTTGGAGTGTGTGTGTGTGTGTGTGTGAAACACAGATGGGTAACTCAATCTGATGAGAAGAGTCACCTTTCTGTTTCTGAATCATGCCTAAAACCTTTGGAGAAAGTAGTCATTAGGCTACTTGCAAGGATACGGGTCACTTAGCATGCTGGTGAAACACAAAGCTGGAGAGATAAGAGGTAAAGATAGTGGTTACTTATCATTCAGCACATCTGGATTTGGTTTATGGTACACATTCCTCAGCATCTGTACTAGAGACCAGAGGATTTCCTTGTTTTCCTCGGCTTTCATTGCCTTCAGCCACCCACCACTGCAGACACATTATGTTGTGTAAAAACTTATTTGAACTCCGTGTCCCAATGATGCAGACATTCAAATCAGCAGCATAGATTACAGTCCCTCTTCTGCCTTTATTCACACACAGATGTGTGTGCTTATAGGGGGGATTAAAAGCTAAAATAGTGAGGATGCGTCCTGTTGGGAGGCTTGCTGATGCTGGCCAGCTCTGGGCACCCCTCTGCTGTTTCTCTCTAAAGGCTCTACTGTAGCAGAGACCCACTGCCACAACTTCATCAGGTGGCTCATCTGGTTTTGGGACAGCTGGTGCTGGGCCAAATGACATCAGTGTCATGGTGCAGGGCCCTGAATTGGTGCCTGTCAATGCTGCCAGCTCAGCCTTCTCCCAAAGCTTTCTCCAAGGGGTGGCAGACAGGCTTTTACTGAATAGTACACTGCCTCTGGGAGCTGATGGAGAGCCAAACCCAGCATAAACAGTCTGGTCTGACTAATGTGACAGAAATATGATATGAATAAAGTCTGCACATCCAGGCGACCCAATGGTACAGGGAGGTAATGGCTGATGGTGGATCCATGTTCTGACCCACTTCATGAACACAGAGCATGGATATCTCTGGTCAGGAACCCCACCAAAATCCTGGAGCTGGGGAGAGATGGTTTTTGTCTTCCTTCACTCATCTATCGGCAAAGGAGGATTGTGTCCACAGCCTACCTGGCAACATTTACCCTGGGTCTGCAATATGCAGATTAAAGAGATGATAGCCACCATACTGAGTCCTTCACCCCTTGAGAATACTCTGAAGCAGCGACTGACATACCCACTTGGCTTACTGCCTGGGGAACTATCAGTCTGCAGCACTCTGATCGGCCAGATCCACTGCTTGTGTTGTTTTCAACTACTTGAGGTTTGAAAATGCCCTGGTAAATGAAGCACAGAGGCAAGCTGAGAAAATACTAAATAGATTCCCATTCTGTAGTTGGTTGCATTTCTGTGGAGATATGGATCATGACTCAAACCAAAATTTTTTCAATCATGAGATTAAAAAAATGTTTATTTTGAGGTTTTGCATTTAAAAGCAAGCACAAACAAATGTTAAAGGCTATATGAAAGAACATATCTGGCCAGACATAAATGGAGGGAAGGCATCACAAAAGTGACTTTACCACTCCAGCAGACCTAAGAGGCCATTTGTACTGTAACCTACATAGGCCTGCGATACCCCTGCTCACCTTCATGCCTTTAGCTGCAACCCTACCTGCATAAGGGGTCAAACTCAAAGAGCTGGAGTCCAGAGAGGCTCTGTAGGAGCTGTAGGCACCAAGTGTGGGGGTGGTTTGCCCTGGTGACGTTGCATAAAGTGGTCAAAATATGGCTCATGATCAGCAGGTTAAGTGATAATCACATCTACACTTACTTAAAAATAGCAAAGTGTGAGGTCACTCTGCAGAAAGCAGTGTTAGAAATGCCACAAAGAATAATAAAGACCTGCAAGACTGGTTATAAAAACAGCAGTGGGAGGAAAGAAGACAACGGAAAGGTGGAGATTTATGAGGACTTGTTATAAGGCATTGTAGAGAGAGCAGAGAGAAGAAACAGAATATAAGTAGAGACATCAGGGTATATTTTTTGATCTCATATCTAAAGATGCATGTGCCTATATAGATAAGTGATTACTCCAGCATATTGCTAAAGTTATATGCAAACAGCTACATGCATATGCAAGCATCCCTTCACATTCCCTGGTGTGAAATACACATGTACGTTTCCCTGTAAATGCAGTGTCCTGTGGGTTTTATTGCTATGAAGCAAGATTGCTGCGTTTTGCAAATATGGTCCTTTGTGTCTACTTACAGCTGTGGCTGTGTTTTATTAGGCTATTGTGTGTATTTTATAGAGGCTATGTTGCAGAGATCTGTACCACTAACAGTAGGAGATGGGGATGCTGTCAGCCTGTATGGCCAGCATAGCTACCTCAGGCAACTGAGCACTAAGCTAATCATCTTTTTCATGTCCTGAGATGATGTACAGCAGGCTTATCACATGATCCAGCAAGGAAGCAAGCAAGCACTGCTGTCTTGAAAAGGAAGAAAAGAACTAACGTGATGGCAACTTTGCTCTCACTGAAGCAAGATGGTCATCTACCTTTGCTGTGTTGATGCAGGAGATTTTGTTACAAAGCTAAGTAAGAGCTGGTGATTGATTCTTAGCTGGTGATGAACTCACTACACAGCCATAAGCAAAGCTCTTACCCTTAGTTCTTGCTTGTTGCTACAGCAAAAAGGGAGTATGGGATTTTTATTGATCTTAGATGCACTGTTAAACAAAACACTGTCTGTTAGGTGCTCTGAGAGGGTAAGATGTAAACTGCTTCAGAAATGCCAGTGTTGTTAAAGGATTGCCTAAGGTCAGGATTCTCCCGGCTGGGAGGATTTAATACTTCTTTGTGAAGGCTTCAGTGGAAGTTAAATACCATCCCAACATTTGGGGTTCACTCCCTCTGCTTGAATGGTGAGCTTGGTCCTGCAGATGTGTAGACCATTAAAGCACACTGGATTGGTGTCTAAAGCCCAAATGCAGCAGGAGACAGAGGTGCTGCCTACTGAGAGATCCTCTCCTGCCATTCCTCCTGATGGGGCGAAGTTGAACAGTTTGATAGCAAACTCCTCTTGGCCTGGAGAGAAACGGGAGGGAAACTCTACCCATTTCGGTCTGTTTTAAGGCAGGATGTGAGAGTGCTGCCTACGCTTTGTTCTCCTCCCTCCCTGCCCGTGCATCTTTGCATAAAGTCCCTGCGATCAATACTGATTAACTGTCTTCAGAGAAAAGGTCCTTCCTCCTTTTGTTTCTTGTGAGATAAGAAGGATCCTGATCGTGCCAGCCTGCCCTGTGGGAATTGTTAGATAGTTGGCAGCCTGTAAAACCAAGTGATAGATTTTGCACTGGACAGTGAATAGCTGAGGTGCACGGTTTGTTTTTTCCAGCTGAGGAAGGGCAGTAGTTTATGGACAAATAGCATCAGACAGACTGCAGCAAGAGGTGAAGCAGAGAGAAAAGGGGACATGCTGTGAGGAGAAGGGAGGGAGAAGGAGTGGGCAGGACCACCCTTTCCAGCAGGAGCGATCCTGTAGTTAGGGGAGAACATGATCTAGGTTAAATTTATCACAACAAAAATGTTGCTTCAGTTTGGAGAGCTGTGGAGAAGGTAGATCTGGAATGGGTGATACCATTCTCTCACATCTCTTCTGCATGCCACTCCACTGCTCTTGCATGCACACAGCTATCAGCACCAGCAAGGTTTTAATCTCAAGCAATTTGATTTTTGAACTCAAATTGTTCTTTATGGACTGTAATAATTTTTCTTATGGGCATGTGCTTTGTTTTATCTTTAAATACTGGGCTTATTTGATTGCCCATAATTGCTCCTCAAATTAGACTGTGTTATTTTATGTATTAGTTGGGGTATTTTAACATTGCATTCACACTGCTTAGCTATAATGGGACCCTCGTGAATCTCATGGATGATAACACAAAGGCATTCTTTCCCATTTTAAATGATACTGTAGCATCTTGGCACATTTGGAGGTCAGGCAGTGTGGCAACATGATGAAAATGGTTAAATGAATCATTTGTCCTTTTGCAGTTGGGTTTCTTGGCACATCTTGCCAAGGAAGTGAGTTCCTTCAGCCCTGTCAAACTCAGGTTCACAATGTTCACTCAAGTATCAAATCAGTATCTGCAAAAGGGAAAGAAGCATTTGGGATATTAATTCCCTTTTGTCTAGAAAGTCAACTGAGACACCTTCCCTTTTTTTTTTTTTGCCTTTTTCTTCTCCTGCAGCAATGTGCTCTCTGTTACTTGAGTAGGGTAAAATGAATGGGCAAGAAATCCTAAATCTTTATCCAAACTTTCAAAAAGGCTCAAAACTACAATATTTAACTGTCTTCATTGATTTGTGAGTCTTTGCACTTTGGAAATTTGGCTCAGATTTAAGGGAACTTAATGTGAGAGGTCACTCATATAATACTTTTGACATAAGGAAAAACTAGAATGTGCTTACAGCCTTCTGCTTTCTGAAGAGGTTTGCAGAAGTATTCTAAAATTTCATGTCCTCAGTCAACTTTCTAGGCCTTTACAAGCTTGCCAGTACTAGAATATGAGCTATCACTCTGTCAGAGGAAATTAAGCTAGAGTGTAAGCTATTTTCAAAATAGAAATAGTATCTCACCCCCAGGATATATCAGCTTAAGCAGTGGCTCCATTAGCAGCCTGCCAAGCTCTTCGGGTCTTGTGGGGGCCATGTAGCACTGTGGGTCCTAGGTCAGCTCTGAAGGACGCTGTAGCCACTGGGCCTGTAAATCTATCTCCTTCCTTACATTGTTCTGAACAATTCTTAGTAGTAGTAAAGAAATGGGTGGGGGAAAATACCAGAGAGTGAATAATGCTGAGTGACCCTTCATTTAAGATATTTACTGCGGGTAAGAATAATAATCCATTTTTTCCCACTAAGTGAGTGGAAAACCAAGTGGTATTTCAGTTGTAATACCAGATGTTTGGAGCCCCTTATTCAGAAAGATTTCAAGGATTTTATTCAGTATTTTTGAGAATCTCTTAAGGAAATATCTATATAATAATTAAGAGGTACCACTCATCGTGACCTAAAATTTGGCTTACTTATTTATAGTCCCATTGGCTTACATTTTTCATACTCTCATTAGTTACTTTTTTTAGTTGCGTATTAAAATGGTGACCTTTAAATTTGTTTTTCCACCACACTATAGTACCTTTTTCTTATTATATTTTAGGAAGCCACAGACTGATCTAAGCCTTGGATCTGGTACTGCAGATACAGCTCATACACTCTTGGTGCAGCTCATTGGGTAAATTATTATGTGGCCTTAGTTTCGTATTACGTTAAACTAAAGCCATAATTGCTGGTAATTCAATATGACAAAGGAAAGGAAACATTATATTCAGCAAATTAAGCTTCGTCTGACGACATTACTTATGAAATGAACAGTTGGACAAGGACTTTTAGAGACTATAAATACCAGGAACTTGTAAATTCAAACAGTGGATTTTTCAGTGATGGAAAGCAGAAGCATTGCAGCTCTTGGCATAACAAGGGAAAGAGTCTTTCTGTGGCCTGCAGGGCTAGGAGTGAAATAGGTGGATCACATTCATTAAATATCCCCAGGGATGGGTTTTCTTTTAAAAAAATCCGTATTTCTGATCAGTGAACAGCAGTGCTTTGGAAGTCACTGAGGTTTGCTCTTGAATTAAAGTTCAATAATATTTCTGGGTAAAATCTTGCATCTGCTGAGAGCAACAGGAGTTTCACTATTGATTTGACTGGGGAGTAGGTCTCACCAAGCATGCCAGGGCATGGAGGATCTGCTTGATTTTTCTTTTTATAGACTCTGAGCATGTAAAGATGGCAGAAGAGGTTTGCACCAAGACCCTTCCAAGGGCTGTGGAGCTCAGCAAAAATTGCTTTCCCTTTGTTCATGTTGCCTTTGTTCAGATCTGACTGGGAGTCTGGAGGTGGTAATGCCACAGGATTTAGAATCACCTGAAGTCCCTAGCCCAAGCTGTGTCCCCGCAAAAAGCTGCCCTCGTCCCTTGTCATTCTGTCCACGGCTATTGATGGAACTCTCATCATACCTTTTCTGGGGAAAAGGATTGGATTTTGCTACACTGTGAATATTTTATTCCTTCTTGATTTTGATGGAAAATTTAAAATCTAAATGCTTAAGCCCTAACAGAAAACTTGGCTTCATTGTGAATTTTAGTTTCTTCTCTGTCTTGTTCAATTATTTGTCCATTAATGCCAGTCAGTAAAATGTTTTTTAGAGTATTCAAAAAGTCATAGAAATTGAACCATTTCCTGACGTTTCTCTGTGGAAAACATAAAAAGCTGAGAAAATAAATCTTCCTCCTGTTCTGAAATGAACATTTGAAGATCTATTTATTTCCATTTTTCATCTTGCAAAATAAATTTCTGAATTGTTTTGTCTTGTCTGCCAGATGTTTTTACTCGAGTCACACATTTTCTTTAAATAAAAACTCCTCAACCATTTGACTCATCCTGTGTAAGCACCAATGTTTCTTACGTGCCTCTGATAATGAAGACCTCTTACTTGCCAGCAGTGACTGAGGAATCTCTTGGAAAGGAATAATTTCCATCTTTCAAGAACAATATATCTTACCTCAGAGTCTTGGTTCAATAGAATAAAATCAACTTAAGTCTTTTATCGAGTCTATACATTTTATCAAAGCACTGATCAAAACTCACAAGGGATTTAGGTCAAAATCAAGGCAGAAGGATGAAAGACCATGGGTTTTCAACATGCCTGGTCTCTGCCAACAGCCTTTATTTTCAAACAAAAGTCCTCTTTCCTTGGTAACCTTGCCATTGATTTTATCTTTAAGCACCTTATCTGTAGTCCCACCTTCCTTTCTTCCCTTGATCCCATCAGGGCTGGGCAAGTGCCACGGGAAGGGCTCCAAACTGATCAATAGACTTTAAATCAGACTGTAGGTGATTCCAGGGCAGTAATAAAAGATTTTAGGTAGCTTCTAGGGTGTATTGAAGTCAGCTTTCTTACAGAGACTAGGCAAATAGAGAAAAGATATAAATAATATATCCTTTAATATTTTTATTTCACTCTGAAAATGTTGGCCAAAACTCCAGTTTACCTTTGCCTTTCAATATTTGAAATATAACTCTATTTTATCCTACAGTGTATGGCTTTGAGAAGTACTCTTTTTTATTTAAAGTATTTCAAAAAAGCCTCATTTCAGATTTCCAAGGTTCACACACACATTTTTTTGAATTTACCAGAATATTTAAAATACTTTAAATTATTTTAAATGGTTTTGAACCAACCAGAAGTACTGCTTTATTGATTTTTTTTTTAAACTGATAAATCAGATGTGTAAACTTCTGTAATCCTCAATGCATCTGCTTCCACTGATGTCAGCACACATGCCATTGAACCTGCTGGCTCTTTTCCCTCTGTCCTCTTGCTGCACACTATTGGATGCCAAATAACCCCCCCAGCTCTGCTGAAGAATTTTGCAAATTTTGTGTCATTGTTTTAATTTTTCTCTCATCACTCAACCTGTGGTCCAATAAGGACACAGAACCTTAGGAAGGTGATTTACAAATTTCTCTTACTCTCAGCAATTTCAACAGGCAACTGAAATGAACCATTACCTCAGCCTGGCACTGCTTTTTATGCACTTGTATACAGAGACACAAACCTGCTTGTGCTGTGCCCCTCACCTTCCCACTGAATAGAAATATCTGTGTTTTGTCTCCTCCAGCAATTCTTCTGGCTCTAATTCTCTGTTCTTCTGTCTCCTCAGTCCCTTAGTCCCGTAAACAATAAGTGCTTGTCAAGATGGTTTTCACAATCACTAAATGATTCTGCAATAAAATCAGGATTGTAATTAAGATGAAAACATTTTCCCTTCTCTGTGTCCTCAGTAAACTAATGGCAATGCCCTAGCTCATTGTAGAGCCACAGAGCACACGTGATCCAGCAATACAAACAGGATTTTCCAGGTTTAAAGGATCTGCCTTTTCCCACCTTTCTTTGTGTGTGGCTTGTAAATGGCAACAATTTTTGTGATAGCATTTATAGCAGTAGTAATGCAAATCTTAGATGGTTTAAGTGAAAGACACAAGTACACACTGAAGAGCTGCAAACATTTGTACTCACAGGTGCAGAGGTGATCTGTCCTCTCTTTAAAACCGGCTTCTGAGCTTTTCACCAGAGGCAGCCAAGGCGTTTCCCTCCACTGCAGCTCTTGAACTGCCAGGCAGCATTTGCCAAGAGCTCTAAGAAGCTATTGCATTATGCCCTAAAAGTCTCCATGTATTGATCAAAGGTAAAAGACTTCTAATTACACACATTTCCATGATTAAAAAGTTGAGGCTGAAATGCTGTTTATAAATTATTCTCTAACACAGCAGAAGCACTTTCTTGTTGCATCAGGCCAAGGTCCTCCCTCCCCAGAAAGAGGGATCCACGGGTCATGCAGGGATATGTGCCTGGGAGCTGCCCGGCTGCTCAGTGTGCGCAGGAGATGTGTGGGGCATGGCTGGGGCATTGGAGAGACCAGTGAGCAATAGTATCACCTTTGTCTTCCCAGGCACCACAGAGCAGATAAGCATGGATGGATCTTCTCTTATGTGTCAAGAACAGTAATGTAATTACTAATCTTGTTTCCTTGGAGAGGACAAGGGGTGATTTATTTAGTATTTTACTCTTATAACACATTCAGTGTGTGAATTACCCCTTTGATTTTACTCCTTCCCTGCTGCAGCTGCTTTGGACCACTGAAATGCTGTGGATGTCTCATCCTGGAAACAAACGGAAGAGAGTGACCAGGAGTGAAAGGCTGGGTCTGCCCATCAGCTCTCGTGGAGTACAGCATGTTCCAGCAGCCATGTGCTCCTGGGGGGAAGATGAAACTAAAGGGTCACAGGGAGTATCAGAGGAGCATTGAGGTCCTGAGCTTAAGTTTCCCCCTTGAATTCAATTTTTATAGTCTCTCAATCTGTACAGGTTGAAAAATATTAAGTGAAATCAGTTTCTCTTATTTTGAGGACTTTCTATTGGTAAGATGCAATAAGACCATCTGGTTTATCCCCTGGTCAGGGATCCATTTTCAGGGCTCAGTTAGGCCATCACATGTGGGATTTTAGCAGCTTAGGATATTATGAACATTATATTGTCTTGCAACAGATTTACAAACTTAAGTTAGCATGATTCCTGACTCTAAAATATAACAACTGAATTACAAGCAGAATTATGACAATTAAAATATTACATGTAATGGAAGTGTAGTGTGGCAAGAAGTTAATTTCCTTCCTATAAGTTTGTTCCTTATAAATTTCTGTAGCATCATAGAAAGGCTCTGGTCTCTCTCCTCTGTCTCCATTTTACTCCTTCATCCTCCACTGTCTCCCTGCTTTCATGAAATCTATAGTAATTTACTTGTCTGTCATTTTACTGCTCGGGGACTGATTCAGTATTAGGGGTTGGACAAACATGTAAAAATACCACAGCCACATAACATCAATTTTCTTGAGAAAGAACAAAAATAATGCTAAGAATTTCCTTTCACTATTTAGTAAGTCTTAGAATAATTTAATACATGCAAATGTATACAAAGTGCCATGGAGGGATATAAATTTTACTGCAGATTACTTTGGAGGCAAGCTATGGTATCATACATTGGTTTGAGGAATTTGGCCATTTCCAGTTCACATTTATGTATGTGAAATGTGTATGTGTGTCCATGTGTGTGTAGATGCACACACGTGTATAAAGCTCCCAGCAGGGATTACCAGTGGCAAAAACAATCACATGCTGCAGCCGACAAGTCAAAGATCAAGCAGAAGTTTTTTTCTAAACTGGGGGAAATCCTGCTTTGAATAACCAAAGACTTGACCTTTTTCAGCTGTTAGTCTAGTTGGTAATAATTATCCAAAGGAGATTAAATTATCAGTCTCAAGGAGAGATACTTTGCATTTTGAACAAGACCAGGGATTAAACACAGATACTTTCGGAACACCAAGGGAGTTTCCAGCAGGATAACAAATTCAGAGGAAAAGCACACAACTGCGAGTAAATTGCAGTTTTCTTCCCCCTTCCTTCCTCCTTTGCTTGAGCTTGAGAGCTGTGAGGAAAGCTTACCATGGGCTGCTGACAGAGCTCCACTGGCTTATTGAACAGGCTGCAAAGTGGTACTGAAATAGGCAGCACTCACTGTGTTTGCAAACCAGCCCAGTGGTGCACGAGTCCTGCTGTGGGGGCACCTTCACAAATACCTGTAAGCCAGGTCACAGTATTTTGTGGTTGGATGCTTATTTCTGAGGCCTGATATCCATCTAGGGTCCCGAGGTACCATCCACCTCCTCAGGTGCACCAAGTAGTTTCTCCAGAGGCATGGAGGGCAGCGCTGCCCAGGCTAGGCTAAGGGGTGATTTGCATCGGGGTAAGTCCAGGTGCATGTGCTACTGAAACTTGAAGCATCATGGTACAAGTCAGTGCCAACTGGTGCCAGGATGGCTAGCACAGTAGCCAGAGGTGGCTGGAAGGCAGGATTCAGCCACACTGGCTATACCCACCATCCTCCTTGCCAATGGAGCACTTCCTGCAGGCACCGTCCAGGGCAAGACAACCTGCAAGGGCTGAGGCACCAGGAGTTGGTAGTTTAAACCCACCCTTCTGCTTTCATAGGAGGAGACTGTGGAGAAGCCACAGCTTTGCTGCCTCCACCATTGCAAGGGTAACTGTTGGCCACTGAACCCACCTCTAAGCCCAAAAAGTGACTGGGAGACCAAAACTCCCAGGTGAGGACCGGTGTGGGGATAGGCAGCACCTGCACCTGCCTGACCTCATTTGTTCTAGAGAAACCTGAAACACCTGAGAGCTGGGGAAGTGGAGTTAGAGCTGTTTCCTTTTGGTATTTAGGCTTTTTCTTTCTTATTTTTCCCCCTCTGGTGTTTTGAAATAAGAAACTAGATTAGTGCTCTGAAAATCGTGGGATGTCATTTGGGCTATGACAACCCATTCAAATGAATGAGCAGGTTCTTGGGCTTAGTGTGGCCCCCTTTGAGTGGCAGTAGGGAAATAGCTGTCATGCTTCCATGGTCCAGGGGAGTGGCTGGACTGTTTGCTCAAGTTGATTCTGGCCATCATATGTCTGCAGCAAGCCTTTGGTTTTTCAGCATGTTGGATGAATGAACAAGACCTGCAATTTACATCAGGTAAGCAACCCTACAGTGTGTGACCTAGTCCTTAAATCTGTATATGAAAACACAAATTTACTTGAAGAAATTTTGTTTACTAATAAATACAACTTTGAGCACATGATAGGATCTGGGCACCTCCAGAAGTCCTTTCCATCCTGAGCGGTTCTGTGCAAACAGCATGGTTAAGGACAGCATGTGTACCAGATCTGAATGGAGGGTTTAGGTGAATGTTTAAAATAATTTAAAAATATTTTTATTAAAAAATATAGACTTATAACCTCCTGACTCTATATTTGAGTCCTCACCTCTACTGAAAATAATTTTTTAAAACAATGTATTTGCCTGCTGGGCACTGCCATTAAACAAAGCATGCAGAATTTAAAAAATGTATTTGAATTCTTGAGTCCAACATTTAAGTTTAGAAATCTTGGGAGAGGTTTGGTTTGATTTTTTTTAATCTGTTATGTACATCTTTCCACAACTGTGTCTTCACCTGGTGGTGGGCTGTGAGGAGCAGGATTTACCCTGCTTGTAAGGCAGGATTGGAGTTCTCTAGCCAGCCCTGGGTCATGGAAGCAAATGTCTGCAGTGAGTCAAACTGATTCCAGTGCTGATTGTGTCTGAATGGTCTCCAGACATTGGTTCCAAGATCCAGCAGAGGTTTTCTTCAGTCTTGCTGCAGCAAATGGCTGTAAACATTTCTGTAGCTGTTCAGGCTCAATGCAAGCTGGTTAAGGCAATGTGAAATTCAAGGTCAAAAGGTGAAATGCTGCTAAATTTAAGATTCAAGTTTATGCAGATGAATAAATGGTTACTTGGATCATTTCCATTTCAGTCGTACTAAGTAAGGTATGGCTCTTCCCAGCATCTGTCTCCCCCCTGCAGCTGGGTATCATTTCACAGGAGTTATGAACGGAAAAGGTCCTCCCTAAACATTTTTTTTCAAGTATGCAAGCCTAATTGCTCCTGTGCATCCAGGCTTGCATCTACAAATGTTTGGATATGGCTCTGTATGTCCACTTCATCATTCCTTGTCCAGGATTAAATGGTGTATTCTGCTGTCAGTTTGTTCTTACCACTCATTTTTAAACAGTGGAAAAACCTGAGCATTAGAGATGTTTGGGGTAAGAATCCATTGCAGATAAATAGAGATATTTGATGGGATCCTCTCACTGGAAAAGATTGAGGGTTTGAGGTGTCTTTTTTGGAGGGAGTTTTTTGTTCGTTTGTTTTTTGGGTTGTTTTTGTTGTTGTTGAAGCTTAAAGGGACAAAATTGGAATACCAGCAGGAAAGTAGTGTTTTAAGGTATTTTTTGCACACAATTACTTCTTCCCCCAGCATGGTGTAGGATGATGATGCTGTTGGTCTTTTGTGAAGGGTTAGAAAAGCAGACCATATGTCTTTAAAACAGCTCATGAAACTCTTGGTTTGATAATTGCAGGTTGTCTGTACAGCTCCCAGTCACGTTTAAATCATACTGGGTATAACTCCTCCATTTCTGCTTCCAAGATGGTGTGTGGTTTGTTTGTTGCTGAGTAAATGTAGTTGTGGGATAGAGATGCCCAAATTTAGCAGCAGGTGAGGTTATCTGTAGCACTGACCCACTGCTGAGCAGGCACATATGAGGAGGACTCAATAAATACAGGGATCTGAGCCTGCTGCCTTCTCCCCTCTTGGCGCTCCATGGCAATTGCTGCCACCTTTCTGATCCCCTCAGTTGCTATAGGTGATGCCAGGTGCGAGCTCATGTTAAGATCTTCCTCCAATCCCTGGGCATCTGGTAGTCTACACCGTGAAGAAGAATTGATGGCAAACAGCTTGCTGGCTATGAATAGACTCTGGGTCTTCTTCTGTAGCCTTAACTTTCTGAGAGTATTGTTCTCTCAGAGGATATTCTTTTTTTTTAAGTTGATGATATCTCTCACTTGATGCTCATCTCTTTCATCTACTGTTTCTGAGTAACATTTCATTACATCATGCTGTTTAAGTGTCTCCCTGTAAAACCAAATTAATATTAAAACTTCCCTTTTCAGTAGCAATTTGCAGTTAAATATCCTTTTTTTTTGGTGTTATACATAGTTTTGGTGTTATACATAGCCTTTGAAACTGTTGGTAGTTAAGATATATAGTGCTCAATTTAAAGGAGTTTTTTAAAGGAGACTTAGTGAAATTACTCCTCAGACTCATCTTGATTTATAATTGCTTTCAGGTGATTCTGTCCCAAAAGAGCCAATTTGACTCCTGTGCTTCATTCCTTCATTTACCATCTTCATAATTTCCCTCCTTTATTATATTTAATTTTTCACTTGCTATTAAGAATTAAATAACTTGCATACTTGGTTATTATTAACAAACTGGGGTGTAAAGTCTGTCTTTCAGTAGTTCTAGAAGCAGAATTAGATACCTGTTTTATCCTGGATGAACAAGCTTTTACCAGGCACTAATGTCTGTCACTTAATGACAGTGGTTGAAATGAACTTTGTAAACATAGCTAAAAAATCAACAATTACATGGCACTGATATGAAGAGCTTGGTTCGTTAAATTGATACTTTGGGCTAATGTCATAAAGAACAGATTTAAGTTATAAGATGTTGGTTTTGTTGCTCTCCCCAAAAGCCTTCCTCAGGGAAGGTTACCTCTAACACTTGAGGAAAAAACAGGTTTGCAAATAGAACTTTATCTGACTGCAATGGAGACACCAAAGTGATCCAGATGAGCTGGAACTGTGTGAGAATATGTGTAGTACCCAAACACCAGGTCAGAAAATATGGGGAAGTTGTCTCCTTGCAGAGATTTTGTCTGACTGAAAGCTGAGTAGGAGCTGGTCTGCTCCACAAGTCAGACATTCTCCTCTCTCAATTTTCCCCTTGAGCCTTTCCTCAAAAATGAAAATGGAAGGAAATATTCTAAAATTCATATATATATATACACACACACATATACACACATGTCACACATATATATATGTCATGTATATAATACATGTTTTGTACAAATAAGGCCATAATTATATTTTTCTGGAGAATAAATATAAACTATGCCTGTGATAAGAACATTCAGGGGCTGCATTATGTGGGCAACTAACAGGCTGTGTTCTGAAAAGCTGAGTCTTCTCTGGCATTAGAAATCTAACTTTGACCAGATGTTGATGGTAATTGAGTTGAAATACCATGATGGAAATTGCCCACTGGGAAATAGTTTAGCTTTTAAAATGTCATAACTTAAACCTTGATTTAGTGTATTGCATAAAAGTGGGCATGACTTGTATTTGATACGTTCTCCTTTTTATTAGTGCTCTGCAAAGTTAACTACTTAAGGTTCCTATAGTGTGTGTGAGTGTGTGTGTGAGTGTGTGTGTTGAGTGTGTGTGTGTGTGTATGAGCTATGTGCTTTGTTTAAATCCACTTCTACTACTAGCATCACATTTTCCCTTGGAAGGGACCTGGAGATCACCCAGTGCAGGGCTGACTTAAAAAGGTTTGTCAGGGTCTTGTCCAGTCGAGCTGATGCTGGAATGTAGCACTCATTACTCAAAAGGTCTAAGTTAAAAAGTTTCCTGAGGAAGCAGATATTGAAGGTTTTACATAAAACCTGCATGCACAAATACATTTTTGCTCATGCTTGTGTATATGTCATATATTACACTCAACTGCTAGGAGCAGGAATTATTATTATGACCAGACTTGTGAAAATATTTGAATTTAGCTTACTTTACATAAACACTCTGGTCCTAAACCCGCAGTGTATGGTAACATGTATAGCACAGCAGTCCTGTTCTCAGGATGAATGCTTGAAGAGGCTTTCAGTGTTTCCATTCCAACCCTCTCAAGCAGGGGGTCCTACCTTGGCCCTTAAAATTTTTCTCTGAAATATTTTCAAAAACCTAGTGCTTGAGACCTGCTCAGTATGTACAAGGTCCTGGCTGAAACATTGTAGAGAGGCTGAAAAGCTGTTTGGAAATCTAGCCATGAGAAGCATGCTACAAACCCAGTACTAATCCAAGTCATATGGTTGAGACTTCATTTAGCTATTTAGGAAACTGGAGCACTATCCACTATGCACCTGCAATGCTTGATTTCTTCCCTCACATTCCCCATTTTATGAATTCCTGCTCCTGGGATGCTCTCTGCTATGTTATGGCCGAATTGATTTAACACCCATAGTTCCTGAAGCATTTGCATCGCTTATGTTTAAATCCCACCTCGAGAAACCCACAGATAAATCACACAGCACCTGACACCTCTTCACACAAATCCAGCTGCCAGCTGGGAAGTGGAAAGTGTGTAACTGACCCTTGTGTCTGACCCAGACTTTCACATCAAGGTCCAAAGGCAACAGCAGGATATTCTGGGACCAGGACAGGATGTTAACCAAGTGTGTCCTTCCCCAAGCACAAAACAACTTCAAAAGGATTGTACTGATGGAGAAGATGCTGTGGACAACCCTGTGGTGCACATCCCTTTGTGGCAACAGCCACAGATCAAACATTTTCCTGGGTTCTGGGAAGCCAGGTAAGAGTCCCATGCCTTGCTCACATCTGGCATTCGACCACAGTGCCAGAGCTCCTCTCCTTCCTTGGCACAACTGTGTTTAGCTGGAGATGTGTGCATGACAAGACTAAGGGGCTTATGAAGAATAAAAAAACCCCTAAGTCACTATTTAAATACAGAAGACCATAGAGAGAGAACAATATTAAACAATGGATGTATTTTATTAATTCAGACTTCAGACAGGCACCACTTGTGCAAACTAAACATTAGTACACACATAGACTTCATTTTTATGGCAACTGAAATTCTGGGATTTTGAATTTTGGAATACAAATGAAGAAACCCGCTGCATATAGTCTGAAGTATTTCAATGTCATTATAGAAGTAGTTCAGCAATAGCAATAATGTAGTATTCAGTCACTACAAAAAGCAGATCTTCTGATAATAAACAACTGCATGGTGCTTAAGACACTTTAGCAAACAGAGGGATAAGCATTGCAAGCTGCCTTATAAAGCTTTGGTCCTGCCACGTGACAACGTTGCTCAGAGTAGATACAGAGTTTGGGGTCCCACACCTCCAGTCACATCCATGTAACAGGCGACATCCTATCGATAACTCTGATCTTGAAAAGCTTTTTCTTAAACTCTTCTGGATGAAGGCCTCAGTATCAGGTTGCCCCCAGGGAATATCCTGTGGCAGTTTCTGCAGCTTAGCTGGTGGCCAATAGCTCAATCCCTTTGGATCATGACAAAGGACCAAAAATATAATAGTTTAAGAGATTTTGCAGCTAGTTAACTACATTGGGTGAGTGCAAAGCTATGATAAAAGAAGAGCGGGCCACTTCAGCTTTGCTTGAATTACTGAAGCTATCTAAACAATAAAACAAATCCTGTGCACATGACAGTAGAAAAATTACTGGATGTTTGTCAACACTCAACTAATAGAGCTGGAATGGTGTTTTAGGGAGAGACTGATGGGTCAGATAAACAGTCCTAGTGTGCATGTCCTGAAGGGGTAATATGGAGATGACACTACAGAAGGTATCACACAGCAGTTTGATGTGACTTACAAAACTTATTGCTCAGACATCCACATCCATACAGAAGCTTCACAGGCAGTCATTTAGTGCCACATTTAGTATGCCACACTGCATGGGAACAATTCTAGTGCACCTGCAGGGGAACCACAATGACCCCTAGTAAGGCACAATTATGGTTTTCTGAATTTCTCTGGACAAGATGGAGGGAAAACCTTGTTTATTTTTCTTGTAAGGAAGCTACTAGGCAAACTGTGTCCAGGAACCACACTTATTTTCTTCCAAAACTCTTTGGCTATTTCTTGGCTACATAGTTCAGTGTGTGCAAGAGTAATTTAAAATGCTGCTATGTGTATGAAGAGCATGGTTGTATTTTGTGGCACAATTTAATAGACAATATCAGAAATCTCTCTTTCCAGCAGGTGTGACAGCCACACCTCAATCTTACTTTCTACTTATCATGTTTGTCATGTCCCAGTGTTATTAGAGCATCTACAGTCTAGGCCATTATGAGCTCTGTCGTCTAATAAGGATAAAATATCAAATTGCTCTAGTTTTTAGATTTAAATTTATCTTCACAGAAGTCCCCGTGGTGCTGGAGGGCCATGCTATGAATAGCACTGAAATGCAGTCAACAGACATTTCCGTGGTACTCCAGGGAAGGCACACATAATTAATTGTCCCCAGTTTGCTCTACTGTCCATAATTATAGTTTTGAGTTTATAAATAACTAAGCATGATTTTAAAAACCAAAACAAACCCCTCAATTACTACAGAGTTCCTGAGATAATTAAGTCTCCAAATGTGGCTCTGTAGAAGGGAACCAAAACTCCACTGCAAAAGCCCATAACGTGCAGATGTGCGTAAGCAGAGCAAAGCGACAGGATGGAAAACGTCACCAGGAAAATAAACTCTCTCATCATTATTTCACCGCTTTTTACCTAAAAAAAACAATGGCCTATTGTCTCAATTCACTCTATTGTTCTGTTCCATTTTTTGTTATTGAAGGAACCAACAGTCATTCAGTGAGAGTTTCCTGAGGAGCAGCAGCTTGGAAAGCTAAATGCAGTATCCTGCGCCTAAGGCTTGTTTTGCTGCAAGTTTAGGAAAAACCAGGAAGGTAAGTTACTGTGGTAAATTTAAGCACACCGTTTACAATTCAACGTGTTTGAAAACCCCCGTCAAATACACCCTCTGATTTTGCAAGTACAGTGGTTAAAACCTGCAAAATGAACCAGAAAACAAAGCTGTGCCTTGTCACATCCCTGCTTGATGGACATTCCTCTGTTGTTACTGGGCGTTGTGTATTGCCAGGGAAAAACTCTAGGTCGGGAGCCAGCACAGCAGGAGGCTTCATTAGTCATGAACAGGAGCAAAACGGCGGTTCAGAAGGAGAGGTGCCCTCTCTGAACAATCAGCTTCACCACAACAAGCACATAATCAGCTGGACAGCCTGTAACACACTCTTTGGATAAAGACAGACCTATGGATACAAGACAGCTATGGCTTAAGTGTTTCAAAAGATCTTTGCCCAACAAGGAGACAAATTGTGTATTAAAAACCTTTTACAAAATACATGCTCTGTTCTTTCTCTGTTTAATATCTTCCTTGCTTGAAGCTTGGCTGTTGCCCAAATGCATCCAGAGCAACACTTGATGATAACTCAAAAATGTGCAGTTAATCTGTGTGTAGCTTCAGCTCCTGAAAGCCAGGAGCAAAAGTGCACTTTTCAGAGAGAAACAGGCTTGGTCACACAGCATAATCAGGTTTACGCAAGTTTTTAGATAGCCAAGATGAAGGAAATAATTCTGTAAACTCCTCTGAGAAAAGATGAAAACTCTGAGTTGACGAACTGCTCTTTTTTAATGACATTTTATCCGCAAACAAGGGTAAACCCCAGTAGAGAGCTTTTCTGCGTGACAGTGAGTAAAATTTAGCTTGCTGGGGGTTTGGTTTTCTGTTTTGTTTTGGTTTTGTTTGTTTTGGTTTGGTTTTTTTTGTTTTGTTTTTCTTTTAACCTTAGAGCTCTATTTCATCATAAAAACTAGTTTGAAGAAAGAATAAACTTTTGCTCTTTGGTCTATCTTGACATTCTTCCAGAGACACATAACAGGAATATTTGAGATTCATTTTTGTCTCCTACTTGCAAATGGGAAAGTTGCATTCTTAATTTTCAGGCTTCTGAAATGAGAAAGATAAAGAATTTATACATTGAGACAAGACATATTTGCTCTCTTTAAAGAAAAAAAAATTAGAAGCAGCACAACCTAAAAGCAGTGATTCAGTGAAACTGGATATTTTTGGCTTAACCATAACAAACAAAAAAGGTTAGTTCTGCCACATGCACCTCCTATTGATTATCTCTGTAACCCTGTGAGGTGAGAAACAAAAATCTGTACTCAAATTACAGCATGCTATGGACTTCAGCCTGTACATTACTGTAGCAATTGCTGAAACTCAATACTGTGGAATGAGAAGAAAAGAAGTAATTTTTTTGTTTCATAGGATCAGTTTTGTGGATGTAAAGGAAAGGTCTTCAAGTGTTTTCTATCCCTATCTGATAGTTTGGTTTCACGCCCTCATGGACTTCTTTATGGCCATGAAGATGCACACAGGCAGAGCTCTGGGATTCCTCTCACATTCAGAAAAGCTCTGAGGGCGGCAAGATATCCATGATGTGTATTAAAATAATTCTGATGCTCTGCCACTTTTGAAGAGGAGAAGAGTGCAAGAATCTGCCACTGTGGACAGTGGCAGTCTTACTAAGTAAAAAACAACCAAGAACAACAGTCCACCCCCACCCCATCCACCCAAATACACAAAGCCAAACCGGCCCAGTAAGAGCAGGCACCTATTGCCACGGTTTAAATTTAAGGGATCGTTAAAGCTCACAAGGGTCTTTAATAGGCTTGTGCAAAGTGGGTCAGGTTCATGAATTCCCCTCACCGTGCAAGTAATATTTCTTCCTATTGGCAGATTTGTAAGTCTTATTGTGACTGGTGCTCTATACACAGACAACTCCTAAGGAAACAATTTCAACTTCCTTAGTGTATGAGCTGGGCAGTATAATTTAAATAGGACAGTGGCCTGTGATGAATAACAAGACAGATTCTTTTAGGTTCATTCCTAGGCATTAATGTTTCACTTTTTTAATAGAACATGCTGTTCCTACAGAGAGACTGCAATACTGTGTGTCCATATATTGGCTCTTTGTCAACAGAGAAAAACAGAGATGACTTCTATGATAAAGCTTTTGCTTCTGTGCCTTTTTAGAGGATATTCTAATGACTGGTGTTCTGCAAATTTTTGTGAGAACTATCATCTGCTCCATTAATGCACTGAAGCAGTAGAGAAAAATCAGAGAGGCTAATGACATCCAGTGTTTCAGCTCAATCAGAGCCTCACACAGCATCCCAAAGCAGAACTTTTGGCTGTATCTCTTTCACAAGTCTGATGCCAATATGCATTGCAGAGGAGGATATAAACTCTGCACTAAAGCAACTGTTCTCAGCTCTACAGGCATATTTATAATGAAACATCTGCAGCTCTTCCACAAATCTCTAAATATTTTTCAATTACAACATCTCGAATCAGTCGTAATGAGTTGGCACAATATCATATTACTAGTAATATTACATTGTACACTAAAACACTAAGAAAAGAATTCAAATTAAGTGGAAAAAAAATCCCTCAATCTGCCATCATAGAAACAAAGACATGAAGGCCTCAAAGTGTAGTATCAGCTACAGTGTTCGTTCACTTTGGTAAATGTATGAAAACAGAGAATAATACTAAACTTCTCTACAGAAAGTTGGGAGTAAAGACTACATGGGAATATTGTTTCTTTCTTCATCCAAAATTAGAAATATACAAAACTGGCACATGAAGCAGATGAATTTTAGAGGTAATAAACACTTGACTACTTTGTGTGGAGCTCACAATACTCCCAAGTATTTATTTAGATTATTAAAGGTAGGAATACAGGTGAGTATATGCCTATATTGATGAAAAATATGTATGATCAAGCTGTTTTTTCTTTAAAAGGCATAAACTTATAGAATCATTCATCTGTCTGATGCCAACAATACTTCCATAACAGAATTAGAATAATTGATTAACAGCGGGATATTTCCCACCTTACTATTATGTTTTTGTGACTTTTTCTTTTTACATGTGACAAAATACCATCACTGACTAAAAGAAAAAAATAATATTTTCATTTAATGAACAACTTTTGATGAAAAGTCTTTACAGTTGGAATGGAGCATTTTGTCTGCTTAATTACTGTTGTTCCTCAAAACTCAGCAATCCATGGTTTGAATGGATTTGTGTAAAACTAGTCAGTAAACACCCAATTAACCAGGCTATGTGAATCTGCATATAGATTTTACATTAGAATTCTACAGTCATTTCAAATGAGTCAGAAGTAATTACATGACTGACACATGATAATTATGCATGAAGTTGTCAGACATACAATGCCTATCGGTTACAAGAGTGGGATATACGCCTAGAAATGATATGCATAACACTACCCAGCAACAGAATAGTCAGCAATGGTTAGCAGTTAGGGTAGTAATTACCTGTGCATGTAGGTTAACATTCAAGCTAACTGCTTTTTAACTTGTCTTGACTGGCACACACAAACTGGCAGAATCTGCTCTCACCAAATGTGACACAAATATTGTGACATTCAGTTATGGGCAAGTGAACATGTAACCTGGTCTGGTTGGGTTGCGCAAACCCTTCCCCTCCTCTGAACATCCATCAAAACACAGAAACAAAAGCCCGTCCTCTCAAACCAGAGTAGAGGTTTGCTGGAGCAGGGCTGAAGCACCTGGGCACATCCACCTCAAAGCAGTGGCTGATCTGGGATCCCGTCACAGCCCTATTATCTCAGAGTAATACTGCTGTATGGTCTAAAAGAAACTGTTTTTCTTTCCAGACCAATTTGTTGGGGGAAAGGAGAGAGTTAAGTGATGAAAGGAGAGAATCCCATCAGAGGCACACATGGTTTGTTTCAATCAGGGTTACATTCTCTCTTAGTCCACTTATTATGTTACAAGGTTAAAGTGGAGTAGCATGAAATATTTTCATAACATCTTGGATTTTTAAGCGAGGAACATGTGCTACACAAAATTAAAGCAGGACACCAGGAAGATTAAGTACTTAGAGAAGGGGAGGAGGTGGTGGGGGAATTGCAACCTTCGAGGAAAAGAGAGAGAATCCAACATGAAAAACAGGCTAAGAGGACAGCTCTGTGTTCCTGGAATGCTTATTACTGTTTGAGAGAGATGGCAGCAGTTACAAAAACAAAGCAGAGCTATGAACAAGCTGAACATCTCCCCTGATATCTGTGTAATGACAGACACATACTGACACACAAGTGTAGTATCAAAGATTGTATCTATTTAGGTAAGATGACATGGTTTCTTCACTGCTTCTCCTCAAGCCAAACTGACAGTGCCATGACATCCAAAAGGCACCATTAGTGTACATGAGCAAAGTGTCAGACACCATTCAGCAAATGAGAAACACATGCAATAAAGTGCATGTTATGAAATATTTCCCCAAATCCCCCCAAAGTGTGTGAAGTCCTTGCTGAAACTAAGGCCTGACAACATTTTCTATTTACATGCTAGAGACAAACATCCTCCCTCAAGCTGGAACAGGAAAATAAAGGCTGTTGACTGACCTGAATTTGGACCTCACTCTCAAAACAATCCTTTCACTTGCTCTGTGATGGGGTCAAGGTCAATGTCGTAGAAACATGGCCTTGTGGGCAGTCCTGGCATGGTGCTCATCTGTGGAAACAATGAAATTAAGTTATACTTGTGCACCTGTAAACAGATAATTACTCCACCCACATAAACCTGAGATTAGGAGAAAGGCTGGATTGTTCAACATGGACTCACCCCCAGATGTGATCATTACCACATTTTTTTGTTTCTGTTAAAAATGTCAAGCTTGGTACTTTATTGATTAATTTTTAAGTATGAGCTTCTAAAAGACAAGAAAGGGGAAACAAAAGCCACAAAATACAGGCTAAAATTGCAACCTGAAAATAAAGTCTATAACAAAATGAAGCCCCGTTGGGACTACTTGTTCCTCAAAATATTTATCCAGAACATTTATCCATTTATATCTCCTGAAAAAAAAAACACACAGCAAAGGGCAGGGACATAATTGTCTGAATTTACCTGGTGATATGAATGTGTTGAACTCAGACCTCTGCCACAGAAAACCAGAATAGAGAAGCAGAATTAATTGCAACACTTGCCTAATTAAGGAACAAATTGAAATAGTTCAACTAAACATACAGGGATAACAGATGAATTCTAATTTAGTAGTTAGAATTAGCAGGTTGAGATATGAAACTAAAGCAACCCAATTATCTCAAACTATGCATAATTAAGATCCTGATCTAGCATAAGATACCAGCATCTGCATACTTTTAAAAATGTAAATAGTTTTATGGACTTAAATTACACAGTTAGCTACAGCTCTGCTCATGCTACTTATGCTATTACTTGAAATTGGCATTTTAGCAGCAATTAAAGACGTGGCTGACATGGAAATCTTGAGGTGCTGGTCCACAATAGTTTAAGCCACTTTAAATCAGAGGGTACCCCAGCTTCTCAACTCCCTCCCTCGGGACTCCTCATTATCCCTTGCAAAGGAAACGTCTGGAGAGCAGGTTTTTGATCTGCTTCATCTTCTCCTACTTTAGCACCTCGAGACAGGAAGGGCTTCCCTGTACCCCTGTGCCAGCACTGTGACAGCGTAAAGGCTGTAACTGTGGGGCAGTTTTAAGGCAGGACCAGTTTGGATCAACCCATTATCACTTTGGATTCACACCCTAAGTCTTCCTAAAATGACAGTTAGAAGCCCTGAATATCTTCGCTAACTCAAGGCACTCTAAAAATGACTCCTTAAGTCCTTCTGATATCTTAACTTCACAAATGGAGAATGGCCCTGCTATAGTAGGTCCTATATTAATACCTAAATTGATGAAAGACCTTGCAACCTCTGGAAACAAACCTGGAGTTCAATTTTGTGTGACTGTTTGTTGGCTAAGGGTATTTAGGCATTAAAAGTTATTTAAGAGACGTTAGATTTTGAGGAATGAACTTTTAGTCAGGGCAAGTCACCAGAACTCATTACAATTGGTGGTTAACCTGACCACAGAAGGTAACCTTCAAACATGGCCTTGTAGAAAGAAAAAAAATTACACTGCCTTGAGTACCAGAAACACTCCAAACATAATAACCTACAGAAAGAGTCAGATTAGGGTATGTTTTCATGACATGAGCTGAAAAACACTGATGAAAGGGAACAGGTTCACCCTGTGAACCTCTGGGATGAGTCCCCTTTGGAGCTGGCTCTGGCATTCATCTTACTGCAACCAACCTTATTCAACACACTGAACTGATGTAAATACACGTAAATACGTGTTTTTGTTGTTAGTTGGCTGATGAATTATATCTGTTTATTGTAGGACCAGATCAGCACCAGGCTACTGGTTGCAGGGGAACAGCCAGAGTATACTGTGGCCAGCCATCACCTCCAGCTCTCCAGCAGAGAGTTCAGGGCTGGGCAATTTCCTCCCTCCATCCTCTGTAATTCCCCAAGAAGCACAGCTTAGCTATGGTGTTTTCTCTGGCCAAAGGCAAGCTCTAACAGGCTCATTGGCCTCAGAAGAGGAAAAACATTTGACCACCTTCCTAATTCCTCCAGCATGCCAGACAGGCCCACCCCTCTTGCTCTGGCTTGAACAGCATTTCTTTTATATCAATCTGATCTGCTGCATATTCAGTGATGGGGTTAACATCTGCCTTATGCTTCAGCTGGACTCTGAACACTCTTGTAATGTGTCTATCATGGGAATACAAGCAAACTGTAAGAACTCACCACCACAGTCCCATTTACTCCAGAGCCCTGCTACCATTGCAGAGGTTAATCTCATGTTGAGAAGGGGGAAAGCAGCCTCAGAGAGCTCAGTACTGTTGCAGCCATCATCTCACTTGTGATCTAGCTCTAAGAAAAAACAATGCAACAAGCTCTTCTAGTACATTTCCTCTGTTTTTAAATATAGTCCTTCCTGATGTTTTGTTATTGTACGTAGTAGTATTAAAAGACAAAACTGTCAGTTTGCATTGACCAAACCCTGCCTCTGATTGCATGACATCATTTATTGGCTGACAGTGCCTTGGCATCTTAGCTAAGTACTAAAACACCTTGCTACTATTCTTTATTCATTGGCCACACTAGTTGGACTACTACATCATTAGGGTTACCAAATTATTTTCTGTCTCAGATTCCTCCCATTTTCTGAGTTAATGCTTGACCAGGAAACTGCCTTAATGAATTACATCTCACTGGGAGGGGAATGAACAAATGCCAAAGACAACGTTCTGGTTACTCTGTGTATGGCAGTTTGACATCTGAAGGTAAACTCCCAAATTCCAGGTTCTTTTTTTTTCTCCTTTTTCCTTTCTTTAATTTAATATAGCTATTGTAGGGGAGTTTTTTCTTATTTAAAAAAATATTTTTAAAAAGCCCTACATATATATTTTGGATGTTTTTTTCTTTCATAGGCCCAGTTCTACACTGGTGCAACTCCTCTGTATTAACTAATGGAAAGCTATTACATCTATAAAATGGGAATATCAAACCAGTTTATAGCTGGTTCGGGGAATACAACTATACTCATATTAAAAATTTAAGTCAACAAAAGGGAATGGGTTCATCTGAATTAAAATTACTGCCGGATAAAATGAAGTACAAGGCAAAAACACAGAAGAAACACTTTGGGAATACTTCTCTGAATTACTGAGAGAAAATAAAACACATCCTGTCGTTTTCCCAATGGCCCAGACTTCCAAACAGGCAAAGCCACATAGATTTATGATCATTACTCTCTGCTCTCATTATCTGGACACACAGAGGTAACATGCAGCAGAATCTATCCCTTTTTCATTACTTCAAGGTCAATAGGAGGAGATGGCCGGCTGAGGAGATTACTACTGATTATTCTCTCTTCAGCCCTCCATTTCTTTCCTTCAACCAAAAAGACAGGAAAGAGGCTCCAGCTGACTGGCTTTCCACATGGAAAATGTGGCTCAGAATGATCTTTTCACCATTTTCCATGATGCTGAATGAAGGCATTAATGAGTGAGTTCACAGGCTGGCCTTTACTGCAGTAGACATGACCCAGAGGCATCCCTCTCCCTGACCTAAGTCAGAGCCTAGATTTTTGTGCATGGAGGGAGAATCCTACCTGTCTCCCCACTGTAGCACTTACTGGACATGCACAGTGGCCAGCAGTCTACCTCCACCTCTCCAAGACTCTCTGAGGTAGCTACTTACTAAAATTATTTCAGTTCTAAATCTTGAAAAAAAAAAGGAGAATGAACAATGATAGAGAAAACATGTCTAAACATGTAATTAGCAGGTATGTGCAGCATGAAAAAAACCCACAGAAATTTACAGTCCTGCAGCAGCTTGCTAGGCATCTCATAAAATATACACCTTCTGTATATTGCATGGAGATCAGCACAACTCTCCACTCTAATATAACACCCTTTAGGTTATAGATTGGTAAATATGCAACATTGCACAGCGTGACTTTGAGAAAAGAACAGGGTAAGAAGCAGCAAGTAACAGCACACTGAAGACCACTACCCAAATTTAGACAGTTGAAATAATCAGTATTTAATTTGACCAAAACTACTACTACCACACTTTCCCTGGGAGAAAGAAAATATAAGACATGAACTTTGTAGCTTGAGGCTTAATGCAATTCATATGAACACTTTATGCAGGTAAAAAAAAAGTTTTTACAAAGAATTCATCCAGCTGCTGCTCAAAATATATCATTTAGGAATGAAAAGGAACTAGTTTTGTAGGAACTCACTAGAATCAACCATTTTCTCTACAAACTGTCCAAGCATCCACAAGAATGAATCAGCTGCAGAGAGGTGATGTGAAACATACAATGCCTATTCATTACTATGGCACTCCATGTTTAGGAGGCAAAAGCAGAAAGTCTTATGAGGATCATTTATGTTCCTGGAAATGTACAACTGGTGGAAGATAAAATACAATTTTAGTTCAGAATGCCTGAGGGCTACTGTTATACTAGGCATTTATGATTTTTCAGAAGTTTACTTACATGACTGAACAAAAAACCCCATAATGAGTTTCCTTATAAATAGAGATTGCCAGTTATTTTCAAGGAAGCCATATGAAAGTTCCACACCCTCTCCAAGAAAACATCTACAGTCACTGAAGAGTGACTAAGTTGAGTTTAATTTATATTACAGTTATGTGTTGACTTGTAATTTTAGTTGGCCATGAGACCTGCATAACAGTTGCACCAAGACTCCGCTAGCCAGGTTTGTTATGGTCCCAAGAGGATCTATGCTGCTTAGCTTCCTTTTTTATCATACAAATGCTCATCAGTTGTCAACATATCTTGCCTTTAAGTGTGTGTCACATCCACCCACTTATTTATTGATTTACTTTCTTATGAAAAATCCTGATAGAACCTGAGATTGCCTTAACTAGGCTGGCACAATGTCATGATTTGCAAAACAGATGGTCTTGAGAACTAGATCAAACTCATGTTTAGTGTCTTTTTCCCCTGTAAGTCAAGATGTCTGTTTTACAGTCATAACATGGTTTCTGAATAGACAAAGAAAACCAGAGGAATCTGTACTTGCATAAGCAGGGAAAACAAGTGATTAGAAAATACCAAAAAATCAGCAAATAGCTTACTGAGGAAACCTCCCTATATTGTGGATTATGGAGTTAATGTTGCATTTGACAAGAAATGCAAGTAATTCACATTATTTAATTCTATCCTTTTGTTAATTAAAGAAGCTATGGCAACCCACAACCATTTCAAACTTGAAATACTGCAGAAAACAGATGTCTCTCAAGAGAATCCAGCATACACATAACTGCGGATAACTCCTCAATAAAATCTGATGGGACGAATTGCACATCCCACACTCCCTCAACAAGAAACAATACAAAAGGAAACTCAAGAGATTTATAAATAGTGCTATAAACCTGCATGCATTATGGTCAACATGCCAGAATGTGTTTGAATCCTGAGGCGTGGCATGAAGGAACTACACTTCAGGTTTTCAATTATGTTTCTTAGAGTGAGTTAGAGCTCTGGAAGACAGACCCACTACCAGAAATTTGCTCCCCTTCAATGTATCTGTCAGTCTCAGCATGTGCAAAGCTGAATTGAAGAGCTTTCTGAAGAAATCCCTCTTGGTCTCCAGCCCTGCCTGCCTTTAGGCACCCTTTAACTTGAGTGCCAGATTACTCCCACTGACACGTGTGGTGCCAGCCATGCACGGGAAGCTGGCACGAAGGCAATTGCAATCCATGGAGTGGGAAAGAGAGTGATTAACAGTGACCTTACTGCACTGCATGGCTGGAGAAGTGTGTTCAGTTCTTTTTACTGGATGCCTCCAGGTCCCTGCACTCTCTATTTGAAACCAATACTTGGAAATGTTTCATGAGACTATCCATGCAATGAGGATAGTGGGTAGGACTACACCACTCTGAAGAATGAGACTGTGCAAATACCTCCAGTGAGTTATTTCAACTTCAGACTGAACTGTCCTACAGCACACAGAGGCATTCAGTGTGCATTTAAAGTCATGCAGAAAAATTAGGCAGCATATACTAAGTATCTCCAGCATCAGCTTGAAGTTTTTTCCGCAGAACTAGATAATTCCTCCACTCTGCAGAGCTCTATCACTTCAAAGGAAGTTCAGGCTTTAAATGATGGAAGTAAATAAAATTACATGAAAAGCAAAAAGAGTAATTAGGAGAACAGCATTTTTGTCATAATTACAAGAAACACATCAGAACGAAATCACCAGAACAAAGTAGTCTATATCTCACTCACCCATCACGTATTACAGCGGGGAACAGCACCATACCAAAGCCTGAATTGATGCTCAAATGACCTTTCACCACTTGGTAAATGCAAACAAGCCTCCAAGTCTCACGTTAGGAAAAGCAAATGCATAATGAGGGCAAGTTGGTGCTTCCTTGCAAAAATATCAACCTTTACAAACCAGTAAGTTTAGCTTTGGAAACAGCAATAATGTTTCAAATTTACTTTAATAGCTACATAAGACTTAAGAAAATATCATCTCATTATTTTTCATTGCCTGAAAATAACAAGGATTTCTAAAAGCAGCTTAAATAACAGCTTACTTATAAGTTTTAATGAAAATTTGCCAAACCTGATAATAGCCAGAGGAGTTAGGGAGAGTGTAGATCATAGTTCCTTCTCAGGAAATCTTTAACAAAAAAAGATCTTGTTGCAATGTCTAAGAACAATCACACTAAGAACTCAACACAGTAACAGCTTTCAAAATAATTAAAATAATGTTTGAAAAGATGCTGATGTTACCCCAACATATGCTGTAGCATTCCTTGCAATAAATGGCTCTTTTTCACTGGCATGTTGACTGACATCAGGTGCAGAAGTCCATCTGGCATCAATTATTCTGTTATAATTGCGCCTTACTTTAATGTCTACACATTCTTGGCAATTGTTTGGTTTTTGTGAAAGGATTTACAACAACAAAATCCATGGACATTGCTCCTCTGCTCTCAGCATCTGGATGAAGTTATAAAAGTACTGAATATCGATTATGCAATCCTAATTGACTTTGCTGCCATATGCTCAAGTGAGGCAGAAGTAACTTGTGCCCTATTACGAGCTCTGAGGAATTATCGGGATCTGACAGTTACTCATCTTGAGCAGAAGTAGTCTGAATCCAAAAATGGTGTCCTGGGAAAAAGCAATCTCTAAGGGAAAAAAAAACAACCCACACAACAGTCCACATTTGTCCAGTACAGCCTTTGGAGAGACCTGTGGGTGCATATCCCAAAGGAAGCAGGAGATACAAAGAACAGGTCACTGCTTGGTTGGGCAAGTTCTTGGTGAATGGGTCAGCATAACACCACTGGAACTCAAATGTTGCTATTAGTGATGTGATTAAGCACTGAAAGCTCAGAATGCACATTTTGCTAGCTATTAAATAAAACATTTAGGAATAGTTGTAATTTGTAAAAGAATGAGCAATTTCCCCAATTAAATAAAACATTTATGACTCACATATATGACTGCAGTTCCTCTTGGCAGAGTTCCCTCAACTCATTTTCATCTTAGAATTTATAAAACCACACTTGAAGAAGAAGAAAGTGGTCACCATGATAACAGCACAAGGGAATCAATATATTAAATTTTACTGGAAGAATACACTTCTCTGAGGTAGCATGTTAGATGGTGTTAGTTGAGTGTACTATCTTTTTGTACAATCCACAACACAGCATGTTTCACATATTCAGAACTGTTTTCTGCTTTAGATAGGTTAATTGATGAACAAAACACTACAAAAATGAAAGCTACAAAACCTAACCTAACCAAACAACTCCCCCAAAAACACAGCCATTCATACAGGAAATAAAGGGGGAGAGAAAAAAAGAGGACTACAAATTCCAGCTGACTTGTTCCAAACCACTTTTCTTCATCTCAGCCCACTCAAATCGATTTCCAGGAGTAATTGCTCCCTTGGCCAAGGCTTACATCCTGATTTTTCTTTCCCCCTTGTGCTTTAGACTGAATCCCTGGCAGAGGATTCTTGCTCACTGCCTCTTGTACAAAATCACCTCCTTAGCCAGAAGAAATCCTTCCCTCTAGCTCACTCCTGATGTCAGATGCTCCCAGGGCTGTTCCCATTCTTGACAAGTGTCCAGTATATCAGACAGTGCTGGAAACGCGCCTCTGAGAGAATAAATCCCGAGGATAAAGGCATTTCTCTCATGTGCTGTTTCAGCAACAGGAATAACTGAAGAATCTGATGTTCATAGGTACATAATATTCCTGCTTTGTTCAGTGCTTGGGTCTTCTGGTGAGGAGGAGGTATCCAAGCTGTGCCAGCAGCTCAGTTTCTGCTGAAAACAGAGCAGGTTTTGTGGTATTTGGGCAAGGGGAAAGGTCTTGGGTGATCCATCTCAGCTGCCCTGTATTTGCTGAGGGACTGGGCACCCTTCATTTCCTCTGAAACCTGTTTATTTTGTACCAAGTGTTTCTTTAGAAGTCCTGTTCTTCAAACCCGGGGAGCAAGTCCCACTTTGTGCTGCTGATCTTTACTATCCCATTTTGGTTAACAGTTCATAACTTTCAGAAAGCCTCGATTACAGCCCAGAAACTGGAGATGGTGGCAGCACTACACTATGTGAAGCAACTATGTGTGCTCAACATGCAACAAACATTACCCTTCTCAGCCTGCCATGCTGGGAAAAGTATCAGGAACATCATCCAGTTATTTCAAAAGCAAATTACAACATGGAGAAATCCATAAAGACTGTATAACTGTGGTGAATAAAAACACACTTAACTGCTGCTGTTCTAGCCCTCTTGGTTACAATTAACTGGATAGACTGATAGCTGAGTAAGTGAAGTTTCCTAAGAAACATCATATCAGGCATAGTTGATGTCTGTAAATATAAATATGGTAAGAACTGCTTCTAAAGAATATAAAGGAATTCTGGCAAAGGACTCCTTGAAATTAATTGTGTTTAACTGTTAAATTGCCAGACTGGCTTGGTCTCATTGCTTGATTTAAACTAAGTGCCAGTGATGACCTTTATAATGCCGAACAGTTTGAGATTTTTGGAAAACATCTCAAAACAACCGGAGTTGAAAAAAATGGAAGAGTCTACACTTTGCTAATCCCACGTGAGTAGATGGGATCTAGTTTACAATACTGGGAAACAAGAAAACCCTAGGATATACACTTCACAGGTGAAGTTCAGCTTTCTGGTCTGTAGATATTATGGGAAGTGGCAGAAAGAAGAGACTGGGAGGCTTGTCTCCAAAGAATGATTAAATATGGTAGGCATCAACCCCTATCACTGTACTGTCATCATGTATTAACCATGACCTGTGAGCATCTCTAAACTTGTTAGTTCAAGTTTCTGTATCTACTTTCTCAAGTCACTTGTTGCTTGGATAAACAATTTAAATTATTTGCTCATTGTAGCGCTTAACACACATTATTTTGTGATGGACTGAAGCAAACAAGAAATAGACAATGACAAAAAATCACCTTATATTGTAATTTTGGATGTGGATGCTCTCTAACCCTACACAATTTCATTCCATCACTCTCCAGACAAATTACCTTTTTGATATGCTTGGTTGACACTATCTTAGCTTCACTGAGGAATTAAAAAAACTATTTGTTTCAAACCCAGAAGATCCAGAATGGATCCAGCTTGGATGGATACAAGGATATCAAATTGTTAAACTGTCTATGTAAATCAGATATTCTCAGTCACAACTCCATGACAGAACTATGGCAGTATGCATTATTCAATATTGTGTATTCTCTAAAATCATACCATAATGTACTGTGGTCCCCTTTGACATGATAAAAAAAATAGAAAGGAGAAGGATATTACTAAGATCAGCCATTTTCCTCCTATAGTCCATTGAAGTACTATTTTAAGAAGTTTTCGCAAGGCTGCTAGGAGAAGTAAGCCTTGAATAACCTGGAGTTCACACTTCTCCTGGAAAATGGAGGAGCACAGAAATGCTTTGAAAAAGGCCAAAAGCTAGGGATTTGTGATGTGCTACAGTGTTCAGAATAGTCAGAGCCTTTGTAAGTTGCCTTAACAGCAGTAATAGCTGTAAGGGGGAAGAAAAAAATTCCAGCCATGAATGTGTGACTTAATGCTCTTATGACAATACTGATTTTTAAAGTTTCTCTGAGATGATACCAAACCCATGATTTCCATTCACTGAGAGAAACATGAGTTAGCAAGCCACCAGACAGATTCAATTGCCAGAAGCCAAACAAAATTTTGTTAACTGATGGAGAGCACAATCTTTATCCTACAAATGTGTATCCTTATATAATATAGTAAAGATTTATATAAAGTTGATATATAAATAAAATTATTTTCAAAGTAATACAAATGAAATACTTTAGTACATTTGGGAAATAAATAAAATAAGATCTCCATTTGAAGTTGTGAGATAGGCAGCAAAAAAGGTTAAATGATTTGCCAAAAGGAGCTGAAGTGCTGCGAAGTGAATAGAAGTTGAAATTTGTAACTGATTGTCATCTTAGTCACATATAACTGAAATTCAAAAATAACACTGCATGAAACATCTTTTTCTATTACATAATGAATGCTGTATCAGCATTTAAAAATGAAATACACCTTTCTCCATTTCTCACAATTTGCTCAGTATGAACTCGCAATAAGACACATTCTTAACCACAGTTTCTGCAATATAACAAGAGAAAACAACACATTCACATAAGCCATAAAAATGTTGTTAAACCATTCAATTAAAATCAACTGTATTTGGAAACACATTTTTTTCAGTCTGAAAAACAAACCAACCCCTAAACAGATGTTTTGTGGTTAGTATTTTTCCCAAATGAAGTATATAAAGGACAAAAAAAAGGGAAGGTAATGAATTTCTTCATCCCAACACAAAACAAGTTAGCACAATTGCTTTTTATTTTGATAAACATGTAGTATAGATCCAATCTATGGGAACTTCTTCTCGAGCATTAAAAAATGTGTATAGCTTCCACCATTATGGAAAGTTTATTTCTGCACATACAGAGTAAATCCTAAAAAGACTAAAAAAATTACAACACAGAAATTAAAAATGCATTAGAATATAATTTCTGTAATGTCAAAGTGAACAAACTAGCAGCAAAGCCATAAGCTTTATTTACTTCTATGGTACAGTCCCCCGGCTCTTCCTAATCCAAACAAGGCCAGTTTGTCATGAACTTTCAGTTTTGGCAAATAAATAATTTACAACTCCACTGCTCAGAAAAGGCATAACAAACAAAACCTGTAACACAGCCCTCTTCCTTCCCCCCTAGTGACCCCAGGAACAAAGGCCCCCCTGGATGGCACACCACTCACCTAAAGAGCTGCAATGTCCCAGTAGTGTGTCGCTACCCAACTGCTGGTACACTTTCCTTGCAGGGAAGCTGCTGGTGAGCAAGAGCTCTCTCCCTTGAATGCAGCCACGGATCCTGCTGCTGCCTCAAAATCTGTAACCCCCCCAGCAGTTGGAATTCATGTAGTTACTCTCACTTCAATATTACTTCTTGTTTATTTGTGGGAAAATGCTGCTTTTATCTTTTCTTCCACATTACATTTCTCAGATTGCTTAAATAGTGACTGTGAAGCTATTTTTAGATTGATTTTTTTGGTGAAAGCTCTCAAGAAATTCAGTTTCTTTTTTTCTTCCCCAGAGAAAATTAAAGAGACAAAGAGCTTAACAAACTCAGAGGGAGCTTATTTGTGCTGTCACAAGCATGCCTTGATTCCATTCTGGACAGACTACCTGCAGAGTGCTTATTTTCCATGTCTACCCTCTGCATCACATCTTTACTACAAGTGCCAAATACAATGGCGTTGATGTTCTTTCCTACAGTCTGCAGCAGAGCTCTACAGTCGGCATGGCTTGTTCAGGATCTCACACAAAAGCAAATCTGACACATGCAGTGCCAGCAGCACAATGTTGTTTCTCTCTGGTGCATACAAAAAAGGCTTTACTCTGCTCCCTGTGAACCACTCATGTTCTCTCTCCCTTGTTTTCTTGCTGCTTTGCTGCAACTGCATGACCCTTCAGGACAGTGCAGAGCACATGCCTGGCCACAGTGAAACACACAGGAATGAGAAAGAGTGGCCAAAGCAGTCTAATAGTAAAAGCTGCTAGTGCCTTGCTTCCTATGTGTACAGAGCAGCAGGGCATTGTGTACACACAGAAAACTGGTGCAGTGTGGTCAATTAATACAGAAGTTACATGCTTTAAATCAGCCAGAAGGCAGGCAGGGAGCATGTCGTCTCATGTCAGAGCAAATGTGCATGTCCCAGGGTTTTGTCTCTCACAGTGGCTGGTGCCAGATGCTTTATAGAGAAAAGCTGAAACTATGGAGGTTGACAAACCAATCTCTGTACAAGTGGGAGCTGAGGGCTGAAGACTGACTGAATCCTTGAACTTAGCATTAGCTTAGCATTTTTTCCAAATTACTTACTTATATTAATTACAACTCTGTATATCATTGATGGCTACAACCTTTCTGAAGTCTTGTTACATTCTTGGACTCAATGGCTTTCCTGTTTTAATGACTTCCACATTTTAATCACACGTGAGAAAGTATTTCCTTTTTTTATAACGGTATTAATATAAATGCCTGGCAATCTCTCTTCATAGACTGAACAAATGCTTTTAAAGAAAAACTAGTTTCCAGGCAGTATGGAGACAGCTTCAGACAACCTTTAACTTCTGGCTAACACCACAGGGACATAACAGAGTTGTAAACACAAGTCTATGAAATTCACAAAACTTCCGATGTTACAGATACAAATTTTAAATGATCATGACAACTTCAAAATTCTTGGCTTTTTCAGTACTTCAAATATTAGAAACATTTTAGTATGTCAGGAGACTTAAATCTGCTTCTGTGAAGAAACAGAATGATTGAAGTTTTAATAGAGAGAAACAAAATCATCCAATTGCTAAAGAATACCAACCTGTTGACAAATTGATTCAGGGATAACAGCAGAACTCTGATTACATCAATTAGGTCTAAACACATATTTTAAGACAGCAAGCCTATACAAAATACTACACATCATACTGTGTGCAAGCTGATATTTAAAACTAAGTTCAAGATTTTGTTTCCCAAAGGGAATAACCACATATTAATGTGTGGCTGTATGTATTGTCTGTAACATTCTGCTTTTAAAGATTACTGTCTAATTACTTGCCCACCAATTCAAAATTTAGCTGAAAAAGATACTTTGCATGAATTTTCATTTTTGTAGGATCCAGGTTATAATGCCGAAGTAACGTGGATTATGTATGCCTAACAAACATAACCTTCACAACTGAAATATTTTCTCTTTCTTGTGAATAGGATTGCACTGCTCCTACAATTAAAACTTCTGAGCTTCAACAAGCCAGCTGAAGTGGCTGTAATGTCACATGAATAACGATCTTTACTTTTTTGTGGACCTGTGCAATTACTGAGCAGTGTGATGAGAAGCCTGGCAGACATTGAGAAAAACAACACAGGTCAGAAAGTCATTTCTGGGAGCAGATGTTTGTTCTAACTGCATTTAAAGATGGATGTCATACAAGGGCATTTAACAGATACTGCACTCAGACTCATTTCCCTGTCATTAAGCCTACTATTAAAAAAAAGAGATTCAGTGAGAGGGAAGAGAAAACAATGACAGACCTAGGGCACAGTTCCAAATAACCTAGGAGATGGACTGTGCCATCCTTATAACTCATTTCCTCTCATAAGATTTTGACCCTCATTCTGATGTTTAAAGCTTATGGTCTCTTTGCTTGTGAAGACCCCTTAAAAACCAAGCAAAAGGCAGCCCTTTGCACTGTTGTCCCCTCAAAGAGGGCTGAGGCAGGCAGGACTAGGAGTCCAGGTTCCTCCCCAAGGCAGCACAGATTTACAGCTTCCAGAGCACAGGCACCTGCACCCAAATTGCTGCGAAGAGGGGCACCTCTGCAATCCTGCCTGTATGACCATTCTCTGGTTCACCAAAGGACTACATGAGATTTAGGGCTCTGACTGCTAGGAAGAACAGTGGGACTTGGAGCAAGAGATAAGACAGACATTTCTCCCATCCCTCTCCCTTAGCCCTTGATGCCTGAGTTCCTCAGTCACTTCTCAAACAGTTTCTGGACAACCACTTCTTTTTTTTTTTTAGAGTGATATTAAGCAAAGTGAAAATAACAGAGGGTTACATACCTATCACCACGGTTGAGCTGCTTCACAAGCAGATCAGATGTTCCTCCTCTCAGGGCACCACCATCCCTCAGAGAGGAGAGGCTGATACAGCTTCAGCAATATGATTTTCATTTGCAGACACGTTTGTGAGAACCCTAAATCTCATACGATATTACTTTTGTGACTGATATTGTATGTGTCTGGAAATAATCAAAGGGCAGTCAGTACTCTTGAATCTGATAAAATGTAAGACTTTTTCTTACTCAAGTGTCAAAAAATATTAACATCACTTTGTACTTTATAAAGTGGAAAGACTCCAAAACCAGGCAGTATTCCATGTACCTGCAGTGATAAGTAGAATGGTTAGCTATAATATAGACCTATAAAGAAATAAAACTTCCCAGTAAGTTTCTTTCCCCATATGGGAGAATACTGCAATTCCTCATGAAAAATGCCAGTAGTAAACTGTCATGCTGAGTTTTCCTGTACAGTATGTATTTGGTTCTGAATCAATCCCAGATAAGACAGCAGACAACATCAAAACAGGAGTCTTTAAATGCCCCATAAAATGAGGATTACTTTAGACCACTAAAGATGAACTATTATGAATATATCCCTGGAAAACGGTGCCCATGAAACCACTAGACATTACACTGCAGTTATCTGGGATTCATCTTGTATACTACTATTTTTTTAAAACTGCCCTGGAAATCATGTTGAAAGGCCTAAAAGAAAGCACATTTTTTCGATTATCACAGCTTTTGTGTCTGGGAAACAGAATTTAGAACATATCTTTAATGAAATGTTCTGTTTGGCCTAAACAACACAAAGAAAGAAGAAAGTTACTTTCCCTTTAGCAAATTTGATTTTAAAGCATATCGAATGTTTTCCAGTTGCAGAAGTAAACGTAGACTTGACTAACATTTCAGAGGGGATTCAGTTTACCTAGGAAAAAACCAGTTCTATACTGGGCTAAGAATGCTTACAGCCATTCTGTTTAAATTTTAACAGTACCTCATTCCAGCATGACACACGTGCATATGTGTTGTGGGTGTCTGTGTCTCCCTTCATAGTTTCTCTCTTTGTGACTAGAGAGTAAAGCAAGTCTCCCAACTGTGCCCATTTTGTAAAGTCCATGTAAAGCATTAGGAAAAGGCATTTAAACGATTGCTGACATTTCCTTCAGAAAGAGGTAAAAGAATCTGTTCTTACTACAGACTCTGCAGCAGCACATTTATCAGTAATGTAAGAAGGTGTGGTCACTGTCACAGCTTGCTCAGCTACCAGGGTTTCTTGTGCAGACAGCCTTTCCACATTCAGATTGGGTTAACTTGATGAATAAGCCAAGAGATGAGAGCTCTTGAATACAGGCCATATTCACTAAAAGGTATTCTTTAATGCTATTGTATCAGTTATTCTACCAGCAAGTTATCCTGATATAGATTCACAAGAATTCAAAGTGGCAACTCAAGACTGGAAACAACTCTTCAGCTCAGTGAAAACACTGCTATGAGACTTGATTACCCTTATGCAACATGGGCATTTTGCATTATTGAACAACTGAAGTTATTAAGAAATGTTATTTGTTTGTGATCCCCACTTTTTTATGCTTACCTCTTAGGGATGCCAGTTTGTGGGCTGTAAAGCTGCTGTGGCTCTTTTTCCCTAAGGAGCCTTCTCTCTTTCTCTTACAGAGCACAGGCATTAGGATAATATTTATCTTCTTTTTGATTGAGTGCCTGGGTGAGGGAAGAGGAGCCACTGCACTTTGGAGGTACTCATGTGATTTGATGTCTCTGATCCTTTTTTTTTTTAATTTTCTACTGGCTTTGATTGCTTGAATAAGTTTCAGTATTGCTCTGAGTATCTTTCTCTCTGTTACATATAATCCTTTATAGATCACATGTCCTGTTGAACAGCAGAGGAATATTTGAAGCAATACATCTATTTGTATAGCTGTGACAGACATTCTTCCTATGCTCTTCCTGTGCTGTGTTTGTAATTGTATCTGTCTTTCAAAAATTCAATTATGGGACAGTTAATAAAAATTAATTAGATTAGTCCTCTGAAAATACAGAGCAACACCACATAGATGACATATTACAAATTCATGATGGTGAAATGAGCAGGAGCAGCACAGTACTGGTAAGTCTACTTTGCATCCCTCACAATACTGAGGAAATAGGCTCTAAAGTTGCTTGTTAGAAAGGACCTGATGTGATACGAAATGTGAAACAGCTATTTCTTTCTAAAGGAGGCAAGAGGGAAGCTAGAAATAGAGAAAGCAGAAAGGTAAAATGGATGCAAGTATTGAATCCAGGATGTCGTCTTCTTAATCCTAACGAAAGTAACATCTTGGCATTTTTTTGAGGAAGAAGGGTGTAAAATACGCCATAGTTCTACAGAGGAGGGTTAAGAAAGACTATGGATGAAAACACCAAAAGGAGCGTTCAATTAATCAATCAATAATCAGCAACACTTCATCAAAGGCAATAGTTCTCCTACTGTCCGAAGTGTTTTGTTTTCTAGCAAAGATGCAAAAATCCTCAAACACATTATACTTTATATCATTGCAACTTTTGTATTTGTTTCTATTCCAGCACATCCACTATACTGGGGTGGGGAAAAGAGATAAAAGGAGAAGGAAGGATGAAGGCTATCCTTATGATCAGGAAGGCAGACACTATGAAATATGGCTAACTTATTTGCAAATCAAAATGAACGTAAGCATATGCAGAGGAATTTTATCCCCATGAATGCTTACTAGTTGCTTCTTACAAAGCAACTAGTCAAAGCATACAGAATCTTGACAACGTAACCTAATTGTGACTGTTTCTGAAATCTGCTTTAAATTACTTAATTTATCCCGAATATATGAATCCAGAAGTGGAAGCATCCTTAATTGCATATTGTCACTAAGGGTGTGTAGTGTGGAGGTATGTGTGGGTAGGTATCCCCACTATTATGAGTGCCTATGAATGAAATGTTTCCTTGTCAAAAGGAAACTAGTTAAAAATAATTGCATTGCAGTTTTTATTCAAAATTTCCTGTGAAGTTTTCCCTTCTTGTACACATAAGCTTTCAGTTTATGATTTTAATTTATATGAGACTTTTACTTTTTTTTCTTTCTTTATGGTATCAGCTATCCCAAAGCAAAATGATGAGTGACAGGCTGAGTTGACAAGGTCAACTATGTTAAAACACTCCCACCATTCCTGGCTCGCTGCACCTGCACTTCACAGCACATTAGTCACACTGTGTGCTGCAGAGTCCATGCATGCCCCATCTCTACGTTCCAGGGCTATAAATTGAATTTGGGGATGCAGCCAAACAGCTTAAAAGTTTTCCTTTAATATACAATGCAGTACTTTGTCTTGTTAGAACAGAAAGCTTGGGTAAGTTTGCTCAGTTGCTCTGCAGAGAGAATAGAGTGTGTGGGCTGAGTTTGCCCAGCGTGCCTTCCTCAGACTTACAGCACGATTATTTCAGCAGCCACATTTCCCTTTATGGCAGGGTCTTCCAGAGCACCCAGCTGCAGTAATGTAACCTGCCTGTGAGGAATGGCACTTTGTTCAACCCAGCCTTCCAGGGAAGTTGGACCGTCCCTCTGGTACTTGCCCTCTCAAGTCATAAAAACACTGTACAAAATGAAATGAAAAACAATAAAATCATGACACTTTCGGGATGCTCTTCACATGGTCTATACAAGCAAGAAGAAACTAATATGGAATATAAATGTGCCAAACCAATTACAGTGGAACGTGCATTTCAGACAAGCACCTTTTAGCAATACCTGCCACCTGAACTGTCAGCCAAGATGGGCATGTTTCTGCTTAGCTAGAGAGGAGGACTGTGCCTAGCACAGCACCATTCACACCTCACCCTCAGAGAAGGAAGAAACACTGTGCTTTGAGCTAATGCTCTTAAAAAGCTTCAGTAAAAGAGGAACTATGAATTTTGGGACTGGGGAGTGAATGGGGCAGGGAAACCCTCAAGTGGATATTTCAAGGAGGCTATAATCAAATGATGCACCTAAACACAGTTCATTACAGTTACGTTGTAAGAAATCAATGAACCTTCTTTCAAGTATGATAGGATCTAAGGAATCATTAAATAAATTAATGATATATACTTTATGCTAGTTGATCAGGTGCTATTACGAGCACACTGTGTTCCACCACAGTAATTCTTCATTTCTCACTCCACTACAGAGTAATATTGAGTATCAACATTTTTGCCGTTTGGGTTAAAAATACGATTAAGTGAAATTGTAATCTAATGTTACCTTCACTAAAAGTTATGGGCAGTAGTTACTATAAAAAGAAAATTATAAAACAGCTATAACCAATGCAATTGTTACTAAAAAGAATACTAATTTTACAGCTGTTTTTTCCCCTGAGCTACTTTAAGTGGATATGTTCATCTGTGTTCTATTTGTACAGTTGCAGCTTGTTGGTTTACTGTGGGTAACCAGTAATAAATTCATATGATCAAACCCACTGAGACACTACTGAAATCATTTGGATCATGATGTAGGAAAACAGCTAACACAAATTTTATAGTTTTCAATAATCCTGTTTGTTTCATAGACCAGTCACATGAAACTAATAACTGATGATGAGACTCTTTATTAAGGAAGATCCTTGGCAAAATGAAGGAAGATCTACTAATTTAGGAAAAAATCACAGGGGGAAATCCCTCCACTAAAAGCATACTGTGCATGAGACTGAAAATAAATGGACTCCATAGCATGATGTGAAAGTAGAACTATCCATTCAGCAGGCAGAAAGCGTGAGCTGCCTTCTCAGCCCCACAGGGAGTATTTCCCAAAACCAGAGGGAAGACCTGTCCCCAGCTGTATGTTGGTCCAAGACCACTGTCCTCCCTGCTTGTTCATTATGCTTATTTTGCCAATACATAGCTCAACACAATGTAAACGTGGTAAAGCACACCTCCAGTATCTTTGGAAGCAAATTCCTCAAGCATTCAGAGGAATATGGCTTTGAGCCAAAGGGTGTTTATCAGAATCACAGAATCTTCTGAGCTGGAAGGGACCCACAAAGATCAGGGAGTTCAACTCTTAAGTGAATAGCCCATATGGGGATTGAACCCACAACTTTGGCCTTATTAGCACCACACTCCAACCAACTGAGCTAATCTCAGGGTGTTTATGAGGCACAGTGCCCTGCTAATGGCCAGATTACCAACTTTGAAGCCACAGGCAGTCCTACCCATGCCCACAGTGCCATATGATATACCATCACAGATCTTCATGCTCATGCACAGCAATGGGATCCTCCATAGCCTAGTAAAGTGTTTCTCAAAAGCCCCAAAAAGCTAATTAGGAAAAGAGTTAAAAAAGTATAACCACAGAGCTTTAGAAAAGTTTGTGTTTTAGCAGGAAGATTTTAGCCATCTCCTTTCAAACCATTAATGTCTCTCACACTGAGTTACCATGATGTTAGTTTGACATAATTTTTCGTCACTTCTGCATTTCAAAATCAAGTTAGGTTATAGCAGTGGCTAGAATTCTCTTTGCCACATCATATACTTGCCACCCAGCTCCATGGGCTGGGAAGCCAAGTAAGAAACCAAACAGAAAATACCTTCACTGCCAAACTGGGAGGACACTAGTAAACAAATTCCTGAAACCATTACCTTAAAAATAGACTTTCAAAAGACTTAAAAGCTTTGGGTCAATGACTAGACTACAGAAGCTAATCCAAAATTTGAGTCAGCTTCTAACGCAACCAAAATATGTCCATGCCTATCAGACTTCCAGGACCACACTCCTTCTTCCCCTGTTCTCCCCATAAAGCACATATGCCTACCCCCTTTCATGTCTATCCCTTGGCCCCCTTCCCAGAGCAGTGTGTGATATCCTCTTTCCTCTCTTTAAAAAAGTGACACAGATTCCAGCTGCAACTACACTGAGATTTGGCTACAAATACTATGTGCAGCATATCAGTTCCTGGAACTTTCATTTTGATATAGAAAGCAGTGAGTTATTATTGCTAAATAAATAGAAGATTACACAATAGTAAAAACAACCTACTTCCTTACAGAATTTTGCAAGCTTCAAATCAATGCTGCAAAGTATTTTGTAAAGGAGAATCATTGCGAGAATCATTGCAAGAATCATAAAGAAAGAAAATGGACTGGGATTGTGATGATAAGGCCATTTCCTTTGTCAAACTGTCTGTAGTTTTAAGAACTAAGAAGTAAAAAGGTCCATTCCAGGAACAAAAAACCAAAGTTCAATAAGTAGGTTTCCCAAGCCTTGTGACATTCGCATACCTAGCCACCCTTAAAAATAACACAAATTTTGTAGTCATTAATTCCCACCTAGCTTCATAAAATCTGACTCTATGCCACTCATTACTAGAATAAATTCATCTATACACTACCAAATCAAACTTCAGTAATTTCTTCTTCAATTTCATTAGACGTTGAGAGTCTGTGGAAAATATTTGTTGTGAGAAACCAGAGGAAATCTTCCTAACTCTCAGTGTCAGCAAGATGCCAAAAGATTTGCTTCTTCATTGTGCTATGCAATTCCTTCAACTGGCAGTCATCCCCTTCACTGTCATTTCAGCCCATCCCAAGAGAAAAATTCATACTTTCCCTGAATCAATTGTCTCATGGCACTCACTTTAGGGTCAGCAGCAGCAGTAAGTGCACAGCTGAAAACATCTGGCACACAGGTGGATGAAATGGCATTTGCTTGCTGTCTGGCTAGTCACCACACATTTTTTGGAAAGATAACAAACAGCTATTGTGCCGCAAGAGAGATAATACTGTTATGCTCGCTGCTGTGAATTACATTTATCTTCAATGTTGTAATCTCTAGAGTAAGATAGAAGAGTAAATGTCAAGAAAGAAAACTCTTATGGAAGACAAGCATGGTGCTTCATGTTGGTACTAATAATCTGACTTGGATCCTGGTTTATTTCTGAGGAGGATGTGGGTAGGGCTCTGTGTGTGTGCATGCGTGCGTGCGTGCATGCGTGTGTCTGTGTCTGTCTGTGTGTTTGTGTCTGTGTGTCTCTGTGTGTGTCCATGTGTATGTCCGTGTGTGTGTGTGTCCGTGTGTGTGTCCGTGTGTGTGTCCGTGTGTGTATGTGTCCGTGTGTGTTTGTGTGTTGGGCTGAGCTGGCAAAATGCCAAGTACTCAAACACAGTCAGAGCTTCCCCGCCCCTCCTCCCAAGGGAAAAAGGAAAGAAGGAAAAAACCCCTAAAACTTAAAACAGGTTTATATATTTACATAGAAGAGGGAAAATTAAAACTACAATATAACACATATAAAGGTAAACACATGGCAAAAATGAGGATGTAGCTCATGCCCAATGCCTTCGACAAGCATAGCAGACACATGTGTGAGCTTTAACACAACAGGTGCAACACAAGCAACACATTCAGAGTCCCTCACCAGCTTGCACAGCAGTGCCAGATGCATCTTCCTCACTGCCACCACTTGCTTACTCACAGTACAAACACCTTTGATTTCTACATGTGTATCAGCAATGGACATACAGCATATGCTGTATGCGAATGGAAAGCAGCATTTGCTATATGCCTGTTCATCCTCAGTAACTTAAAGAAACTTGATGAGACACTGGTGGTACTATGACTCTTGATACCTCAACCAAGTCCTCAAACAGCAGTCCAAGGAAAAGATTCTCTGATTTACAACCCATTAAATATAAGTGACTTGGTCAATAAGACACATCAACATCATAATTCAGCTTGCAAATTCTGTGTCCTCACCATTGCAAAACTCTGGATTTTCCTCTGCTCTTCTCATCCTCCTTCTGTTATGAAAGAGCAGCAATACAATACCAATCTCAAAATGTGGGCAACGCATGGGGAAAAACAACTGTGTAATCCACTCAAATATTCCAAGCAATGCTGAAACCAGAAAACACTGGTCTTTTCCAAGTGCTGTCATACACAACAAAATGCTTCCTTTTTCTTTTTATGTTAACTTTCTTCAGAAGGTTTTCTCCACAAAAGAAAAGGCTCATTAAATATCTCAAAATCCTCCAGTTACTGAAATGAAATGAAACAAGAATGAATCTAAATGGGTAGCCATGAAAACAGGAAACATGAGACAGGGATTTTAGAAAGAAGGGCAAGTCTTTACTATAAAGCAAAGCTTTCCACATGTTTCCAGCACCAAAATGGATTGGCAGCATGAGGTGATAGGTGCTTTGGCAGAGATAAAACTGACAATGTGAGATGAAATATGTGCAGATTATTAAAATACAAGCTTTGCTGGCACCTGGGGTTTGCTGAAATTTTAACCAAGTTTCCAAACAGAATTCATATTTGGAAGTAAAAAGGAATGCCTCATCTATTGTCAAAAGCATTAAGGCTCATTTAATTAGTCCTGAAAACAAATGGCTGCAATATTTTTCTTTAACTGATGTTATACAAATGCACACATGTTTCAGTTTAATTGTGTTTCTCCAGCCTTCATACTTTTCTATCTTTTCTGTTAAGGCAGCTGGAGTCAGTTAGCAAATGTCTCTCATTTTGATAGTCAAACAGCAATTCAACTATATCCCTAACTCTTTACACAGGATCTCTTCTTCACTGAGTTATCCGTACAGGATCAAGCCCTCTGACCAGTTACTGGCAGCTATTTGATTCAAAAGTAAATGCTAGATTTACCAAAAGTGAATCTGCTTTATCTCCCACAAATACTCTGTAGCTAGGGAGGGAAAGGGGCCACTCTAAAGACTTCCAAAACAGATGAAAAATAACAAAAACCTTTCTTTTTGCCCAAGAGTTAATAATAATATTGAGATATTGGAAACATTGCTGAATCAGCAGCTACCTCTACCTTCTGATCATCCCGAAAGAACAACTTCCAAAATGTGAAATGAAGATCTGAAAAAGAGCTAGTTTTCACTACACAAGTGGCAAGGAGTCAGAAGTGATATTCCATGAGCATCATTATGTCCTAATACATCATATACACTGTAGCAGAGTTTCATAAACTATTTGAAAAACAGGCTTTGCAGCTGTTTGGCCTGGAGGAAGTATTATGGGATCAGTACATAAAATGAAGGCAAAACATATACCTCAGATACTACCAAAAATTTCTGCTGGGAAATATAAAGAATTTGTTTTCAATTTTGCTAAAAGATTGGCAGATCCCTCCAAAGGATTGCAGATAAATAGCTAAACTTTAAATTACAAATGATTTAAGGTGGGGATATTTGAGCTGCTAATGGAGTTCTTGATGATAGTTATCAAATTTTATTACTATTTTATTAAAAATAAATGAAAACCAAGGCAACAACTTACACCATTCTTAGGCTCAAGACCATGTGATTGTCAGGGGGCACAAAGGGTTAACCCATGTGAATTAACATCAGGAGGCTGGAAAACAGTACTAAAGAATAGATATTTAGTGCAAAAATTAACACAGCTCTGCATTCTTCACTGTGGTTTCTTTCCTACCCTGTATTTAACTCTCCATTCTGCCCACAGGCTCCAGGCTCCATCTTCTTTGTGAAAGGAGAGGTTGCAGCTGGAATGGTACAAGGCTGCCCCTAGGCACAGGTAGGTATTCACATGGAGACTGCAGCCTAGCTTATCCATGGCCAAGGAGCTGGTCCTACAGGACTTCAGGAGCTTTGTCTTAGCTCTGTTAAAGCTAACTAGGGACCGGAAAACCCTTCTCAGATGTGTTAAGCTTGAATTTGTGTACACACTCAGCTCAGTAACTTTCTTGTATCTTCACATTTACGGCATCTGCTAGTCAACATGTGGGTCACTAAACGCGTTCCACATGTTAAGTGGCTAATCTGTGCTAATGGAAATGTTTTGGAATAAATATAACAAGCTTCAGCATCCGAAAGGATTTCAAGAGTCAGGTTGTACTATCGCTCAAAAAACGCCCCAAGTGGCACATACTATTGCTACCAGTACTAGCTTGATTTCCACAAAACTCAGGTTATATCCCAGTTCTGTTGCTTTTGATGGACAATTTCCTTCTCATTTGAGTACAGAGATTGTACCTCTCTTATGCCTACACTAGGACACTTCAGAACGTTACTGATGAAAAGCAGTGTGTGAGACATGACATGTTACTACAAATATACGATAGCCTATCAAATGGGAATGGCACTGCAAATTGATTTTGAATAGTACATTTGGGAGCTGCTAAGGATGTCCATAATACAGTAAACATCTACGGCTTGACATTTGGTTTGTCTGTCCCACGACAACAGACTTTATACCAATGAATGAACAGCACCCAAAATATACTTTTCACACCCTTTATCTAAGGCTACATGAAATAAAATCTGGTATCAGTTAAACTCTTCAAAATATACAATTCCCCCAAATCAACCTCCTTAATGTAAGGTCATTTATGACGTACTTTATTTATCTTTCATGAATGCCTCAAGGCATAAATAGGCACACCAAGAAATCAACAACCACTTTTACAATTAGATAATTGAATCTGCAAATTGCAGTTAATATCCACAGTTCCTGGCTATCAGCTGAAGGCACTATTCAGAGGAGACTCTTAATCCAAGGAGAATACATGAGAAAGATTGAAAAATAGCCAAGTGTGTACATCGCATTCCAATGAACACAAAAATTCATCTCAGAAGTAAGACATTGCTTGAAAAATCATTATTGATTTTGATTACTGGAGATGTAAAAAAAAATAAAATCAAAACATTTAAAATCTGGAAGTAAAAAACCAAACATTGAGAAGAATATGGCTTTGGAGACAGGAGTATGTGGTACGGACAACAGCCAGAGTGACTGAAAATTAGTTTTATTTCCCTTCCTGATTTTGCCTTAAGATTTACTGTACTGTTGATTCTTTGTATCTCTAAAAGCTATTTATTCTCTGAAAGACATGTGGCAAAACAGTACAGGGAGAAGAAATAAATGTTGGAAGGAGAATGAAAGGGGCTGGAAAGCCAAGGGGAAAACATGTCCTGTGCAAACAGCGTTGATACCAAAGCCACTGGGGAAACACAGCCAGCAGGAGCAGAGAAAGACTAGCTAAACTAACAGAAAGATCTCATCAGCAAAATGCAAAGAACAGAGGGACATGACTTTAGAAGACAACTGCTAAAAGACAAAAACAATGAAGCAGCAGTAACGATATTACAGTCCTTATAATCATACATCTCTGAGGCCCAAGAACAAGTATCGTTTCTAATGTTGTACAAGCAACATCCATCTCAGTAGCCTTAACTTCAGGAACAATTCTGCCCTGGTGCCTGTGAATTAGGTAGAATTCCCATTTTAAAGACCTCAAAGTCTGAACAGCCAAAGCAAACAACAAAAGAAATACAAAGGTGTTTCTGAGAAATGCATGTTTAAAACAGCAATAAAGAACTACTTATTAAGAATTTATCATATGCATCTTAAAACCCATTCTCCATGGAATTAAGAATCAATATGCCATTGCATCCAAAGCCAGATAATTTTAAATGTAATTAATCTTTTCTTCTATAGAAATCATATAGAGTGGTTAGAATTATATAGAGCTGAAAATAATATTCCTTAGAGGTTTTGAAAAGGCAGAAACACCTGGTCTCCCTCTTTTCCCCTTTTTAGGAAATATAAAATATTTCCTCTGTAAGTCTATTCCTCCTACAGTTTCTTTCACAGTTGGGCCCAAGTTCCTCACAAGACACATAAAACAGAAAAGGATGGGTCCAAAATGCATTTATGTTAAAATAGGCATGTCCCTCCCCATTTTGTCTTGAAACATCAAAAAGTCAATCAGTTCTTGCCTTGTTTTCCATAAAACTACTGCAACTGTGTTCATTATTTGTAAGAAACTGCCCTCCTATAGCACCTGGTTTTAACATTTCCTGAATAGATTTAGCTTCTGAAGTTCTCACTGCAGTAAGTTGCATCAGACTTATTACATCCATCGAACAAAACTAATATGAAGTACCTGGCAATGCTTCCCCATGACTTGCGCTAGTGATGAACACATTAACTCATCTATTTAGAAAAGCAGACCTAATCACAAGATCAAAAGAGAACAGATTCAGACTGTCTTCCTCTGAGTGTCTGGTGGTTTCTCCTCCATTGACAAATGAATGTTTCAATTTCAATTCAATCTGATCCCGTAGATAATTTATCTTAAACAAAATGACATGTTAATGCAACACAACCAACAAGTCACTCATAGCACTGGCCCAAACGAGAGATCTTTGCACTTCAGTTAAAATGGATTTAGGTGAAGGTTTGACTTAATTCTACCATTTAAGCAAATGTATTTTATGCACATGAAAACCTTTTCTCCAAATTTACCTTTATTTTTCAACTTTTTATCTGAATCTACCTATAATAAATTCCTTGAGGCTTCACACAAATTGCCTTTCTACTTTCTTTTCGTTGGTTTTCACAAAAACTATGGAACAAACCTTACTGGAAGACAAAGTAGAATTTACCAAAACGATTTTAAAAAGTGGAAGCTCATTCTGTGGCAAGGGCTAAATCATGTTTTCCAAGGATCCCATTTGACAGGAGTCTAATACAGCAGACTGCCATGGTTTCCAAAGACTATATCTCAATTAATACAGAGCCAGCAACACCAGCCCATAAACAGCAACACAAGATGGGAAGGAGAGCCAGAGCAGGGAGCTGAAGATCACAGAAAGTTCAGAGCTTTTTGAGATTGAATTTAGGATGTAAGAGCTGCTTACTGCTCAAGCAATAAGCATTAAGAACACACCTTTCATTCAGTACATTCCCTGGCTCACTTGCCCCTGAAAGAAGCCAAGAGTCCTCTAATCGACCTCCCTCCCCACCCTCTATTCTTTTTGGCAAGCCTGAAAGAACAAGACATAGTGACACTAATGCAAAGGGATGTAACACTTCATAGTCAAGAAGTAAAATGTGGATTTGGGTGACACAGAGATGGGGCCAGCAAGTCTTCCTTTTACAACTGCACAGGCAGAAGAAAGGAGGTAACAACAGACATTTTGGGGGTATGCATACTCCTGCTTTTCTGCACAGGTGTTGCAGGCACATGGAAACACCTCCGTATTTTGGATGAACTCGGGACCGTTCAATGACATGCTCATTTTGAAATTTTGACCACACAGAAAAATCCCACATTTGGATGCACATGCCTTTCAGTCCAGGACTGATCCCCATAACAGCATGAATGTGGTTAATGGGTTTTTTTAGTATTCAACTTCCTCTTGGCTTGGTTGTTAATTACACATTCTATGTTTAATATATGCCATAATCTGGTTTCTCATTTTGTTTCCATAAAATGTTAAGTTTTATGGTGCCAACAACATAGCTAAACTCTCTCCCTTTAAAAAAAAGCCCTTAAATTGCAATTTATTCTCATGTGTATCCTGAGCTGAAACTGAAAACTATTTCTGTTTGAAGGAGCAGAAAGAACACTCTTCATTTCTGTGAGACAATGATGGAATTTTTTTTCTCCCACTAGCTTTTCTGCTCCCCAAACTGGACACATTCCATCCTTTATGACAAACATGTCAAAATAAAAATCTCCCTCTAGCTGCCAAAACTGCTCCAAGAAGGAAAAAAAGAGAGAAAAAAAAAGAGGACAAAAAAAGGGAGAAGAAAAAAAAGAGGGAGGAAAATGGTTTGGTTTTTGAGAGTTACCATGAAGATATGATCTATGGAGTCATACCAATTTGCTGCAATGAAATGTAGTAAAATTGAGCACAATGAAGGCATAGTTTAGTGCAACAGGTGTAAAAAAAAGCATGCATTTTCAACACAGTACACAATAAAAAAGAAATGGATAAACAACAGAATATATATACTCTGAAAAGTTAACAGAAAGCTCTTCTGTTCAATTATGGAGAGATTTCTACTAGCACCTGATGATCAAACTAAATGTATCCTTCTATCAATGAATTCATTCTCATAATTTACATTTCTCTGTACTTACAAGGAAATTCTTCTTGTATCACATGATGACTGCCCCATTCATTGCACTCCACCTCCAGTAATAACACTATGAATCAAGTCAAACATATATAAACTGATGGGTTCCACCAACTGACGTTTTAACATAAATACACAGAAATCCTTAAAACACTTTCACCAAGAAAGAATTGCCACTCAGAATGCTGGTCAATGACAAACCTGAATAGGAACTGAATTGCACAGCGCACACAGTTCCTGTGGATACTGATGCAATGCATTCAAGACCAGGAATACTCTCCTCTAAGGCTGGATATGCATGGGCAGTTACAAAAGGTTCAACAAGACCAGGTGCCACCTTCTACGCTTTGGGCACAACAACCCCATGCAGTGCTATAGGCTGGGGACAGGGTGACTGGAAAGCGGACCAGTGGAAAAAGACCTGACGGTGCTGGTTGACAGTGGCTGAACATGAGCCAGCAGTGTGCCCAGGTGACCAAGAAGGCCAGTGGCATCCTGGCCTGCATCAGCAATAGCGTGGGCAGAAGGACCAGGGAATTGATTCTTCCACTCTATTCGGCACTGGTGAGGCCACACCTTGAGTGCTGTGTCCAGTTCTGGGCTCCTCAATCCAAGGACATTAAGGTGCTGGAGCAAGTCCAGAGAAAGCGACAAAGCTGGTGAAGGGTATAGAGCATAAGTCCTGTGAGAAGAGGTTGAGGGAGCTTGGGTTGTTTAGTCTGGAGAAGAGGAGGCTCAGGGGTGACCTTACTGCTCTCTACAACCACTTCAAAGGTGGTTGTAACCAGGTGGGAATTTGCCTCCTCTCCCAGATAACTAGTGACAGGACGAGAGGACACAGTCTTAAGCTATGTCAGGGAAGTTTAGGTTTGTCATTAGGAAGAACTTCTTCACAGAAAGGGTGATTAGATATTGGAATGGACTGCCCAGGGAAGTGGTAGTCATAGTCCCTGGAGGTGTTTAAGGAAAGACTGGATGTGGCACTTAGTGCCATGGTCTAGTTGACAAGGTAGTGTTAGGTCATAGGTTGGACTCAATGATCTCAGAGAGGTCTTTTCCAGCCTACCTGATTGCGTGATTTTGGGAGAAGAGTAAAAAGACAGGAGAGCAGGAGCACTACAAAAGCCTTTTCAAGCAGGCATGTATCCCATACTGTAGTAACACTCTTGGAAACGTGAAATTGGATCTGGGCCAAAACCATGAGCTGGATGGTGAGAAAAATCTGCAGGACAGCTTTCTGAACAACCACTGGCTGAATGAAGCCTGGAGATACTTGTGAGGGAACTCCTGTGAGCAGGGAAACCAGGCATTTATAATCTCATAATACAAAGGGTATTACATGTAAGGTACCCAACTCTACAAGCTTTTTTTTTTCCCTAGCAAAATACCATAGACTCGTGTATTTTGAGTTACTTCATGGATCAAAGAAAGCTAAAAGTCACAGCTTTTGTACAGTTTTCTTGACAAAATCTCAGATTAGCCCTCCATTTTTGAGCAGTGGCAGTTTTTGAGAGCTGTGCAGTAACTTTTGCACAGCAGCAAAGGGCAAGTGTTGCAAATGGAATTGAGGACAAACAACTTGGTGATACCACCTATGTGATGTTTACTACTTCTTTTTTGGCACTTTTGGGGGCACATTTGCCACACTGTGATATGGATAGCATTGCCTAAAAGAAAAAAACAAACCATAATACAAATGAACACCACTGAGACTCAACACTGTCCTGCTGGGAAGCAACTTTTAAGTTATAGTTTGAGTACAACAGCCTCAGGTGTTCCCAAGGACACTTCTCCAGCAGCACCTGTGCTCATCAGAGCAGACTGAAAATAAGGACCAAGGAGCCAAGAACGAACTCTAAGTGGTGTTGAATTTCATGCTGTTTTGTGAAAGAGGTAAATGAAGAGTAAAACGAAGTCAGGAGATCTATTTTCACTCATGTAAATTAATCTACAAAAGACTAGAAAGAGTACAACAGATTTCTATAGGTGACAAATTGTCATAGTTCTTCCAGACTCAGTCTACTGGTTGGTTTTATTGAGTGAGCAAGTAACAAAAACAGATTGTCTCAGCACAAGAGTTTACTGATGATTTACTAAAAGGCAAACACATTATCCACATTCCTCCACTGCTTTCATTCACGGTATGCTTATTTGATTGCAACACTGAAACCAGAAGGCTACCTCAAGACACTCCCAAAATTTAGTATTGCAGGGTGTCAGCCTGCTAGGTGCCTGACTACATAAAAAAGGTTTGCTACCTCAGTAAGAGCTATTGCTAGATACAATCCCTTCACATGCAACAATACAGGTTTCTCATTGACACATACCCAACCTTCCTTCATAAACTGCTTTTGATTATAAAACCAGAATTTAAAGGGAAACAGAACAAGATTTTCTGAAGATTGCAGGGGATATAAATGGCATTTCTGTGCTATCACAAACCTCCATATGTTTAATAATTGATGTGTTGGTTGCTAAATGATGATTAAAACTAAGTATCTTTATGCTATTTTGTATGTTTGTAGAAACAAGAACCAGTTGATTTGGACCCAACCATCCTTTTAAAATTGTTCCTAGAGACAGGTAGTTTCCAATTAAAAAAAGTGAAGTAAAAGCCTGTAAAAGTGACATTGAAAAATAGCCCCTGAGCGGCTGTGCAGAAAAGGAAACCATGACCCAATTACCTAATTCTCACTACTTTTCCTGAAAGCATGTACTCTGAAGTTAGATTTAGACTCAAAGTCTTCAGAGCATTGCTAAGCTTTAAGTAGGATAGCCTGTGTAGAATTTTAACATTTCTAAAATATTTTTTCCGAATTGCAACATTCCTATTCATGACTGAATAGCTCATTCTGAACTTTTTCTTGTCACTACCTGTTCTTATTAAGCCTTAAGCCCAGCTCCTTAAGTTGTCTAAAGAAACATGATTATTAAAGAAAGATGCTGTGGTCGGGCACTCCAGCCTAAAATATCACGCAATTATGGAATTTTATCTTCAGAAAATGCAGAGTCCCTAGAGATAAACTGTTTAGCCCACAACTAGCTCCAAACTTTGACATGGTTTTAAAAAGCATTATTAAAAACATGAAACCAGTTAAAGAGAATGTTCCATTTATATCAGGCATTTTTATATGACTTCAAGCAAAAGCTGAATGTCCAGCTGCCAGGCACTAACCTGTAAAGTATAAAGCATTGGTACAGCTAGCATGGGATTGCCATCCACTGGATAGTTACAGAAGTAAGATTTTAAAATGCTTCGAAGAAGCCAAACTTTGCTATAAAAGTGAAAATCCACCCATCTTATGCCACAGATCAGATCTTTTGCAGCTGTCCCAGTCTGCAGCACTATTCAATGTGTTTCATTGGGAATACTCCCCTGACACAACTTCAGGCCATTCTCTCAGGTCCTGTCACCCACTGGTCACCACAGAGAAGAGATCAGTGCTTGCTCCTCCTCTTCTCCTCATGAGGAAGTTTTAACTGCAATGAGGTCTCCCCTCAGTCTCCTCTTCTCCAGGCTGAACAGACCAAGTGACCTCACCAGCTCCTCATCTGTCTTCTCCTCAAGGCCCTTCACTATTCTCATAGCCCTCCTTTGGATGCTCTTTAATAATAGCTTTATATCCTTTACTTGAGGTGAGGCTGAGGGGGTCCAAAGGTAATGCTCTATTCATAATATTTCATAGTTTCAGAAGTGAAGAAAGTTTGTTCTTTTCAAAGCTAACCCTGTTACCACTTATCAAAGGCAAAAGTCAGTATGCCAGCATTTGAACCTTTTAGGTGTTTCTTTTTTAAATAAGGACACTAGGAATATCTTAGGAAATACTTCAGGATTTTTGGGTAGGTGGAGCAGTGGAGGAGTAGCAGCATAACTTTATCTTTTAGCATTGTCCACAGAATGTAGGTCAGCTTACTCCAATGGAAATACCCCATGCTGATTTTTCACATTCTTAGACATAAACATCTCATGATTTTGCAGGCCAGGAAATCATGAATTTTACTCGTGGTCCTGTTCCAGATTTGTCAGGGGGACCTTACTGTTTGCATCTCTGAACTTCTTATTTAAAAAAAAAAACATGTCAAAACTTTGTCTAGCAAATTACTAACACAAAGTAATAGCATTTACATGTTGAGTATTAGATCTTCGATGAAGTCCATGTCACAATGTAATAAATTAGAGAAGCTCAGTTTTTAATTTCTCAGTAAATGCTATTTTGTGCATAATAAATGCAGGATGCATTTATTTAAATATAAAACATTTCGGAAAATGCCCTTCCTTCTTTATAAAAGCTATTTGTTAACTAATAGTAGATATATATTTTACTATGTAAAAGTATAACCTATTTTTAACCTCACATTTTCATACAAAGTTTATGGAGAAAATACTTAAAAAAAGGAAATCAGGGTCCATTTCCTGTTTTTACATGGATAATCCCCTGACCAGAAAGCACAAATATTCATTCCTCTTTAATGTTAATTAGCACACTATTCATTCTATATTTCCCAATTTAGTGAAAGAAAGCATGTTGCTGGGAACGTTATTAAGTTCAAAACATCTTTCACCTTATTTATCCAGAACTCAATACAACTGTTCAGTCACAGACTTGCAGCCTCCAGCTAAGTTCCTCCTATTAGCCTTAAATCATTTTTAGAGTTTCAATAACAGTAAGTTGCCAAATTCAAACATACAGCTATCTACATCTGCTAGATAGTTTGTCTTACTGGGCAGTCTCGAAAAATTTCAGTTACTTGATCCAAATTGTAAAGGTTTTTTGCTGCTTACCAAGGAAGCAATACTTTTAAAATCTGCAAAAATCGGCATTTGAAAAAATACATCTGTAGGAATGTTGAAGGCACAATGTTTTTTTTAAGTGAACATTAGATAGCCTCTCAAAAAAATTGCACATAGACAGAAGTTTTAAAAAGGTAACTGTTGCTTCCTTAGTGTATGGCTGAATCTCTGAATTTCCCATTTGAGTAATGAGGAACCTTTTTAGAAACTGCAACTTCTTCAACTGAAGAAGCTCATCAGGCTGAACAAAGAAAAATAGGGAGTGTGAAACATAATTTCATTTCATCCCTATATGGAGGAACAGCAGAAGGCTGGAAGTGACAGACAAAGGCTGCTGTTACCAAGCTGAACCATGACAGGCAGTGGTGATATCCACCCTGCCCCAATGCCATCAGATTCAGTGACACCACTGTCCGGCAGCATCAGCCTCTTTATATAGCAAGTCACACAAATATCATGAAAGGGGGAAGTAAGAACTTGGCTGCCCTTTCTAATGCTCAAGTCTGCCCATCTTCTGTATAGACAGTACAATCAAAATATGAACCCTTAGAACTGCTGTTTCAAGATTTCTGTAAACTGATTTCTGAGCTCTTCACATTTGATCGAAGTCCACATAGCCTGATTAACTGAGTAAGCTCTTAATCAAACCCATTTACTTGCTCTGAACACACAGCAGGGGTGTTAACCAGAACAGTCTGAGCTGTAGGCTAGGATGTGGTGGGCAGGCAGCACTGCTGCACCATGAGGTGCAGGATTCACCCATCTGCTTCCCTCTTTGCCCTGGAGAACAGCCAGCAAGGCATTCACTAACTGCTTATTGCATGTGCCCACGTTTCCACTGCAACATCCCTATTTCTTGTCCGAAGTCATGCACAAAATCTAAGGGTAGTTCAAAATTGGTGCTGGCTTTTGTCCAAATTGCACTTTGCACTTTTAACTAAAATCTTTGTTAGTAGCAAGCCCCATGCAAATAGGCTAATGTACACCATTCAAAGAGCTCTGCTCTTCACATGGAATATCAGTCTCTTGACTTTTGACTTTCTTAACTGATGCAGCCACATCCATCCTCATCTGGGATCATGGACTGTAAATCAGAGACAAGGGAATGAAGCAGACATACCCAAGCCACTTATGATCACAGTTAGGTCTCACTGGAGAAGATGGCAAGGATCTTAATGACTCCCAGACTCTCTGAAGGCCTTGAGCAAAGGACACTTTCACAGAGGTGCTCCCTTTGGCTACATGCACGCTACAGATGATTCTCATTTTATTTGCCTATGCTAATGCATCTGCAAGTCTAAGACAGCTGCACTGAGTTCATTACATACAACCTCTTAGGTCTGATGAGGGTAAGACATTAACAACCACACTGAAGAAAACTGTTTCAGAGCATAATGAGTTATCATTGTTCCAGCATCGCTTAAACTTGTCTGCACTAGCCAGGCACCACCCTTGATCAATGAATCCATACTGCCTGAGCTGATGTGTCAAGTCAGCTAATCTTAACTGAAAACATGTGCTCAAGCACTTGTGATCTAGGCATACTAGTCTGAGAAATTCCTCTGCAGCAGCTCTAACCCACCATACTTTCCACAGAGAAAGCATGGCTAACCTCTACAAGCAAAGCAAAGGAGGTTAGATAAAATTCCCACAAGGGTTGGGAGGCCATCAAAATGCATTTTCAGGGTATCAGCCTGATAATTTTTCTGACTAAAGTGAGACTTTAAAATCACTTTTTGTACTTGCAAACAAGCGACTCTTTTAAGGGACCTATTCAGATAAACTATTTTAAGTTACCAGTGATATGTTTAAGAGCTTGAAAAAAATGCTACATTTCTATAGATGTATTTAAGAAACATGTATTTGGAAAAGATGTCCAAGGAAACCTGACTGATACAAGAAATACACTAGATACATTTTTGTAACTAAAAAGTTCATTTTGCTTAGAGCCAAATTGAAATATTTGCATAGAAAAAAAGTCTTGTCTGATAAGGCTTAAAATATGGTAAGATGGGAAAATGACATGGACACTATGGATACAAAGGAATAATTTTACAAGAGTCATTGCTTATAATGGAGGTCACAGTCAGAAAAAAATCTCATCTAATCTAAACATTAAATAGCTTACCAAACCACCGGGTCTATTTTCTTCTCTGATACGTTGTCTAACAATTTCATCCTGCCCCAAGACAACAACTCTTCAACTATTGAGTTTGCTGAAATAACACACACACACCCCTACAAAACTTCTTTTTTTCTTCTCAATCGAAAACAAAGCAAAGCTATTAACTCAGTTCTCTAACTACACGTGCTAGCCCTCAAGGACTGTAAGGTTAGGTTGAAGAAAGCATTAATAATTTGTGAATTCATTTTGCTGACAGAGCCAGCAATGGGACCTGGTCTTTCATTCAGAAAAGGCAATATATGGTCCATTATTATGATGCAGGTTAAATAATGCTGACTAGCAAACAGCAGTCAGGAAAGACATCATGAACTATACAGACTCTAAGTAAGTGCCTTTCCCTCATTATCTGCCAAGATATTTCTAAATGCCAGAGGAGGAAGAGAGGCTGGGTTTTTTCTTGGTTTTTTGTAGGTGTTTTTTTAGGTTGCAAACAGGCATTTTACCATATGTCTGTGTCACAGATATGGCATGGATGTACAATGATCTGAAGCAGCAAAGTATATTTACTCTGTATTTCCAACAAGCACTGGCTTACCCATATCAGTTTAAAACAGCAAATGCACAGACCACATCAGCAAATGCACAGACCACATGGAAATTTCTGACTATCATTTAAATACATTCCTTTCTATGCACTTTCAAAAGTTACAGAAATGACAATGTTTTCAAGCCAGCTAAATTCTACTCTTTTTCTCTTCAATTTAAAAATATCCTTAGTCATCTGCAAGGCATGTTCTGCTCTCCTGTAACTACACCATTACTCCCACGACTTCTTCCTGGCCAGATCTTAGGTCATGTCATTGTTTTAACTAATGCTTTTGGAACATCTTCAAATCTCTTTTACCCTTGTGACTTTTACTTCAGTGCCCTCTTCCAGTTCTCCACGTACATCTTAGGTATGTCTTCAAATCATTTCACAAGTATCTCCCCCCACTGGTATAACTTTCAGTTTAACTTCTTTTCCTCTCCAGCCTATCCCATCTTTCCAATCTTCTCCATAATCTTCTGTTCCCATCTTCTCATCACAAATGGCCATAGTCTTCCTTGAATCTTAACTGCCTCATAATCCACACACCTGGGATATTTTCAAAGGCTACCACATACCCCTTTCCACTATAATCTACAACTTTTTTCTCATCCCTTCAGTTAAATCATTCACTTAGGGCTATTTTTGCCTCATCTGCAGGAATCCAACCCAATACTATCATAACCACATCACACAATCTAAAAAGGACCACAAGTAGTTTTCTTGTTATTAAACTAACCATCTCTCCGACTTTAGCTTTTAAACACAACAAACTGAAAATAACTTTCCTCACCTTCACTTCCAGCTATTGATCTTACCTATTTGCTCACCCCTGGCCCATCAACCCTACACTGAACAATTTATCAGCCTTCCACCAAGTGTAGCATCATTCAGTGTTTCCGTATGTGCATACCTGGGCACTGTACCAGAAATGATGCAACCTAGGCAATTCAGAAAACCTCTCTTCCTCCTTCCCAAGAAGTATTTCACCTACTGTAATAAATAATGTAATAAACTCCCTGAAAGGAGGTTGTAGTCAGGTGGGTATTGGTTTGTTCTCCTAGACACCAGCAATAAGACAAGAGGACACAGTCTTAAGCTGCACCAGGGGAGGTTCAGCTTGGACATTGGGTAGAATTTCTTCACAGAAGGAGTGACTGGGCACTGGAATGGGCTGTCCAGGGATGTGGTGGATTCACCATCCCTGGAGGTGTTTAAGGAAAGACTGGATGTGGCACTTGGTGCCATGGTCTAGTAGACAAGGTGGTGTTAGGTCATAGGTTGGACTCAATGATCTCAGAGATCTTTTCCAACCTACCAGATTGTGTGATTCTGTGAAATACAAAGGCACATCATCTAACAGAGCACAGTGTGGGCCTTTTATTTCCCACTACCATTTTTCAGTTTAGAACTGAACAATTATTAACTACTTTCCAATGTGAGTTTGACTTCATGGCTTTCCCTTTCTCTTACTGCTCATGCACATTGCAGTTATTTCAAAATCAGCCTGCAGAGACTGTGAGCACCAAGTTTTTACAACCAGCTGTTCTGAGCGCTACTACAGCACAGCAACTATACAATCCCAAAGGCAGGTGCCAAAGGCCAAGGACATTTTTTGAACTGAGAGACAACAGAATACCTAGCAGAGCATTGCTGCTGTGTAAACAATATAACATAGAATTGTAAGCTAAATGCTTTACAAGGCAAACATAAATGTCACCATCATTTATGTCTTTGAAATCTCACCCTGTGTTACAAAGCTCATCAGGATGATTTGGGACATCTACCAATGATTATTCATCTCTCCCATAAAAGCATCTGAGAAAAGTGACAAAATGACAGTTCAGAGACAACCTCATGCCTCATGCAGCACTGGAAAATTGAAATTTCACTTCAAGTGGCCTGGACTCCAGCTTATATTCAATAGAAACTCTCAAAACTTGTTAAGCTCTTAAACACCAATAAAGAAGAAAATCATTCAACAGCCAAAAATATTTTCCTTCTGAAAGTATTCATAAAAATATTTACTTTCAAGGTCTTTTCCCTCTTACAATATTCAGGTAATATTTTGGCAGGACAGCCCTGGCTCACACCCACAAGTGAACTAGGGCTTTATTGCTCCTACACACTGATTTCAAACTGCACTGGGTCACCCCAAGAGGTCCTTCCCAGGGGATATAGTTTCAGCACTAGTTCCCGAGACTTGAACTTCTTTCTCTATGGGGAGAAAAATATTTCTGTAATAGAATGACCATTCTTCAGATATGTTGATATCTGAAGGATGTAAGCTCATTGTGAGAATCTGGAAGCTGGCATGACTCCAAAGGCTCCACATATTTTCAAAGTGACCTGGCCTGTAATTTTAACCCATTAAAATGAAAGTGCACAACTGGAAAAGCGTAGTATGTATTTAAAAATCTCAGTGTGGTTCAAACACAGATTTATTACCTGCACCAGTGATTTGGTAATATCACTTCACAAAAGCAAAAGACAACAGGTTTTACTTCTATGACCTTCCTGCATTCTTGCAACTCGCATGAAATAGAACAATGGAAACATGGTAGAATGTGAGAAAGCACAACACTGCTACGACTTTTTGGGTGGGGGTGGAGAGAAACACGCATACTACAAAAATCTAATAATCCTCCACCCAAGCATTGCTAGTGAATGACCTCATTGGTTTCCTACATATACTCCAGCAGCTTTCCTGCCATCACTCAGTTAAGCCAAGCAATGATGTCAAGAGTCCACCTGTGAGAGTGATGTAGCCCTCTGGGTCATGGTCGCAGAGAACTTGGATAAAAGCTGTGCCAGTGTTAATTAAATACACCTCTTGTTTCACTGCTGATTTCCTCTGATAAAGCTCAGCTCATTTTTCCTGGAAAGACTTCCATGCTTTAAGGGAACCAGAGCCAACCATAACACAAACCAAATATTGCTTAGAGAATATGAAGAGAACATGTTAAATATTTAGTTTTGAAAAAATAAAATCACTGCCTATCAGTGCTGGGGTAAATACAAATCTCATTACTTTACATGTGCCAGTGACGAGGTTAAACTACAAATGCTAGTTACTGCAGGTAGTTTATCTTTTGGCAGTACTTATCTCTGTAATTTGTAATGCTCTTCCCAAATAAATAGGAGCAGAATTCTAACAACCTGCTTTACTGATAAATTCTGCTAGGTTAGAGTGCGAGAAGCTCATCCAGTACAATTATGCTTTGAGAATGGAGTTTGACATTTAATTAGCATCAGAATTATCACTACAATTTTAATGAAAAATAGCATTTTTTCTCCCATCAGAAAGGTCTGAGCTGTAAGAAGGTTCTAAGCATCTTAGGTATTAAGGAACCTCTTCCTTTAATACAATTAGCCAGCATGTAATCAAAGGAAAAAAATGTATGCTGTTCCTTCTCTTTTTTCCTATAGAAAGAAATCTAATCCACTGTCATGATTAGATGCTTTCACCAGGATTTCTGTAATCCCTCTACTCATAGCATCTGACTCCCAGCCACTTTAAGCCTTCAGGACATGCCCTTTTATACTTGCTTTGTTCTTGCAGACATTTTCAGATAGCTTTATTAGTAAGAGAATTGTCAAAGGAAGGATCTCAGTTTTGAAACCTGACATCAAAAATATTCTGTCTTGCACAACTTAAAAAGTAGCACTAACCCTAGGACTTAGTTGCTGACAAGAATGCACACAAGAAATCTGAAGGCGGCAAATTAGAAAAGTGATCTCAAAAGTAGTGGCAGTTATATTATGAGAGTTTGTTTCATGATGATCAGAACTCTCAACTCTGAAAGTCAGCACGTTGGACCTCTTGCCATAAATGTAGTCCTAAAGAAAAAATTGAATGGTAAAGATGTTAGGAATACATTCATATTCATCCGTTCATTCATTCTGATTTGTAGCAATTGTAATAGTTCCAAGAAGTGTTCTGTCCTACATTTCTGAGTATTAGCAATATTTTCCAAACAACCAAAGATCGATGTCTATTTACATTTTTAGCTCTTGGAGATCTTATGTTTATACACTACCCCACCCTACAAACTCTCTTGGAATACGTAACACTGAGAGTATACTGCCTACCCAGTGTAGGATATGGGAGAAGTTCCATGGCTAATACTGTCTCTCGCCCAAGTCAGGCTAACTTACTTGCATATACTTTTTACAGTCTTATCCAATAAGAAATCCCCTATATAAAATGTCCTTCATAAGAATGCTATTTTTTGGTTCTAGACAGAAACAGAAAATGAGAGGCAATCCGTGAACTTGTTTGGTCTATACTGCTCCTACAGACAGTTTCTATAGATTTATGACACTGAATGGCAGCTATTTCATAGTGAAGCATTCAGAGTGTGACTCACTCAGAAAGCTCAACCCAAGAACATTTCACTCTGATATCCTACAGAATAGCTCCCTCATGAATTTGAATTAGTTGTGGCCCATTATTCACATGCACTCCTTTTCAAAACTTTATGACACACAACTTACAGAGCAAACTTGAATCCAGGCCATGAAGGAGATACTAGAAGTTCTGACAAATTTTATCCTGTCACCAGTAATTGGAATTTAGTCTTACACAATCCAAATACACAGCTGCACTCTGCTTCTGGTGGATGCGCATAATGTGGTCATGCAGAAGGAAAGCATATCCCCAAGTCCAGTGAGTTAAAGTGACACAGTTTCCTGAACTCCAGGAACCCTCCTGGTCAGAAAGTACTTCCTTCCTTTTTCAAACACTTGATTGTTTCAGAGGGAATTTTAAACAATAGATTAGAAACTTTCAACCTTTTCTAAGTGTGCTGCTACACAAGGAAATCAGGCTATGCTCTGGGAAGATGAGATAACATTGGAAGTGCACTCTCCGGAAATGCAATGGCTTTTGCATCCCTTCTCTAGCACCATGCCATGAATCAGCTACATGTAAGTAATGACTCTAGCTATGAGATGTCAGATGCAGTTCAACTGCTGTTTGGGTTAAGATGTGCGTGGTTGTCAGAAGGCATGAGCTAACTTAACTTCTCAGCTATTTCGATAAGGCCTGTTAGGGCCTGCTAGGAAAGTATGAGGAGCGTCTTAATCTGAGTCTGTACTTTTAAGGACAGATAGGAAGAAAGGATGATGACTGTCTCTTTTTAGCAACTCATTGTTTAGATCTCTAAAAAAGGAGAAAGAATGTGCTACTACTTCTGCATTTACAAAGCTGCCCCTTTCCACCATAACTTAGTTTTACAGAACCTGTCGTGATATTCACAGGGACTGCAAAGAGCTCAGGCTCATCAACTGAAAAGCAATCATTTTAATCATATGCTTTTCTCCAACACAATTCCTTTCATTGAAATATATTACAGTGGTCAGTAATGATGGATGAATGATTTAACCTTTAGAAAAAAATCTTCCAACTAGTTATTTACAGGTTGCAATTTGAATAAGAAAAGGCAATGGACATGTAAATTCATTTTTTCTGCAGCATTAGGGTGCCTAAGTATCCTAGACTAACCAAAAACCAACAGAAACAGAAACAACAGCAAGAGTCATTCTCTCAGACCCTGTATTATAAGCTCTTATATCATATTGCATTTTGCTAATTCTCTTTTCCTATCAACATAGAGCTACAAGAAGTTTGAGGATAAGATTATTATACAAAACCAAGAACTCACCTGGTTCTAACACATTATTTTTAGAAGCAAACAGGAAATGCACTTCCCTGTCAAGCTGGGTCAAAGGGGATTGATGGAGCTGAACACTTTGCACTTACCGTTCCTACCAAAGGATAGATGAATCCAGCTCCAATACTGGCTCGTACATCACTAATTGGCAAAATGAAACCAGTGGGAACACCCTTCCTCTCAGGCTGATGGGAAAGTGATAGGTGAGTTTTTGCCATACAAATGGGAAGATTTCCAAATCCCTGACAAAAAAGGGAGAGAAAAGAAAAAGGTTTTAAAAATTACAGTAAAGGCACATTATGGTTTTGTTTTGTTAACCGGTATCTTCTTGAAACCCTAAAATCCACATTAAGACAGTTAACCTCAGCTTCATAACAGCCAGTATCTCAGAAATGGACCGAACACTGTAATCCATACGCTTTTCTCTCTTAGCTCAGACCTCTGTCTCCGGAGACTTGGCTGTAGGGTTCCTCATCTTTTAGAGTGAGTTCTCAATCTGGATGTAGGTGCAAAAGTTGCCTATGCACGAGTTAAAGTGTGCTGTTTTCAGAAAGGGTGCACAACAGGTACCACACTGAGCAGGAAACCTATACCAGCTTAATAAAACTCTAGTATGGCAGTTCCCTCTGGCCTCTAATGACCTACTTAGACACCTACTTGAAGGAATAACCATAGATGACTTATGATGCTTTCCTTCGTTCTTAAAGAAGAGGACAAACTGCATGACGTGATGGCATCCACTTGACTAATGACAATGAAGCAGATATTGAAAATGTGGGACAAAATCAGGGAAATTCCCTCAGCAGCTTCCTGCATGATTAATCTTGAGTCAGGCACCTTCCATTCTTCAGCTCAATTCCTTGACAAACAGAGCCAGTTCAAAAGGCCAGGAGGAGAGATGGCAGTGCAAGGAATTGTCTCTGCAGCCCAGTAATGACAATCCTTTAATGACATTTTAAAAATATTTCCTAATACTACTAACATTTAGACTAAAATATGTATTCGAGAATCACAGCAGGAAAAGATAAAGACAGGGATTATTTTGCTTTAAGTACACTAATTAATATTCTTTTCCATCAAGAAAAATTAAATTAATTCTCAGGAAGTTTGCATTATAGGGAAGGTGGCTATACTTCTGCCTGTCTGACCAAGCTGCTGAAGTACACTCAGGAATATTTTCCATGACACATTGTACATAGTTTCTACTTTCTGACAGAAAGGCTCCAGCCACGTTCATGTCCAGAAGCCATTCCACTACAGAAAACACATTCACCTCTTCATATGGCTTCCAAACTTCTCAAACTGTAACAAAGCCCAGTCCCACATGCTTTAGGATCAGAGAGGTATTTCACCTTCTAATATTCATAAGTCCATGAAAATAATATGAACGGAAAGAAAAGATTTTACAAGTATTGGGAGCTTTGTTATTAATGTGCATAGCTGTTCATAGGTCTTTCTGTGTATGCAAACATTTTTTGCAGGTACAAATGAACACTCATATGCTAAAATTGGTTACATTTGCTAGCTGCAACTTCTGCAGATATGCAGTTGTCCCACTGAAGACAGCAACCCAAAATTATTCCACTGCATGGAAAGAACTGTTTCATGAACAATCTCAGAAATATTTTGAACGCTGTTCGTCTATCACAGGAGATCGCTTTCAAGGTTAAAACCATTCTGTTTATCTAACCTCAACCAATCCATACTGACCTCCACAGTTCAGTACCATGAGTAAGCTCATGCCTTTTAGCAAAGCCTGATTTAACACTCCAATCTGGGAACATTTCACACCCTATGGTTTCCTAAGACTCTCATTCAGCAGATACCTGACAGCCCAATTCCCCGGTGTTCTTACCTGCCGGGTGTAACGATCAACTTGCGACTGCGCAACAGGAGACAACTCTATATCCTGAGCTCCATACACCTTCTGAGCAATGATCCTTATTTTTTCAACAATAGGAAGCTGCAGAGACAAGGAAACAATATAAGGATGAACATTAGCCAAGAGAAACTAGGATCTTGTTTGTGAAGTGAGATACCTGAATCTCTCATTTAGATTCATCTTTGTTAAACAGGCTTGTTAAAAAGCATAAAACGCAGTAACGGGCGCTAGTGATGGATATGATATTCAGTTACAGGTACATGAGTTACAACCATGATTTCAGCTACTCCATCATTTAGAAGCTGCACAATTAGTGCATTACAGAGTTGACAACAGGAGCTTACGCCCTTCCCTACAGTGGGGGAAGAAAATTATTGCCATGCAGTTTTAAGACTCAAGAGTTAACCCACTCTGCAGATAAGAGAAAGCAAGCTCTACTGGGTTAACAGGGATCACTACACAAAAAAATTAATTTCATAATAAAGATGACCCACACAATGAGTGGACAAGGCAAGGTAGCAGGCAGCCAGGAAAGGTTCCTCTGAGAAGTGGGAAATCATAGCAGAAAATTACTGACCTATCCCTTCTTCTTTGATTGTGATTTTTTTTTTAATTATTATTATTCTCACCTCTTATCCTTCCTAACACAGAGATTTTGAATTGTAACTTTGATACTGTAAAGCAATTTGGACACTTAAAGAAAAAAAAAAAATGAAAGCATTCTAGGATTCACTTTGAAACTTCAAGTCACTAAGTTCAATCTGAGTCTTCAAGAGTACTCATATATGATATTCAGCTCAAACTGAACACATGTTCTGCCTCATGGCTTCTCTTTGAAGACCGATGCAGACTCTCACGTTCAGTCTGTTAGGAATCCTTTAACAGATTTTCAGCAAACAGTTTTTTTGGGTCAGATCAGGCATTTAATTTTTATGCCATCATTTTTGTGTACTTAGAGTAAACAACTTTCTCCTTTTTCTCTCTCCTTTTGTTTTGAAAGACTTTGGAGACGGCAACTGTGACTCCTATAGCCTATTTTAAACTAGCCATTCTCTTTGACTTCTTTCAACAGGAACAGGATGATGGAGAAAGGATCATACCACCAGTTCAGCTACTACAGTGCTGACTATAGATGGCTAGATATGTGTGCAGTACTCAAGGGACTATCCCATCAGTGATTTGTAGTCTAGCGTATTTAATTAACAACACATGTATAAGAAGTGCTGAATAGAATCTGAAGAGATACCACTTGGGGAAGAAGACTTGGTACTCTCAAGTAATACAAAAAGCACCAGAACACAAAACAGAAGTATTTAATTTTATTCTAACAAAAGTAAGTCAGTAATTTGTGAATAATGAACTTTATCTCCTGCATTTATATGAAGTTCCACAGTTCATTACATTTTTGCAAGGCCTGTCTAGAAGTAATGAATTTTCTGCAAAGATATGTCAGTTGAAGGGTTTGTATCAGACAAATCTTTTTGTATTTATGACTGAATTTTAGAAAAATTCAAGTTTACATTAACGAAGGACTCCAGTAACAGAGACACCACAAGAAAAGAAGCTCAATAGACTTTCAAGTAGTTTAAATGTAAGGCAGTTAAAAGCTACTAAGGCTCCAATAAAGTCCCCTCTCAGATCTGAAATTTCAAAGAGAGGTTTAAAGAAGTTCCACAAGACACTTTCTGAATGTGTTCACTATGTGATTATTGTACCTTAATTGGGTGGAATAATGTCACATTCCTGACTTCAGGCTTTTTACAGGAATCCAATCAGTGCAAAAAAGTCCAGCCAGGATTGGAGATAATGCATTGTAAATATCCTGGATATCATTCCTGGCAGCACTAAGCTGAATGGAATACTTAGTGTCATGGATAGTCATCACGAGATGAAATTTCTCTCAGGGTGATTACTAAATATGTTCATATCCATGGCAGTTTTGAACACAGTGAGAGAAATGCAAAACAAGTCTGTTAATTAATTTGCCTTTTGGGTGCTGTTTGCTTGCAGTCAAAGACTAACAGGGATGGCAAATGGAAAGGCAAAAGGAATTCCACTCCCTGTTGCCAGTAGGCCAGCATCAAAACTAACAGCCTTCTGCTTAAACCTCAGTAAATTCATTGAGATGGAGATGTACATTTAGATTTAACTTGCATTTGTGTCAAAATGCTTCAACCTAATTTGACAGCAGTATAATTACTGAGCCTTCAACCCCCCTCCAATGACCATAGCTGTATTTTCCAAATGAAACCCAGCAGGGCTCTGGCTAACATCAGAGGAGACTGCTTTAATGACAGTGGTGGCATTCTGTTCCTCCTGGGATGTGTGCAGTGCCTTGCATGACTGAGTCTGAGCCTGAGCTGGACAGCCAAACTATATCCCTATGGATTTATGGTTTGGGTTTTTGTTTGCTTGTTGGTAGTGTTGTTTTCTTTGTTGTTGTTTTTAAGCCATAATTTCAAATGCTTTTCAGGTCAGTACCCACATTTCAAGTTTTGCAAATGTAACCTCAGAAGAATCACCACTGGGGAAGGAGTTGTGGGAGTGTGAATGGCAAACTAAAGTGGTTTGCTGAGACTGTCACATGTTTTCGCAAAGCATGAGCAAACAAGCAGGTGAGGCAATGTGCATGGTGTCAGGGGAGAGTTTGAGCCCATTTAATCTCACAACATAAGCAAGACAAGTCCTGGCTGAGCCAAATTCAGACAGAAAACAGCAGGGATGCACTATACACATTAACACAGCCCATGCAGATGCACACTCTCAGACATGCTTCCTTCCTGAAATTTCAGGAGTAGGGAAAGGAGTACACTACCTCATACTAAGGATCCACCTGTTTCCTAGTATTTAGTGCAACTTTTAAGGTATTATCTATTTAAAATCACAGTGTAACAGGTAATTTCGAGCTAAAAGGTTTCCTGTGTTTCAGTTATCAAGTAATACTGCTAAGAAACTTCACTTTAATTTAAAGAAGTGTTTTTCAAAATAAAAAACACCTAGTGCTTTACATGAGAAATAACAATTCACTTTGCTTGAAAATGACATAATGGTACTTACCAGAAAAGTTCTACCAATTCAAGAAACATTTTACATATATGCCATAGAAGACGCCTGGATATTTACAAGACACGTGTAGGAAGAGTTCTTACTTTTTCTTATCTGGCCTTTAAAGGCAAGTTTATCTTTAGGTTTTCAACAAAACTTGATTGTTCAGCACTTCTCTACTGAAATACTCTCACTGATGGGCAAAGGCATTTGCCGTATGTACTAACAATGCTAATTCACATGGAAAAGCATTTCATTGAAGTCGAAGGGGCATATCTCAGATACTTAAACGCCTTTTGTGGTTTAGGCATGGCACTCCCCAGTTCAGAGCCCCCAGTGAGACTCTCCAAACTACACACTGCTCTCTCTTGCTCCTCTGCTTTCCCCTCACCCTCCCAGCTGTGGTGGGTCGGAGAGGAGAATTGGAGATGCAAAAGGTAAAGATCATGGGTCAACATAAGAAAAAATTACTGGAAACAGAAATGAGATAAAAAAATAAACAGTAACAGCAACAGCAGTACTGACAGAGGATACAAGGAAAGAAATGATTCACATGGAAAAAACTTCCAATAACAGACAAAACTGGACAACTCCTTCTGCCACATTTGCGCCACATTTACACAACCAGACTGGAACCCCTTCTGCCCAGAAGAGACTCCCTTTCCCCCACCCTTGGCAATTATGTGAGACAGTATAGAACAACCTCTGGCTGCTAGCCATGCCCCTTCTAGCTGCTACAAGAATTAATGCTGTCCTGGATGGAACCAGGACAACATCTCTCACTTATTTTGTCTGAGAATCTGAGAATTTCCTACAATTGCCTAGGAAATTCCTAAACCAGTTGTTCATTTTCACTTGCAAACTCCAATGTGGAACCCTTAGCTATGCTAATGCAACCATTTGAAGGTCATCTGTAAAGCAGCCTTGATGAAAGGAGGATGAAAAGCCGCATCTGAATACTGAGTGTCGATGCACCCTTATGAACATCAACTTGATTCCACAGCTACTCTGCTACCTGGACAGCTAGGATGAGAATGAGATTTATAAAATGTAAAGAGTGTCAAAGGCATGAGAGATTTAGGATCAGCAAGAAAAGCTCTTCCTCTTTTCATTTCCCTCAGGTAAGGTTGTGAATGTTACACAAGTAAGTACATTTAGGAGAAGAACAGGTGACAGACAGACAAGAGATAGTATGGATTTAGATAAAACCTTTGACAGACACGCAACTGTGTATTAGTACTAATGCTGAAGGAATTATGGTAGCTTCAGAGAATTCATTCTAAATTCAATTTTAGCTTCTTGAGAAAATGGTAACGCAAAATACCCAATGTAAATTTATAATGTGCATGAGAAGGTGCTACAGGACCACACAATATAAGTATCTGCTGACAATTCGGTAGCTTTGAGGTTTCTGTCAGAAACAACCAATCTCATCAGCCCTGCCAGAGACAATGTGCATTTGTGAAATCTCACACATTTAGAGCTACCAAAGCCATATGCTTCTTCGGAGGCAAGCACAAACACACGTGCTTGTCGAGGCTGTCAAGCACCTACACCATAAACAGGTTTAACTCCTTGGCTAAAGCATAAAAAGTGCTAAAGCACAAGTGCACAAACTGCTTTCACAAAAACAGTATATGTGCATCTGTAAATTTCATTACTTGATAGAGAATGATTAAACCACATCAGCACTGATAAAAAGGAGAGCCTGTCATTCCCAAGACTGAATTGATCATCTAAGATGAAACCACACCAGTGTTGTCACCTCGACAGTCCATCTCACTCACAAGACATAATATTAGTGCAAATTGGTGCCATGTATTATACAATCTTATTTCTTCCAATGCTATCAACAGCGAGGTTTTTCCCCAAAATGTAATTTAATAGTGTTTCATTTCTGCTAGCCTTTCCTCACATTTCCTTCACTCTTCATCTCTTCCATCAGCTATAACAGCAGATTTCAGATTGTCATTTTTCCACATAGGGCTTGATGAGGATTTCCATGGACAGCAGACCAGCTTCAACAGACCTTCCTCCATCCTCCTTTCCTCTGCTGTTCCCACTCAACCATTGGCCCAGTGCAACTGAGAGGGTAGTACCACTGTTTGTGCAGCTGCACATACCATAAAAAGTGATCCAGGATAACCTTAGAAAAAATACCTGTTGCAGCCCATATCAGTTCACATATACAGTTTACCATGTAGGCAAAGCCAGTATAAAGCAGGAAGAATTGCTCTGTTCAGATCTGATCACTGAAATGTACCAGCAGAAACAGCGACTTGGGACACAGACACACAGCTTGGCACGGTCTTGTTGCCGTAAGTCAATATTAAGTGAAACAAAACAGCAGTATGTCTCCAGTCATACTACATTTCATAGGCTGCAGTTAAGCCACACTACTATGAAAAGGGCTAGTGTTATCTAGTCTAAACTGAACACTGTAAGTGAAAGCCCACGAGTGTGGGCACTGTCTGAAAGGATGTCTTCACAGTTACACAACATAAATATTTACAACTACTATATTCTCTGACAAAATTTCAGATTCTGTTGAAAAAACATGTGTTTAACCAGAGAATACACAAAACCCACTATTCGCTTGTAACTTACACATTTAATACTGCAGGTACTTAAAACATTCACTTTAGTGTCACTGCCTATTTTTAACTGTGAGAGCACTAGTTTAATGATAAGGTAACAACCTCTGGGCTTATTGTTACTAAGCTGCATGTGTTCTAACGGAAGTTCTTAAAATAATTCAAAATTCAAGGCAGTGGCACTTTTTAAAAAATTTTAACTTAGGCATTCACTGAAAGCAATAAAAAAAGAATCACTGGTTGGCTAAGTGAAACAGTATGCAGACATCATTCACTCCTCTTTTTGGGAAGGTTGCCAAATGAAAACATGATGGGAGTATGGCTGAAGGTGCTGTGTGGGGTGACAGAGTGCAGTGCTGAAACAATAGCTGACTCTGCACATTCGAACTCCTACTACTAGCTTTTCCCTTGGATAAAATAAAAACGCATTTATTAAAGTATCTGTATATTCTGGTTCCAGAAGATCTGTGGCTGACAAAAGGATTTCCAAGTCTTTAGCACTCCTCTTCCTTTGTTGGCACAGGACAAGAGTTTGTTTTGTGGAGAAGCATATTCAGTCAAGTTAAACAGTTTACGAATCAACACCTAAGCCTTAGAGATTCATTTTCCATTTCCCCAACTTTGAAACCCCAGCTGTGTCTAAGAAAATCGCTTCATGCAAAGAATAGGGAAATAATGAAAACAAACATAAAAGTGCAGTGCTGTCAAAAGCCTATATCCACAAATAAAGAGATGGAGTGGAAGAAAGATAGCTTCCAACCCAAGAACACCAAATTCAGTGAAAGAAGTGTCCAGACTCCACTGAAATCTCTTTGATGGGAGTGAGAAGAGTGGGTGGTATAAACCTATGGAATTCCTCTTTAATGTGGCTTCATTGCTAGATGGCTTACTAGCAGTGGAGGGGAGGGGGGAAATAATTTAAAGACTAGCATACCCTGAAGGGCAGCACAGCCTTCATTTCAAGATGAGAAATGATCTCCATCAATTATTAGGAATAGTTTCAGTGAGGAGCATACACGATTTTATGTATTCCTACCCCAGCAGTGCTTAAGGACTTTCCATTAGGTCCACACACAACTGAACTCTATGCTGTATAAGAACAACACAAAAGCTATTTGCCTCCTAGGCAAACGAGCAGAGGTGTGTTCGCCTGATGTGACAGCAGACACATGATGGATGGCTTTCATGGCTTAGACACTCTGTGGTGTTAGTGGAAGAAACAGAAAATACCCCTGACACCACCCTGCGCTGCCCATTCAATCACTGGGATTGAAAAGATGACAAGTTTACAAACTATGAGAAACACTCTGCCTTAGGTCATTCCCCAGGAGGTCAGCATCCTCGAACCCAGGCCCCAAGAGCCCTTCTTGATTGCGCCTTCCTCTTCGAGTGGCTCCTCCTCTCATAGTACATATAACAAGGAGCCTTCTTCACTGATAGGGCTCTTCCTTCTTCATTACTCACAGCTCATTCTTGCTACTGGAGACCATGGCCAGAGGGTGGAAGAGAAAATAATGCACAGAGAACTGCTGCTGGCAGAGTTTTCTCTGTTTCAATGCTACCCTTAGACCCCTCTGAGTGACCCATTGTCTGTGACAGCTGAAGCGAAGAACTGGAAGAAATGAGACAAGTGACAGCCCACACCCTGTTGGCACAGCACAACAGAAGCAGGGGTAGCCAAAACTGTGGGCTCAGATGCTCCAGATTTGCCCAAGCTATTATTATGCTCCCAGCAGGGGAAGAAAAACACCAGTGCTGAGGCTGCTAACTGCTTGAATGCCTCCCTGAGAAGTGCTGCTCCTCAACCTCATTCCCAGTGGACAGTCACAAGCCGAGAAAGCTTACCCTTGTTCTGTAGGCTGGCCAGGCAATACACTGTACTCAGCCAAAATATTTGTGCAATCAGCTTTCACAGTATAACCTGGAAGTATTTTCATTTATCATGATATTACCTAAAGGCACAGCACTGTCAAAAAAAGGTGTCATCTGACAAACTCAGAAGATTGGAACAACCCCTTCTTTCTCCCTTCTATTTGTGACCTTTACACTCTCCAAATGAGTTTTTCAATGCAGTATAAATCACATGATTTGAGGCTCTTCAAAAATATTTGTCAGGTTTTCATGTCATTCTTTCAAGAGGACAATGCTAACTTGCTAACCAGCCAGATATGCTGATCCTGCCTCATGACACATGTTTATCCTTCTCCTCTCCTCTGTCTCCTGAGTGACAGCCCACTGTACTACAGCTGCCTTGCAGGAAGGGGCAATATACCTCTTAAAAACCTTATGCCTGCCTTCCTTCAGACCTGTTCCCTGCCCCAAGCTGAGGAGGGCTGCTGTAAATCAAGGGCGAGTTCACCACAGGAGAAGAGAGAAGACCAGGATAGTGAAAGAAGGCAGGTTTCTCAAGAGGTATGTATACCCTGGCCAAGAACAGGCACTGAAGCCAGGGAAACTTGGGAATGGGACGCGTATGTTCTCATCCTTTCTTTTCCTCCCCCCAGTTATCTAAACTTATTTTTAATGGGTCAGTCAACTTTATTTTGAGTAATAGCTTTCTTCTGCAACTTAAAGATCCATACTTCAAGAAAAGTGAACCCAGAAGGGAAGTCAACAGTGATAAGAGGGTTGATATTTTGATAGTTTCCATATGTAGCAGGAATATATGTTAAAATAAACCACCACAGATTATTTCATAGAGAGTTCAGGAGGCCTTTAAAACAAACCCATCCTTCATGCATTGAAGGAAAATACTATGCAAGAAAACAACTCAAGAGTAAATTAAGAGAGGTTATTGTGCAGAGGGGACAACAATCCATACTAATCCACACAATACCGCAGTGTTTATTTCAACTACTGCCAGTAATCTTTTAAACTATGTTATAAATTCTGGAGCCTATTATATGAAAACTCATCCTTGCTCCTGAACTACCTCCTTCCCTGCTTCCCTGTGAAATTCCTAATACTGTAAGCATTTCATGGTACACTGTATCTGTTTATGTCCTTTTCTTACACTTCTACAGTGCCAACAGTGCTGTCTATATTTGTCAAAGGTCTCGCCTTGTACTCGATGCATGAAATGACACTGGCAGACATATGGATTCGCAAAACCATATATGAGCTTTCCTATTCTCATTTCAACTCCTGAAAAATATTTGTCCATCTAATACCAAATGTCAAACAAACCCTTGCCATAATCAAGACAAAAAAAAAAACAAGACAAACTACAAGCACCAGCTACTTGATTAAAAAAACCAACCAAACAAAGAAACAACTTGCCTGCTTAGAGAAATAAATAAAGAGAAACCAAAAAGCTATCTAGAAGTGGGACTATAGAACAGTGTATCATGGAGTGACACCCAAGGAAGTTTAAATAGACCAAACGAGACATTTCAAGAAATATAATTAACACAGTCTTCTAATTAGACTAGCTTGCTATGACACTGAACAGGACAGTTTAGCAGAGCCTGAGGCCCAAACTGACACAATTGTTTTGTGTCCAATGTCTAAAACTCCTCATTCAGCACACGCTTCGGTATCACTGGACAAGATGGTATAAATATACCCCAGGACTCTGAAAAAAAAAAGGCGATCCTCAACTTTTTACCAGTATTTGACAGATCTCTAAAACACTTTCTTCTTCTCACATTATATACATTTGTAAACATCTTTCAAGGAAGCCTTTGTTTTCAGAGATACATTTGAAAATTACATAACGCACTAGAGAGATGCTGCCATTTGGAAAAAATCAAAACAAAGAGAGCCCACTTGACCTGGACTATCCTCCGACTAGATGACTGACTGTATACTTATAATATTGTTTACTGTAAACTTTGTTCTAAGTAGTTAAAAGGATATAAACCAGTTTTACACATAGGGGTTTGAAAGGTTTTTTTTGAAATGCCAGGGTGATGCTTTCTAACAAAACATCAAAATGTTGAATGAACCTGTTATGGCTTCAGTGACCTGTACTGTTGGAAGTTGTTTTAATTATAGCCAGTTTTAGACACAAATTCTGATTAAGTTTTATAGACAGGAAAACAAGGTGCATAGACACAAAAGGATTAAATGGAGATATGGAGTCAAAGGAAGAGTAGAGTAATCTCATAAAGACAGATACAGAAATGACATGGTAATGGTTTTATACAGAATACTTCCCCTCTTTGACCTTCTAAAGGCGAAAGAAAACAGGAAGCCAAACACAGCAAATCTCACCAAACTTGATGCAATCAGGACTTAATAGTATTCAAGTAACTGGACAAATCTATCAGGGAGAGAGGGACAGAATTACGTCCTTTCACTTGCATAGCCTTTAGGTACAATGATCATTTGCCTGAACATCACTTTACTACCTCTTATCTTTCTTAAATTTCTTAATTTTACCCCTTTGAGCAGTAGAAATCACACCTTAAAAGACAAAAATCTTATTACAATCTTGATTAATATTTGGGTAGGCTCATTTGGATGAGGTGGTATTGCTTCACTTCTCTGTGAGCCTAGTAACCAATTGACCTACATACTGTACAAGTGACAGCATTGCTGTTTCATCCTCCTACTTCCAACTGCTTCATTCCCTGTTCTTTGCACAGTAAGAATGAAACAGAAGCCTGAACTTTACTGTTTTTGTTGGCCTGAACTTATTTTGTATTTAAAAATATGTTTTTATAAAATCCCTTCAATACATTTTTAAGGCTTATAACACTTGTGTAAAGTTATGGAATATAAAGTTGATGTAAAGATGTGATTCATACCCTTGGTGCTTAAGATCATGCTGTTTATGCAACACAGTACAAAACAATGTGCCTGGGAAAGACATTAAAGTAGAAATCAATCTAATTTTCTTTAGTCAGAGTCCATTCTTACCAATCCTTTCTGCTCACTCATACCACAAGATTGTAAGCTATACAGCATATAGTAACATCAGAGACTAAGGATGGGATTTGCTATCTCTGTAACACAAGTGTCCAGTGGGGAGAACTATTGCATGTATTTCTCAAAGAATTTTTCCCCATGTTATTATGCAAGCACTGTAAGATGATAGCTTCAGTCTTCAGAGCATCTCAGCAGAGACAAACTTAGAAAGGCTTGTTCATTTTCCAGCTGTGAAAAAATTGCATGGGCAAAATGTCTTGAGTAGATGCTGCAGCACTAATATTCCCAACATATTTCCATCTATTCTGTCAAGGCAGTGGTTAATATTGATAGGAGTTGTCTGAACTACTGACATTTTGAAAAACAGTGGGGGAGGTGGAAAGAAGAAATAAAATGCGTGCAATAGATACAGGGTACATATCAAGGAGAAGGGAGAATGAAAGACAGCAGTATAGCGTATCTACCTCAGGCTGAACTTTTTTCTGGAGAGAAGAATCAAAACACGAACTTTCAGCCCTTTAAAAGAATGCAGCTGAGGTTCTGTTGTTAAAAAACAGCATTCAAACATTTTCTAAAGAAACTTAAGCAGCACAGTCAACTAGGGCACAGGATCTGAAATCTAACAGCCTTTGTCAAATTGGCTCCAAAGCCTAGCAGCCAGAGAAGTCTGGCTGCTCAGATTTAAACCCACCCACATTTGGATAGACAGGAAGGTCCTGAGAATCATTTTTGTAACCTTCTTGGCAATATGTCCCTCCAAATGTTCTGCCACCACAGTGGTACTCCAGTATAGTGCTTCCAGGGGTCCAAGCAGCCCTTCTTTGCAAGCTGCTCCTCTTGACAGCTCACAATGCTGCGATGTTACTTTGCAGACAACTGCAATAACAAAGTCTCCCAGACAGAGAAAAAAGTCACTGTCTCTGGTAGACATAGGATTGAAACTTGGACCACACTGTCCTTGTTAGGTTATCTAATGGCTAAGCAAATTAGACACAAAGCCCCAGCAAGGATCAGAGGAACAATGATAGGTGGAGAAACCCTAGTAATGTAATCAGTGGAAAGGCCAAATCAGTGAAAATCAGAGCCTGTTTCCTATCCAGGAGGAAGATGAGACTACTGTCCTTGGTGTGAAATGCACCAAGGTGAGTCAACAGGGAAACACTTCGATCAGAAAACTTGGTAAATGAAAGGAAGGGATTGCCTACAGCAGCACAGGACTCTAAAGGATTTATGAAGAAGTGGATTTTGGGACTGTTTAAACCTTATGATGGGATTTTCTAAGGGGATGGTGGGGATGTGTAAAGACTGTTTAGCGGAAGGAGCAAAGATGGGGAAAGGGAGTAGTCAAGCTGGATCGAAAAGAAACAAGTGTTGGACAAAAATCAGTGGAAAGAAGAAGAAGGTGCCAGTTGGGTGCAAAGGTGTCTAGTCAGTAGTCTAAGTGAGCTCTGTGCTTGACGACCACAGACTATGCTCTGTTCTCATGAAATCTGATTTCCGTCTCCCTTTTTTGTGTGCTCTCTGCTCTAGATGTGTATGTATGAGCACTGCAGGGAAGGAGGAAAGGTCTGAGTGCCATCAGCTGGAGTGAGCTGTGAGCCTCAGGGGCTCTTGGACTCTAGTGCCATCAGCTGGAGCAGGGCAAGGGCATTGGGGGGTGCTCCTGGATAGACTGAGGATTTAAGGCCAACAGCAGCAGCGACCCACATATTGTGTGTGCCATATTGTACTAGCAGACTCCAATTTGATCATCAGGAGAGAAGGAAGAGAACTGGGTCACCTGTGCTCTTCATGCTCATCTGAGTGCTGCACTGTGTAAGTAGATGCTGGTAAAGGCAGTGCTTTTCCTCTGTGTTGACCTGGCTGAGCTGGGCAGACAGGTAGGATGAGCATGGACATGCTACCTGTTACATCCCTCTCATGCAGAGAGTGAATGCTTCAGGAAGCCACAACTTGGTGCAATACCCATCAGTGTGAGACAGCAACTATATTTCACTTTAGCTGACTCACAGGACAAATACCATGACTGTGACATCTTTGTGGAGAAGTCTGTCAAGAATAATTTGTGAATGTTCCATCTGCACACATACTTTTATGTTAAACATGAAAGTATCAGAAGCATTGTGCACTGCACTAAACAACGATTACCAGCAAGTATCCTGCTCTCTGATGAGACAAGTCACAGATTGTTCTCTCAAGCTTTTGTGATTTTAAACCAAGGCAAGTTCCTTTCCAAGTATATTAGATAACTTTGTTGCAGTGTTCTTGTTGTTTTAAATCCAACTCTGATGCAGCATGCTTTCATAAAAAAAAAATTCTTACCTCCAAGCTGTAGAGGTATTTGAAACTGTTTTTCTGATTGGCTGCCCTTTCCACAGCTTGAGCTAATTTTACTGCTCCTCTACCACCATCCGACCAGTGATTGCAGGGTACAGCATCAAATGCTCCAGATTGCTTTGCAATCTTACACACGAGATCAACCTCAGCAGGGGAGTCAGTTCTACCAAACAAAGAGTTCCGTCTCATTATTTTGTTTAATTAGTCCTCTTTTATAACCTTATAAACTTACTCTTATTCCACTATCAACAGTGTTAAAGCAAGTCTATATAGGAATTATGCCATATACATAACACATTTATACACAGCATATGTATTTACATGTTTCAAGAAAACTTTGTAATTGTTATAGTTAATTAATATGGAAGATTATCAGTTCCATAATAGTATACAGTTTTTTGTTACTTTTAAAACCTTAAGAACAAGCTAATGAGTTAAGTATCTTTTTATTCATGATGAAAAAATGAAATTCTTTAATAGCTTATTTTCTTTATGCCAAAATCGATTATTTTAGAAACCAAGAAAGGTGAGAAATTTGAACTGTGCATTTACTCACATGAGTAATGAAAGAATAGACTTACTTGAAGACGTTTAGAGCAACCACAACAGGAACTCCAAAGAGCTGAGTAATTTGAATCTGTTTCTGTAGATTACAGCAGCCATCAGCTACCATCTGGAGGTTCTATGCAATTAAATAAAAATTAATGGAAATGGTAAGATACATAAAGTCTTCTCCAGCTAAATGATTCTCCATAAATTGAAATGAACATAAGCCATGCTGACCATGACAGTTGCAGACAAGTGAAATGCTTCCAGACAAAAGTATTTCAGCATTTATTAATTCTTATTTCAATTAATGAGAAACAGACGTTTAAGTAACTAAGCAGTGTTCAAAATTTATACATAAAACCATTGCTCTCTTCTAGGACATAAGAAGATGGTGCAGCTCATGACTAGTTGCTTCTCACGATTGTGAAAGGGCTGTTAGTCTCTTGAGAAATTTAAATAAACTACAGTAGTGGGGCGGGGTTTGACATACAGATGTACTAGATGCATAGTTTAATCTCTATCTACATACATATTCTAGATACAGGCACATTACTGGATTTCCTTATTTACTCTTTTACCTCACACTTTGTAGACCTTGTCTTAATTGTAACAAGACATATACTCTTCGTCTCATACAAGCAAAAGGCCAGAATTTGGCTACAGTGACGTGATGAAAAAAACCAAACCAGTAGAATTCACTCTTGTTTGAAGAGATACCCAAGCCCAAACGTGAAGCACAAACACATTCAACTTGCTTAATGAAGAAGTTAGTTTCAGGGAGTGTCTTTGACCCCTGCACCACTCTGCTCTTTCTCTTGTATAAAAGCCTGTATGCTGATCAGTCTGAAAACCTTGTGGTCCCAGAAAAACTACTGAAAAAGGTTATTTTTCAGTTAGCTCCGTTCCTCACTACAATCCATCATGCAGTCACACATAGGACACATACAAGAGGAACAGATGGCAAAAAGGGGCTGAGGGAAGATGAGATGGCTTTACTTGTTGGCAATGTCTGTTAAAGATAACTACTGAATGTCAGCATTAGACCGTGCTCTTGTCAAACCTGAGGCTGCACACTGTCCACCCAGAGGAATGATAAGTTCTGATTCTCCACACACCACATTATTTTGTTCCTTTAAATAAAATCATCTCCTAAGTTTTACAGCTGTTCCTCTTACCTCTTCTGTGTATTCTTTCTTCAACGGGGCACCAGCAGTAACCTGGGATAATAAATAAAGTCATTCCAGATTGTCATAACCCTAAAGAGTCTGAAGTACACTTTTTGCCTACTTTCTATACCGCTGGTTAACACATACATTGCAGACAACATCAGAGCCTGTCTGCAGCTTCTGGTTTCTTCAAGTTGCACCAGTATAGAAGGAACAGCAACACTTCCTACTGTATTTGAGTAGCAAGATACAGGTAGTGACTCGGCAACTAGTTGCAAAAGACACAGTAAAGGAGAGGTAATTGGATCTCATTCTACATGTTGTTACAAGACACCAGCAGTGCAAAGACAATCAACAGCAACCTCCAACAGCTGGCTGGAGAAATCAACAGCAAAACAGATGACTAGAAGAGGAACATTATATTTTAGTGTCCAGTAATTTCTGCCTGTGACAAGGAACTGCATGCAAGTAATTTACTTTGCTCAAAAGCACAAAGGTTTACCTGCAAAGAGTATCACCAGGGTACTATATTGAGTCTCCAAGGACCATATATATTGATCCCAGGCACTGGACTTACTCACTTTTGTCTCTAGCATTGGTCCATTTTATAGTTAACCTACCAGTAAAAGTATCTGGTACTCTACATGCCTCTGTGATGAATGCATCATATTTGTAAACAAAAGAAAGCTTTAAACTTCTAAAGACACAAGTAGGGCAGAAATAGAGACAGTTATTAAGATCTATTTAACTCCTGTTTTTGCTGACTGATTGATATTGACTGAACAATAACACATGTGACAATATATCTGTCTTGAAAGGAATGAAGGAATGTAATTAAAAATAAAGAAAAGGTGCATTAGAAGTGGACTAAATTGATAGAAAGTTATGTAGTTATATCAGCCTGAAAGACTGAAAAAGGACAGCTCAGCTTTAACTCTTAGAGATGTTTAGCAGTAAGGGAGACATGCATTTCAAAATTTCGTGGCTGTGGAAACAGCCCTCATATTTTCACCCAGTGAGACTGTTTCCCTGGCAGCATGACTCTCTAGCATGTAGCTGGGCAGATGAAAGTGTTTCCAGGAGATAATTTAAGTGTCTGTCTACTTGGCTAACAGAGTCTGATCTGACTGCATGATTGAGGAGCACTTCTACAATCAGTATTTGGTACAAGTCTCTCTGTGGCTTAAATAGCCAAAAATGACACTGGTGACTTTTAGTACACCAGGAAAATACTTGCAAAATTTTATCAGTTACTTCAGCATCTCTGGGGGAATTAACCTGAGTAAAATAAAAGGACAGAAGGGGCAATGAGTACCCATTACTGGAGTGAAAGAAATCTCAAAACCTTCAGTAATGATATTCTCTGCTTCCACTTACACACTGCAACTCAAACTCACTCTCATTCCTCCTCAGCTGCCAATTTTTCCAGCCTGTGACTACTTTAATGCACTTAAAAATCCTATTTCAAAAGGCAGGGAAAAGAAGACAGATATTATCTCTTACAGCTTTTTTATTCGTGCACACAAACTTTTGCAGTACTTCTTCAGAGTTCTTTCATCCCTCTTCTTTCATTTGTGCCATTCCTGCATTAACTTTAGAGGTAACATCCATACAATATGGTATCTCAGAAGGGTTATCTAAACATTACCCCATAGGCTATCCCTAATATTTCTTAAGTCAAGATATTTTACTTATTTCAAATATTAGCAACAATTTTATTTTCCAAGAAAGGTGTAAAAACTTACATTTGGCCCACCTCCATGCATCTTCAAAGCCCTCACTGTAGCAACAAGTACAACCACACTGGGAACCAAGCCAGATGCTCTGCATTTGATGTTGAAGAATTTCTCCATCCCAATGTCAGCACCAAAGCCAGCTTCAGTTACTGTTAAACATTAAAAAAACAAAACAAAACCACACATTAAACATGCTTTTGGTTAAACACTGGGGGATATTTCTACTTCAGCATACAGTGCACTAAAGTAGACACGAGTACTCAGTTTTGAATGAACTTTCAAATAGAGGTCTATTTACATTACTGAGTCTGATTAAAAACCTATTCCCAACTCAGAAATAAGTTCTCTTACTCTTGACATGTCCAATATGTCATCAAAAGCAGTCACACGGAGGAGGGGGGTGGGGAATCAAACAATCCAAATTAGTTTGAATCAAAGTATTTAAAAAATATCTAGTCCTCTAAAATCATTGGGTTTAAAATGTTTCCAAATTCTTAGAGATATAAGACTTTCCTATATTATTTCTCCTCCTTCGATTTCACTCAAAATATGCTTTCATAACAACTAATTGACCTAAATTCTCCTAAGATTGCAGAACTTCTAGTCATCTCTTGCTTTTGTGGAGAGAATGTTTAATTATGCAAACAAAGAGAAGATAATATGTATTAAATAACCTGGCAGGGTTATGGAGCAGATCGTCCTGAGTGCAATCAGACAGCACCTTCAGGATGGACAGGGGATTAGACCCAGCCAGCATGGGTTTAGGAGGGGCAGGTCCTGTCTGACCAACCTGATCTCCTTTTACGATCAGGTGACCCACCTGGTGGATGAGGGGAAGGCTGTGGATGTGGTCTGTCTGGACTTCAGCAAGGCCTTTGACACTGTCTCCCATAATATACTCCTGGAAAAGCTGGTAGCCCATGGCTTGGACAAGGGTACCCTCTCCTGGATTAGGAGCTGGCTGGAGGGTCGGGCCCAGAGAGTGCTGGTGAATGGAGCCGCATCCAGCTGGCGGCCGGTCACTAGTGGTGTTCCCCAGGGGTCTGTGTTGGGTCCTGTCCTGTTTAACATCTTTATTGATGATTTAGATGAGGGGATTGAGTCCATCATCAGCAAATTTGCTGATGACACCAAGTTGGGAGGGAGTGTCGACCTGCTGGAAGGCAGGAGGGCTCTGCAGAGGGATCTGGATAGACTTGAGAGATGGGCTGATTCCAATGGGATGAAGTTCAATAAGGCCAAGTGCCGGGTCCTGCACTTTGGCCACAACAACCCCATGCAGCGCTACAGGCTGGGCACAGAGTGGCTGGAGAGCAGCCAGGCAGAAAGGGACCTGGGGGTACTAATTGACAGGAAGCTCAACATGAGCCAACAGTGTGCCCAGGTGGCCAAGAAGGCCAATGGGATCCTGGCCTGTATCAAAAATAGCGTGGCCAGCAGGACCAGGGAAGTGATCCTTCCCCTGTACTCTGCGTTGGTGAGGCCACACCTTGAGTATTGTGTTCAGTTCTGGGCCCCTCAGTTCAGGAAGGATATTGAGGTGCTGGAGCGGGTCCAGAGAAGAGCAACAAGGCTGGTGAAGGGACTGGAGCACAAGTCCTATGGGGAGAGGCTGAGGGAGCTGGGGTTGTTTAGCCCGGAGAAGAGGAGGCTCAGAGGTGACCTCATCACTGTCTATAACTACGTGAAGGGAAGTTCTAGCCAGGCAGGGGTTGGTCTCTTCTCCCAGGCACTCAGCAATAGGACAAGGGGGCACGGGCTCAAGCTCTGCCAGGGGAAATTTAAGTTGGAGATCAGAAAAAAATTCTTCACAGAGAGAGTCATCAGGCATTGGAATGGGCTGCCCAGAGAGGTGGTGGATTCACCAGCCCTGGAGATTTTTAAACGCAGATTGGATGTGGCACTGAGTGCCACGATCTGGTAAATGGACTGGAGTTGGACCAAGGGTTGGACTTGATGATCTCGGAGGTCTTTTCCAACCCGATCGATTCTATGATTCTATGAAATATCAGTCTTTTCAGAATGAATTTGTTCTGTTTTGCCAAATAGCAATTATCTCAATTGCTTCTTTTAAAATCCAAACAATTTCTTTTTATTAGACAAACACAAGTACACAGCAAATAAAAAATTCAAGAGATTAAATCTCCTGTTGGTTGAAAATTCACCAATACAACAATTTCCCACCAAAACACACTAAAGAGTTGGGCTTAATGCATCCCTCTGAAAGATGTGGAGGGCCTTTCAGGCAGAACAGTCAGGGTGGGAAAATAGCTTGCTGGAGAGACTTCTGGACCTGACTCCAAGCAGGGCTAGTAATGTGTTCTCATAATCCAAATCAACTTGTAAAAATCAGTAAATTCCCTCTCCTTTCCCCCTTGTCAGCAGTTTCAATCTCTCATGTCTTGGAGGAAAAGGGACTGCAAACAGCTGATTGAACATTTCAGGTTTGGAAACCTTCAGCAGGGTCAAGGAGGAGGAGGAACAGATCTGCTATGTTGCTGTGGCAGAAAGTATCTTCCTGTTGGCAGTTAATGCACTTCAGGAAGTCCCAGCCTTTGTGCATTTTTCGTCACCCCACTGGTCCTTTTCCACCTCTTCTTTGTTTTGCATAGGCTCAAACAATTGCCTGTGTGGATCTGCTCTGAGGGAGGAAATGGCTGCTGGGGCTGGGAGAGGAAGCAAGTGCTAGCAAACAAGGGGGTGGGCATGCTGGGGGGAGCAGAGACCTCTTGAAATAGTAACATGGCAAGTGTCATGATTAACATTCTCCTAAATCATTGTAATAAGTATATAACCTTTTTCTGAAGAGCCCTGAGAAAAGCAGACATACCAAACATGGAAACAAAACAAAACAAAACGCAGTAAAAACTCCGACAAACAAACAAACAAACACAAAGAGGTTAATACAAACACAATAATTCATAGGAACAAGCTAATGTCAGGATAAGTCATATTAAAGAGGCAGGGATCACATTTCTGCTTTCCAGTAACCCCTATTCTTCTTCTCCAGTCTCTTATGTGGCATACAGTGATAAATGAGGACTCTGAATCACGAATATATAACCACGATCAATCTTTAATATAAACAATAGATAAACTACCAAGTGCTTGAGAGGGTGGGAAAATAATTTGTCTCTTACAGAGATTGCCAGCGTATATACATAGCAGTCTCTCAATGTTTCCAAACAAAGTTTCCGGGGAGTTAATCCATTTCATGCCAAATCTTTTCAAGGGTCAATTTTCCTTAGAAAAAGGGGAATTGCAAGTCTGCCTTTCAGTGGGAGAAAAGCAGAGATGTCAGCCTTCCAGCAAATACAGCAACTGCTCACACAGCACTTCATGGTTCTCTCAGGGAGGTACAAGCCACCCCTCAGGCAGTCTTGCCAGCCAGGGCAAATGGCCAGGAGAGTTGTGCAGGGGCCACTTTTCTGAGCATATTCTTCTGTTCTCCACAGTGCTTTCCTTTGATATGGAAGGCAAAATGCACATTTGCACAAACAACCCAAATACTGTAGTGACATTTGAAAAACTAACACAGCTCTGGTTCACCAGGGTGTGTGCTATAACATGGGGAGTGGGACTTTTCTACTGGAAGCGGAGGAAAGGGAGACAAACATCAGTGCTTTCTCCAGTGTGCGGAAGGAAACAGGATGTAGTAGAACAGCTGCCTGGATGAAAGTTGCAACTTCATTTTATTTCCTCCAAGGAATAGTAAGAAGATAAAATAATATGCCAAGCTATTATAATTTAAAATCTTTGTGCTGAAACACTTAATGCAATTACTTTCAGATTGTTTCCTGCTTTCAAATGAAAGTACCAATGAAAAATACAGACTATGAATGGCAAGTTTCAAGCTAGCCTACATTTACAGATCATGAGATAAACCAGCTAATCACTTAAAATGTAACAACAGAAATTGGGCCATTTATTTTGGTTATAATTTCTCATATATAGTTCGCCAACAGAAGACAATTACGGATTATAGGTTAGCTGACATACACTTTGGGTAACAAACATCCGCTTAAGCAGTTGTAATCTGCTGTACCTAAACTGAAAAAAATTTTATAACCACTACTACCTGTCTACACAGTTTTTGCCCAGCTTCAGCTCCCCTCCCTGGACGTCTGTTTATCCTGTCCCCTGCCAAATGCCCTTTTCCCCCACCATGAATCGCGGCCACCTGAGCTGCTGCACATAGGTAGGGGGTTTGTAATAGATACCATCATGATGTTAACTGCTTGCTTTAATTTCTCAGCCACAAACGCAGTTCTAATGGAAGTGAAGAGGTAAATTATTTGCCTTCAGCGAGCTCACATAAAACAAGCAGGTATTTGCACTTCCAGCCTGAGAATACCCCATGACCCCATGGCAAACATAGGCTGACCTAGATCAGGAATATTACAGTTGCAGGCCTTGCTTTGTATTCTGGATCCTCTTCTTGCACTGACAAGACTTAATGATGATCTGGACGTGTCCTAGAAGATTATTTTCTGGGTGTAATTTTCAGTCAGTATGGCTCTCTGGACTCTATTACTGTGTGGTCATATAAAGGGCAAAACCTAATTCCATAAATACTCTGCTGTGTTTGATTTTATGCTTCAGTTTTAGAGCCTATGTATCAGAAGGAACATTGGAATGAAGATTAAAAATTAAAGTTTCATTTATCAGCAGTGCACTACCATTACATTACTTTTAATAGTGGGCCATAGGTCAAACCTGTCAATTAATATACACATATAGTCAGAAGTAAACTGCATCAAAATGCTCCAAGAAGGTCAAATAATTTGTTCTCATAAAACTTCCACTTACGGTAAGCATGGAATCTTCTTTCAAAAAAACAGTAGGCAAAACACAACACACAATTACTATAGGTCTTTCTACAGATCATTTACATAACATCTACTTCACTCCTTTTACCAAAATAATCAATGAACCACAGTTTTCATTCAGAGCACGAACCCAAAATATCAAAACTAGGTACAAAAGGAAAAGCTCATAAATGTGAAATTAGGCAATACAGATGAGTCTGTTGGATGGTATAAAGTCAGAACCAACCCTTCACTGGAGACTGTAATTTCAATTCAGGGTTCAGGCAAATGAACAAATCACTCTGATGGCTTTGTTTCTTGTATATGATCACAACCTCCTTTATGTAACTGCTGTCTTGCCAAGCACATCTGGGAATCACCTACACATGACAATAGCTTAAATAGACAGTGCCGTGGTGTAAGGAGATAATTGGATTTCATCATCATTCTTAATACAAAATATAATTTTCTTCCATCTAGAAATACATCTATCATGCAAAAGCTGCATAAAGTGGTTCCACGTTAGTCTCACATTTACATAGTGTTTAAAAGCCTTACAGAAAGTGATGTTTAGAGTATTTCCTTCTTCTTTCTGTTTCACCCACAACTGAACTTCATGTATACTGAGGGTAATTTCTAGTGAAAGTAGCTTCTCCCTACTCAGTCCTTTCTATAAACAAATCAATGTCAAAATAAAACATTTGTACTATGAAGGGCAATTCAGATGCATACACATGAGGCGAAGCTTTAGGACATGAATTGTGAGCCTGGATTCCTGAACAATGTAAAAGGAAATGGAAAATCTGATCTGCAAGTTGCCAGTTACTCTCCACATGTAAACATATCTGTTCTGGTGCAGCTGTCTGCTGGTAAACTCAGGAAAAGAAGAGTTCAAAATCACAGAAGCACATGAACTATGAACCTGGAGGCATGCTACTTGTAAAGTACTGATATGTTCTTATTTAAGTGAAAAATACCAAGGTGCAAAACCGCCAAAATAAACTAGGATGATCAGTGATTTCTCTAACAGGATATCATATTTTTGTTAGTATAGCTAGGGATGAATAAGCCAGATGTTTGTCCATTCTGACTCTGGCAAATATTCGATGTGAACTTCCATTATTATGACTGATTTTGGAATGTTACAGATACTTTTTTCCCTTTTTCTTCCTTCCCCACCCCATCCCCTCCCCACAGAGGGAGTTTTCCTGTTCATTTTTCTTTTGACACATTCCCAGATGTCATACAACACAGGAACTCTTTGCTACCACTGCTGGACAGAAAGTTAAGGCTGAACATTTTTCATGTCATGAAGAAAATACTTTGCATTGGTTATCAGTTTTATGTTGTTGTGAGGTCTACAAGAAAAGGCAATCAGAAAAATATTTGCAACTTAGTTTAACAGACCTTAGGCTAATTGGATTTATATATGTACTTTTCACCCTTTGACAAAGACAGATGCCACGGCAGTATGTGCCCTGCAGAGGTCTGGGCACTGTAGGTTTCTGATTGTTGACCAAATCTATGCTTTTGATGGAACCAGCAGATATGGCAACCTTGGCTTCTTAAGACAAAAGGATCACACATTTAATGGGTTTTCTTCCACAAGAAGTCCTGACCAAAATAAACTTTATTCTCAAAAAGCAGATGATATGACATTATTATGTTCAATAGTAGACTGCTTTTCACTTGAGACTCTCTGGTAGAAGTCTCTCCAAACATGGACGGAGAGCAGCCCACCTGCCCAAGCATCCCCAAAGAAACACATTGCAAATGCCATTTCTGGTTCTCCTCGCTGCAATACCCTCCAAGCTGCAATACTCAAGCTCTACAGATGGAGACCTTTCTCAATTTAAATTTCTTTGGAGGCAAAAAAAGTCTCCTTAGAAATTTTCAACTTCCTCACAAAAACAAAATGTCATGTGAAAACAAAGATTTACATTCAAGTCCCCTGCCATCATAACCCGTGACAGCAGCAGGCAATTCATGCTGCCTTTCTTCAAAGGAGACTTACCTCCTTCGGCTGAGTCTCAGGCCCCAGCTGATAGTCACTGTCTCCTGGCAGCAAGGAAACTTGGCTCCCAGGAATACACAAATTAAGTGCTGATTCCCTTGGGACCCTATAATAAGCTATTTCAATGTTTTGCTCAGAAACATTTATTTTTCCATAGGGGATTAATTTTAACATTGAAATGCAGAGCAGCTTTAAATGAGGAACTAAAGGTTACCGCATAACCTCTCACAGTTACTCACTTTAAATACCAGTTGCTGCTACCTTTCCAAGAGCATTCCATACCTTAAATAAAAGAATAGGCACAATGATTCATACAAATTGTTTCTAGACTATGGAAAAAAACACTAGCAGGAAGTTATTTAGTACAAGTCAGATAGGTAAAGAAAACCCTTAAATCTCAATTATCTGACAGTTAAGGATACAATTCCTCTTTGTGGGTGTTAAAGGTCTGTTTATATATGTATGCTGAAAACACTGGATTTTAAATTCAGGGTGGGAATCAAACTGAAGACTCCAGGAGCTGGCAGGCATAGCACTGTGTGACAGAAAACATGCTCTGCACATCTCCACAGCTCTGTTCGCCTCCCCATCTTGAAAATATACAGCAGTGCAATCGCAGTGATTCCTGCCTGCAGAGCACCAATTTAGGGCATGGCTTTACACTGTGGCTGAACCAAATGAGCACCCTGCCTTGCTGAAAGGGTAATTCCTGTTCATTCTTAAGTCTTCCACCTTTCCCTTCTGCTCCTTCCCTGCTGCCCAGACGTCCTGCAGGTTTTGGCATTCATCTAATTGGAAGATAAATGTTAAAATTTGCTAAACAGAAAAAAAAAAACACACACAAAAACACAGAACAAGAAAATTTTTTTTTCCACTGGGCAATATTTTAATCAGCTGAAGTAAGACCAGACAAGTGTCTGAACATGTTCAAACAAGCAAGCAGCAGAAGCAAGGGAAGGAAGGAAGATGCATTTCAACAGCAGAAAACTTAATTCATCTCTAGCCACCTCGTCAAACCATACTCTGATACTCTGAATGTAAAATCTGACATTTTCTTGCAGTTTACTAGTAATGAGCTCATTATTTAGATTTATTTCTAGAGATCAAAAACCTGAAGACATTCTTACAAGCTACAAACCATTCTAACAGAAATGAAGTGAGCTGTATGTGACTTCATGGGCTGCTTGTTTCTTTGAATACCTCTGCTAAGCCGGCTGGGTGTTACAGTCACTTTCTCTTAACTTTTGTATGCTATACCCATGTAAAGACTGACAGCTTGTAGGCTCAGTGGTTGGGCCCTGACACGAATTGCAATAATGCATCGCTGAATACACTGCCCAAACACACACAGTTCCCCCTTTTGTAACCTCCTTCTGTTACAAGTAGAAAAGTTCAAACAAAAGGACTGTGACTTTTACGTTGCATCTTTTCACCATTCATAGCACGTTTCCTTTTGAGGTAACACAGTATCATTTGCTCATAAAACAGATGACCACGTTTTTAAAATGGAGCAGAATTAATGGCACAGAAATAAGGCAATTACATTACACACTTAAAAGATCATCATGGCCTTTGGCAAAAGAGTTATTGGTCTTCTGGTAATTACAAAATTGAAACCTCACCACTTTTTTATTTTGAATTGCATGAAAGGAATAATTAACAGCAGCACTGATGGATCTTCATTTAAGGTCATTCCTCCAAGATTGTACAACTGCAAGGAGTATATTAACTTACGGTACCCACAGTATTACCCTAAGGGCTTCAAATAAATTTTATCACACTTAAACCATGTTTGTCTATGCGTGTCTCACTACCAGACTTCCATTTACTTTCACTTTAGAAAGATCCAGTTGGCTGAAGCTCCTGCCAAAAATATACCTTCCATCAAAATGAAACTGCTTTCTGTTGAGCTTTCAGGTTTTGAGTCCTACCTTAAAAAACTCCAGAAAACAGACTTTGAACACGCTTTGAGAAATCATGTTACAAACATCTGGAAAACACTAAGTTCAAGAGGCAGGCAGAGAGCCTGAAAATTTCTTCCCTGGAAAAGCTCTAATGATTTCACCAAATGGTCATGAAGTAACACCTGCATTAGCACCAATATGTCCTGAAGAGGACATACTTTCTAAGGAGCAGCAGAAATACAATCAGGCAATAAGTGATGATACCAGTAGTGAATGATAAATGCAGAATTTTTTGTAGTCATACAAGCTACCATCAGTGCTATCACAACTCAGAGACAAAATCCATTTAACCAACCACCACATGCCAGGCTGTGAGCGTTCATGCACTCCCGCACGCCTTCAGATGGGTACGGCTGCGAGAGGACGTGAAGTCAGGAAATCGCTTTGCCTGCCACACACTCTCCTCCATGTTCTCATCACAAAACAATAGCATCTGTGCATGGATAGCAGAAGAGTGGTGTTGGCTGAGGCTGCAGTGGATGCCACACAATGAAGAGCCATACTGAATCATGATGATCAATGCTCCTGTCACTTGGCGCAATCACTCGAGGCCTTACGGAGTCATCAATCACTGAAGCACAAGCCTACCCCACAATGCATGCAACTATTCGCCCTGGGCTGCAGCAGTGTTAAAACTCCCCCCAACTCTTCACCGAAGCACATATTTTAAGAAGTATTCCCCACCTTGCCCTTCTAAAATCCTGGGGAGTACTTGCTTATTATGATAAGAATTTTGCCCATTTTCACTGCCTTTTCAGTGTATACATGGAAAGAATCCTTCTCCAGGGACCAACAGGTTATGATTTACATTCATTCCACTTAGTCTTTCCTAGGAGACAGAATGCTTACGTGATTGGCCTGGGAGACGACACCAACACTGTTCTTGACAAAACTACTGAGCCATGTTTTAGAAACTCATGGGAAAGGGCATCTCCTGTTATGAATCCCCAGGAAGAGGAGTATTTTCCTGCACTAGTAGTTTGTCTTGACGTAAAAATGGCCCATTGAAACATCTGATGCAAAGGCTGTAAATTAGTCTACAAGACCATCCCAAGAGCTTGTCTGCAGAGCTCTGTGAGAATGGAAATTATTCTACACAGAGTGCAATACTTGTATCAAACACATACAAAAATCAAGATATCAATATATAAAGACTTCTCATAGAGACAGAAAGCACCAGATACTGTTAATAGTATTTTCGGAGAAATGCCTAGTGGTGAGAAGATGCAGCATAAGCCACAGAAGAGCAGAGGAGGGTAAAAGAAGCAGGCATGCAAATCCCACTGTGCTGTACAGACTTCGTGGAAATAGCCACAAGCATGGAAAAATGCAGCAGGAGCAACTCTGGAAATCATGTCAGCTTTTCAGATGTAAGCTCTCCAATACCTTTTGCAGGTAGCCATTAGCTTGGTTGTGATCACCCATACAATAAAATAAACTGTACAAAACTGGTATTTGAACTTCTACTCAAAGTGTAAGACGGATGGCTTATGTCAAACTTATTAATATGTATTTACTGTTTTTCCTATGATTTTTGGATAAGGAAAAAGAACTGAACTGGTTAAAACTGCTGTGGAAAAATAACTTTATCTGTTGGACTGTATCATGTGTAATCTATCTTATAGAAAGAATTACAAACTGAGGAGAGAGAAGGTCACACACCAACAAATCCCACATGGAGGATTTTCCTACATGGACTTCCCAATTAAGAACACAATCAAAACCAAAATCAAACCAAACCATAATTCTGCTAGTTTACAAGACAAATCCTTTCAACTGCTCATGGTTAAAACAATTCTTTAACGTCTTCTGTGAATTTCTTCACTTAACCACAATTCATGTAATCAAGGCAACAGAATTGCCATTGCAAACGGCTCATTACCATTTCTGAAATATTTCTACATTATTAGTTGATCCCTCTTTACTACAGATTATAAATTATTAATCCTTTTTCTCAGTCCGTCTTCATAATTGCCCATCATCTTGTCATCTCAGCTACTCTATCACCCTTAGCCCTCCCCCACATTTTTGTGCTTTCTCATTCCTCGTTCAGTGAAGAACACCAAACCATACACTGAATTCCTAATTAGTTTCAGGAAAAGCTGAACCTGCAACCATTGATTTATGAAGCTGTTACTCAGCCTCTTGGGAGCTCTGTTTGAGATGCAGTAGATGCAGGCAGCACATAGATGCTGTGTCCTCATGCATTTAAAGCATCTGCTCTGTCCCTGAAGCATCATTCCCACTCAGAGCTTGCAGTCAGCGCTAAGTTGAAGATACATTATAAGCATATGCCTTATTATTGCACGAAGCAAAGCTGAAGAGTTTGTCAGCTTCAATAAAGCTGTCAGCATAGCAGATCAAAGATAAAGGGACCAACAAACAGAACAACCATATAGAAGATAGACAGGCCACATAAAATTTAAAAATGTCTGTAACCCACATATTCTCTTACTGTATCTGAATCTAATCTGTTTTCTCAATCAAATCAAATTAATTAAACAGCAGTTTTATAAAACTGCAAAAATTCAATTACAAGGTCAGAGCAGCAAACTGACCCTGAAATGCCATTTAGGATATTAATATTTTCTTTAATGTATTATTTTATAGAATCAGAGAACAGCCTCTAAACACTTTTAGTTATCATCAACATCTGACCTTCAAAAGCACTCTGGCTATTTGCCAAAGCACCACTCTTCCCATTAACAAATCATACCGGCCATACATAACCTAGCATTATTTGCAATCTAATTAACATGTTTAAAAATGGTTTAGAAACAAATTTATATCCCCAGTAATGAATTCTTGAATTTTTCTTTAAAGCTAATGGCCCACTAAGTCAAAAAATCAGACATGTGAGCAAACTTCTGTTTTCAAAAAGAAACAACTATTTTCTCTTAAAATTTCCCGTATACAATAACACATGCAGTTTGATGCTTGAAAATGAAAAAAAAACCCAAACCCAGACTAACAATTTAAATTTAGTCTATTTTCAGAGAAATCACAGTATTTTTCTTTCATATTGTCTTATCATAGATTACTTGTGCTGGTTTAAAGGTAAACTGGCAGGAGAAATGAACCTGACTTAAGAGAGATAACAAGTTAGAGTTAAAATTTAGTAAAAAAATACAATAAATACAATGATACAGAGAAAAATTAGTTTTAACCCACAAAAGAACACATGTGTAACCCAGCACCCTGGCGCACAAACAGAGTAGTGTTCATTAGCTCCTGTGCTGAGTACCACATGGTCCCCTGAGTGCAAAGTAAAAGGAAAGGAAAACCTGTTGGTGAGGATGATGGTTGCAGTTTAGTCAAGAGTAGCAGTCGCAGTCCTGTCAAGGTTCTGGTCCTCCTCTGGATCTGACGAATGGTACCAGAAGTCCCCAAACCCCAAGATTATAATACCTTCAGGTTCAGGTAGGAAAGCCCAGTACCTCCCCCAGGGCAGGGAGTTTCACAATGGATGATTTAACTCTGAGAGTCATGGGATATTTTTGGAATCTTTGATGGCCCATTAGCAGACATGACCCCTCAGGCTGAGTGCAAAGGTGCCAATGCCTCACCAGAGGGGAGTTATCACAGCTGAGTCATTGATGTGAAGACAGGAACACTCCCCTGTCTCACAGGGTTCTTTAACAACCAGCTTGTGCCTGAGATGTCACGGGCAACTGCTGCCAACAATCCATTATTACCAGTTCCTGAGAAATGAAGAAGAGTGTCGAATACACAGTTTTGGTTACACTCATACAGTGTTAAGTTGGTTCTGGCTGCTGTAACTAGGACAACTCTTCATAACATTCTGAGGCAAAACAAAACATCTGTAAGCAAAAATCATTGGAATGCTTTGCACAAGCATTTTATTCCAGGTACATCTAAAGACATACCTTAACCTTTTTCCCACACCACATTATCTTAACGGGCTGGTAGAGAGGGTATCACAGGATGAGAAGAAAAACATTTGAGAGTTCAGATCCCAAATAAGAAAATGCAGCCTTAAACAGTTCATTCTGAAACACCTGTTAACTGAGCTCTCAGTGTGCTTGTGTTTATGGACTATTAGTGGAAAACAGGAAACCAACTCCACAAAACTTGTACTAAATGATATTAAAACCTTGCCAACTATAATTACCAGCATCAAAAACATGCACTTACATCCTTTCCACATTTCATTCTGACTGACTTATCTGAAGCCTTGAAGATTTGAGTCACCCATTCCAAAGGTGAATACACAAAGTAAATGAACAAACATTTCCCCCCCACCTTGTGTTCATTAATAACAATTTTAATCACAAAAGCTTTCAGAAAACAAGGCACTTCTGCCTGTAGATTCAGAATAACGAGTCAGAAAATAAAAACCAAAACTGGTTTCTCCAACATCATGGAAATGTCTGAACAAACCTAATTCTTATATAAATTGTCCATAAAAAGAACATTAGATTTCAGTTTCAAAAGGTCAGTAAAACAAACAAACAAAAACCTAATAGAGCTTACATTTTGCAACTGGTATTAAAAGTAAACCATCCGCTAAAATTAAAATTCAGCCTTTGAAATGGAACTTGAACTCTTTATGCATACTATGCCCTGCTGACCCTTGCTAAAGGGTGTAAGTCAATATGAAATACTCACAAATGGAGAGAGGATGATGGATTTTCTGCCAAATAACCCTAAGCAAAAGTAACGCTGTTAGCTATGGAGCCTGCTTTGATTTCCTTTGCCAAGTGATGAATTAAGAGAACCTCCTAGCATACATGATGTTTTACTGTTTGCATTTTTTTTTACCCTGGCTCTTTTCTTCTTATAAATAAAAGCAATACAACCAGTAGGTAATAAAAGAACAAAACGAACTTCTTCTTATGTGTTGGGAGTTTAAAAACTAGGTAAGATTTTTAACATGGGGAGGGAAGGTAAAATAAACAGGACAGAAATTGCAATGTCATCAGTCTCTATGCAGTAGAATGCTATTTTATTTAGCAGGAACTGGGCAGTGCCTCTACTTTCTGCATGAATGACAGATCCTTCCTATCTATTTTTACCTCTGGTTAACTATCCTGAGACTGAGAATAATGGATAGCCCATAACAGTTGTACACTCCATTTAATTTATGAATGTCATTGGCAGAGGAAAGAGTTGTGTTAAGCTCTAACATGTTGCACAAAAGGTCAGCATATAGAACATTAAAATACCATGTCAGCTTGTAAGTAAATTCCTGATGCATGTTTAAGTATTGGCAGCTGCCATGGCTCTATAAAAGCCCTGTTACCTTAAAGCTCCTATTAATGTAGTGCTTGGCATCTCCCCATTTGTTATGGTGAGACAGTTTTTGCCCCCAAGAAAGTTTATAAACTGAATAAACAAATCAAGAAGAATGGGATTACATATGGAGGCTGAAATTACTTGCTTCAGGCCAGAAAGCTAGGCAAAGATGGAGATGGCAGTAAATGTATACCTCCTGACATTCTCTACAGTGCCACAGTCATGCAACAGGCCATGAGGTCTCCATCAGAGAATGTGTGTTGCTGATGACAAGCAATGGACTCAGTAGCTTTGTCTCCTTGTCTTTTATTGGGCAAGAAGGAGGAGAAAGGACAGGCTTCCTTAAGATACCAGCTCCTCAGGAGCCAGTGAGCTTTAGTTACCATCCAGCCAGCAGGAACATTCACATTGTCTTTCCTGCCTCCCCATCATCATCATAGCAAATTCCCCAGGCATACAATCCCATCCCAAACACTGTCACATTACATCTTGCTTCTACTCTGAAAACCTTTATGAAGAGAAAAAAATCATGGCTTTCTCAGTTAAGTTACGTGTGTCCAGTTCACTTGTTTCTGACCCAGACAGCTCAGTTATGGTGTGACACTTCATTCTGTACAAAACTGATACACACATACTACTTCACACTCCTAGTCTGTGAGAAAACCATTTAATTCCTTTGCCAGTGAGGCATAAAGCAGCATCCATCCACCTAAAAAAATTCAAAAAACTGTTGAAAATAACATGGCAAGGCCACAGTACCTCTTAATCATTTTCTATTATGTCATCATTACTTTTTAAATTGCTTTCCTTGTAGTAAAATCACTTAATTAATGCAAACTTCTCTAAATGTACTAATTAAAATGCCTGGTCTCTCATGGGACATCTGGCCTGAGAACAGTGGTAACTCCTGGTCACCAAGAGGAAAGGCAGTCAAATACAGTTTTGCTATCCTACAGGGTGAATGTTGCGAATAGAAGATGCTTCACCACTAATTACAGAGACTGTAAAAGAAAGGAAAAGACAGAGTGAGCCTGCTGCACAGAGAACGAGTGTTAGAGCCTGCAAAAGAAATGCAAACAAATTGCAAGCCTCGCAATTTAAAAAACAGAAGACAATAAAGTGAGGTTACTATAATATATTAAAGGTGGAATTAAAAAACCTGAAGTACACAAGAGCTGAATGCACTACTCTTAAAAAAGAGTGAATCAGAAATTCCAAAATCCCGGAAGAAAAAAGCCCCAAACCATAAAGCTTGTATCAATTTTTTAAATAAATTCCTTTTCTCTTGGTGCCTTGTACTTGAGTACAGGTCTTGAAAAGTAGCAAAACCTATTTTCAAGGAATGTAGGAGGAGTGGGGGGAAGTCTGAGTGACTACAGGCTTGACGGTTTTCAAAGAGATTTTTAAAAAGAGAATAATTAAAAAAATAAAAAATTGAAATAAGTAATAAATATAACCCTTGTCTATCAGAGGCAGACCATGCCAGATAGAAAGCTTCCTCCAGTAACGAAAATGTGACATTTCATCCAGGTGGCCTTCAGGAAGAAAAACCTGCTACAGCAATACACAGGAGTCTGTTAGCAAAGCTAGAAGAAAATGGTAACTCTATAATTAAGGGAGAGAAGAATATACAGTCATGACAGGAGAACCGTGGCACAGGAGAGAGCCTGAGGGCTCTCATTTATTGTTTGGTAAACCACCTCAGCAGAAAGACTGAGAAACACCGATGGAATTTATTGGCAATACCAAAGCTTGAAAGCATTGCTATCATAGACAGGAACAAGGATACCACAGAGGGAAAAGTTTCTGCAGTTTTAGGAAGAAATGAAGGGAAACGGAATGGAAGTTATTAGTAAAGAGATATTGCCATTGGAGAAAAATCACAAAAATCTGACCTACAATTTGGGAACTTCATACTTACAAATATCCCAGAAGAGTCAGGGAGCTTAGCAGTATTAAGTCAACCACAGTGATGTATGAAAAATGTGAGCTTGAATAGCTAGAGACAGCATAAAAATTACCACTTGAGAAAGAGAAGACTAAGCTGCAACACAGTATCACAGAAAAAGAACAAATAAGACTAAACTGGCCATGGAAACCCAGGCAGCTTACAAGCAGCAAGAGCTAAAATCCTAGCTAGTTTCAAACTAGAGCTCAGCCAGTTTATGAAAATCACCAGATATGGTTGTCAGATAAAGCAGAGAACTTACACTAAATGGCTGATGACTTCTAATCACATATTGTCTTACTGCTGTAAATTGCCCCTCATGATTCTGGATATAAACAGCAGATTTGGGAAAAACATTTAAAAATACATTTTTTACTGAGGAAATGTGAAGTGGATTTCTAACACTTCCTAGATGTATTTTTTTTTTAATGGAAGAAGGTAAAATCTTACCACAAGACCACACTTATTTTGGGAGGTTTTGTCTTCAAAATAGGACCACCTCTCCTGATTGGGCAAAACACCACTTTTTTATGACAAGTGTAATATTGGTTAGACTTAATTCAGTAGTTCATGACCAATACCAACTTTCAGCTTTGAGTTTACCTTTGCAAAATTTTTAAGATTTCAAATTAATTCACCTCGGAAATACAGTGACATATCACAGTAATGTAAATGCTAGAATGCTTCCTGACGCACAAAAACATTCAGGACAGCTCTCTTTTACTCAATCCTTCTGAAAAGCTTTCTTTTGCTATGTATCCTAAAGGTCAGAAGAAAAAGTTTAAAGAAATACGCAGTGATAATGTGGAGTCAGAACTTTCTCAAGGACTCTGAACACACAAAGATGTAAGTAAAGATTTGACTCTCATTCGACATAATAACTCATAAATTATTTCAAGACTGTTTTGAATACTTTCTGCAGTAGAAAGTCATTTAAATCATTGTCACCTGACTTTCAGTTGAAGCAACCCATAAGCAAGCATGATTTGCACCCAGGTTATTCGTGACAAGGCAATAAGTAAACTCAGCTTTCAGGAATTCTGACTTCCTGTCAGTGAATAAAAATGTGCTGCACTACATCTTGTGTCTGAAGACTTTCCTGCTTACTGGTAAGAAAATTTGCTAAGATTTTAAAAGCAAAAGGGAGAAGAAGAGATTTTAAAAGCAGAAGGGAGAAGATGATTTTTTTGTTTCCACTTCACAACATGTTAAAGAAATTAAATTTACTTTTACCTCAGCAATTGTGAAGAAAGAAATAAAAAGGGCACCTGGGATGTGAATGGCACAGATTCATGGATCTTCTAGCAGTAATTGTACCTTATTTCACAGTTTGTGGCACCACTGAGCCGCCTTATATTAGACCATGACTTTAAGAGCGTTGCAGCAATACCAACTAACACAATATCATCTTCCTTCCCCCCATCACTGTCACAGTTGCTACTAGCACAGCTGTTTGAGCAGCTGCACTATGAGTGGGATCAGAATAAATACTGTAAAGTTTTGAACATCCTTTATCTCCCTTGTAGTACACACATATTAGAGGAGGCAAGCAACACCTACACTGATAATGCTGTCAACAACTCCGTACCGTGAAACCTTAGCCTTGTTTTAACACTTTAGCATGAAAAAACACATTGTTTAAAGAGCAAAATACTGGGCTGCAATCACATTACATTTTGTTTCTTGTGAAAACAAGAGTAAAGAAGTCAGAGATTAAATAACACAAGCCAGCAAGATACTGGGCAGATTTTTAAAAATTAAAGCTTTCTGGAGGATCAGTGCATGGAACCCCCTTCTAATGGTATCAAGCAAAGAAAAAATATAAAAAAATAAATCCTTGAACTCAACATTTAAATGTAATAATATCACATACACTACTGGTGCCAAAAGAAGTTTAGCCAAAGTATTTGGGCTTTATTTCCTTTTTTGGAAAAAGACTGCTACTAAAAAATGGATTGAGTTGTCTGATGACATTGAAAAAAAAATCTCCTGAAGATTATCTGCTTAGTGTATTCAACACACAATTTTTATAAGGTGCTTTATAAACTTTTTATACAATGTCTGCTCTGAGAGTATGTAATAAAATGGATACCCTTTGAAAGAGAACTTTCTATGCACTGAACAGATAGTCAGATCAGCTAGCATTATTAGTTTACTCCAAGAAGTGTACTAACACAATAAAAAGAGTCAATTACCTAGCATATGAAAATTTACTGCTTCTACTTGAGTTCATACCATTAAAAAGGCGTGACAAAGTCTTCCCAACTACACCAAGTGTACCAACTAAAGAGAGCAACAGAAAGTGAATCTTTCTTAAGAAAGTCAGCAATAGCTTGCAATAATCCTCCTGTCACCTGATATACCACCAGGACAGAGCTGCCTAGCACAGCATGCTCTCAGCATTCAATGGAATATGCTTATCAGGAGTAGGAAAGAAAGCAATTGCCAAAAATAAAGTCCAAACCTGAAAAACAAACTTCAGAAGAACTTTGGTTTAGGATTCCAAAAATATACTCATGTTTCACTTGTCTTCTGATTTACAGCAACCATTCTCAGCTCAAACACCTTCAAGGGACTAAAGGGATGGATGAGGCAATCCGCTGAGTTGTGCATTGCAATAATTTCTGACACGCACACAACTCAGGAAAGCCCTGAGTTCAGAGAGCCACAAAACATACAGCTTCAGAGACACAGACACTGCAAAAGTAATGCTAAGTGTAGCACAGCCCTACAACAACATTACTCCCTCCACACCTTTCTCCTCTGGGCATCTCAGCCTCAGCACAAGGTGCTGTTAGGCTTAGGATTCAGTTGCAATTTACACCAGGTGTGGCCTTCAGTATTTAACAACTTTTATGGATCAGTCATGAATTTGACTTTCCTACACTAGAGAAGTGATTAAATAAAAAAGGGAAAAAAATGTTAACATCAAATCAAAAACTCAAAGGAAGTAATTGCTTCAATACATATATGCTCTCCCACTCTGTTGTAGTACAGGACTCAGCCTTAATGCCAAGCTCCTTTGCCTGCTACTGCTGAGAGACCAACTTTGTTCATCGTGTCACTGTTTAACAATTAAGGTGGGCCAAAACCAAGTGATGCAGAATCGGTTAACCAGTCCACTTTTGGTGACCTTTCATACAAAAGGAAATGCCAAAAACATAATTCAGGCTGCTGCCAGAGGGGTAAGAGACCACAAGGCTCTGATGGCAATTGTGATGTCATCGCATAGCACTTCCTGGGCCGTCTGAGTGGGTGCTCACCACTGCAGGGGGGGCTTGAGTCCTCACTGCTTGGTCACAGCAAAGGTAAGGAGGAATCTGCAGGGAAACTGGTCTGAAGCAGTAAAAGGCTGCCACGATAGACAAGTGCAAACCAGCCAGTGCCAGCTGAGGCATTGCACTAATAGTTCAATGGCACAACTCATACGCATAACTCAAAATTAGAGCAAAAACACTGAGTTGTCAGTAGCAACAAGACTCAAGGAAGAGAGATAAAACAAGCGGAGATACAAGGCTTAAACGATCTAAAACTTAATGAAAGCCTGTGACTCACTTGGATACCTGAAAATGAAGCAGGGAATTCCTTCAGTTAGGGAGAGTTCACAACAGGACTCAATAGTTAAACTTAATTTAGGTTTGCTTTTTCTTTTAAACAGACTGTCTACATTATTGCTACCTGACACTACTCAAAAGGCACAGCAGGCTGCTATTCAAGCTGCAGAGCAAGCAGAGAAACAGGCAATGGAGGCCAGAGAGAGAAAGTGAGGTTCAAAAATAAATTTAAAAAGAACTTTTTGAGAGGACCTTTTTTTTCCCTTGGCCATGACACATGGTCACACAAACAGGGGGATCAACAAAAACAGATTGGTTTTTCGCTGCTGGCTGTCCCAACTCACCCTCTCCTGTACCATCTCTGTTGTTTTTGTGACTCTGGGCTGAACTACTTCTGTGTTAAGTCAGCAGAAAAGTCAGCCAACAAAAAGGGCAATAGGTTTTTGCTGGGATGTCATGCAAAAACAGTTGAGCACAGGCTGAGAAAGGAGACAGACTTAGCTGCTCTAGCAATGCAGGCTCAGTCTGATTAGCTAGTGCATCTACGGTAGCTTTAATGACACTTTAGAACTCCACATGAGGATATAATATTATAAATAATTATTTCAGCAAAAACATCATCTTATGTGGCATTATCTCATCTTCTTCCTGTCACACAAAACTGTTTGCCTAAACACTGTTTGCGAGGGGGAAGGAAAGAGATTTTGTTGTTTTGTTTTTTTTCAGTCAAGACCAACTCTCCAGTTTAGCTTATCACGTGGCTCTATGAACAGGTGTGCTGGTGAAAGAGAGGGGTTCCACAGGACTGTAAACAAGCAGCTGGAGGAAGGAGGGTGTTTAAACTAGGGCAGAAAATTTAAAAAGTCTATATTTGTAAAACTGTGTTACAAATACAAGCCATGCTATTCTCCTTAGTAGTCTACAAACTTAGCAGAAGATTCCACTCTAAAATAACAATGGCAAGTAAAAAATAAAAGAATAAATAAAAAATAGATAGAAATACTAATCCCATCTCACAGTGAGTAAGCTAACATATAGACATAAAGATATTTATTCTACTATACAGGAAACTAATTTAATTGTAGACTGTGTCACATTTTGTGTTCCTGCCTGGGATGCAGTTGCATAAGGCTGCGAGCCAATCTCTTAGCCTGTGGTCCCTAAAATGCCTCTCCCAGCCACATGGTTCTGCCAGATACCCTACGCTATTTCTAGTACCTCTTGGATTCTTTCATGAGCTTATGCAACTAACCTGCATGGCAAAACATAAACCCTAATTGTTCATACAAGATTTAATGAGTGTCAGATCCAATGCATGAGAACAGTGACAAGAGGGAAACGTGGAACGGTGGAAATTTTTACTTTTAGGATAAGCGAGTACATTAGCAAGAGCTAGTTACGTAACTGCAGCATAGCTGTCCTGCACTCTGGCTGGCAGAATTAACAACAGGATCAGCTTTCCCCACTGACTTTCAACTGCCAGACAGGGTTCAAGCAAACTCCACACTGAGCAGGAATGCAGCGGCATTTCTTCCAAACGGCTTTGCTGTGTAGATTCACAAAGCACTGGGATCTCTGTTTGTGTGGATGGGACCTCAGTGTGGACTGGTGCACACTTTGTAGCTGTCATTTTAGACTCCAGTTTTGTAGGGTAGAATAAGAGAGTATTTAATAAACCAGTGAGTGCTTTATGTGGTCTCTGCCCACATGCTCTGCCTAGTTACCAGAATAAATGTATTTTTTTAAACCATAAACCTTACAGTAATTACAACCATTAGAACAAACATTTACAGTTGTGACGACCTGCAAAGTTTATTTAAGTAGGCCACTCTATGAACTATTGCTTTTAATAATCTAGCAAGGATCTACAAATCATGTTGAAGTTATCTGCTCCACAGAGCAAAGGTAGTCTTATTCTGAAGTCAGTTTCATGGGGATTTGTGTTCTGTAGAATAAAATCTGAACTCAAGCCTTTAGCTGGCAACGCACAAAAGTTTTCCTCTATTGAAGCTACGCTGCTTTGTCTCCCAACAGAGAAACTTGGACCAAAGATAAACAAAGCAGAAGAGAGTGTTAAAGACAAACAGGCGGATAAGACAAAAAAAAAAAAAAAAGGCAAGAAATGCAAGAAAAGCAGTGCCTGAGGGATGCACTGAGTGGACAGGAATCCAAATCCAAGGTGATACTTTTCGGGCTCCAAAACCTGTATCAAGACTCAAGACTGTTGCCAACATCCTTTCATTCAATTGATACAAAACAGACTTCCCGCTTGAAAAGACTGCTCACTGCAGAAACAAAGTCCCTTCACCCAGCTTATGAAACATGTTAGATACTCTAAATGCTTTTACTCCTCATTCCACAAAGCCATGTAACAACAAATACGGGTTAATGCAACACCAATTCTATTATTAAATAAACATGTTAAATATCCAAAATGTTCTTCTTTGAGCATGTGTTTGATTATTAGAGGGAAATAATCAGACCATTTAGTTGTACAACTGTAACACTGTAAAAAACAACCCTTTCCCTTGACATGTTCATGCATTTTAAAAAGGAAACACAAACACGTAACACATGCTCAAACTACCTTGAAAACCTCATGTTTCACCACCTTAACAATAACGATCTATTTCCTTACCCTGGTCAGCATTTCCCTAGCTACTCCAACCTCAACATAAGAAATGAGAGCAGAAGACTGAATCAAAGTTTTCCCAAGAACACTCTTATTAACAAAATATTACATGCAAATATGCAACAATCTTCATAAATTATACTGAATCAGAAGGGCAGAGGTTAGTAAAAACTGACTCCAAGAACTAATTTTGTTAAAAACACCCTAACAAGGACTTAAAAATCATTGTGTGCACTTTGCTGCTCCATTAAAACAAACAAACAAAAAAAACAAGGATGGGGAATGTTTCTTCTAGGCACAGAATACTTAGGGAGATCAGAAGCTTACTTCTATAAACAAGTAAAATAGAAAATCAATACTCTTTAAAAAGAAGAAATCCCTTAAGATAATTGAATGCACATAAATACATTTTCTACTTGTACAACCTTTTTGTTGTTATTGTGAGACTATCAAAGTGATATATTTCTTCAGGTTTTTTCCAAAGTCAGTATGATCTACAAGAGGTTCTAATATTTTATTTTTACTTTTTTTTTACTTTAGTATTTGTTACTTTTTTAGATTTCCTTCTATATTTTTGTTCAGTAATCAACAACTTCACATAACAAACTTCCCTGTTATCTATCTGTGAATATACAGGTTAATTTGTATAATAAGAGAAAGTATACACATTCTATAACAACACAAACAACTCTCCTATATTTTCTATGATTATTAATGCATTTAAATAGAAACAGACTTTCTATTTAAAAACATTCTATCAAGTAATTTGGTTCTCTTTATATCATTTATAGCAACATGTAGGTGTGACATAAGCATATACATACATGTTTCTCTACTAGTTTAAGCATGCTAGCATTAGAAACCTCGTATTTCACATTACTGCACCTCTTCAAGAGCATTGGGCCACAGACACTCAAACTCCAACTTGAAGATTAGTGTAAGCCAATCTAGGTGTTCAGGACACAAAAGAGAATGGCTGCAGCAGTGCAAAGTCATTCCTACTGCAAAAAAGCAACATGCCTTTTATTTTATTAATTCTAAGGTTTAAACGCACAAGACAATTTTGATAAAAGCTAGCTCACTGTTCAGCTACCTGTTCATTTTGCCTGCAACTGTAAGTTCTATGTGTCTACTGTTGCTTGTGCAGGCTGAATTCCTTATATAAAAAGAGTCTGTCCAGTCAAATGCTTTCATGGGAACTTAAGAGCCTCACAGTGAGGTTTGACAAGGCAGCTGGACCAACTTAATGGCTCCCAGCCATCAAAATGAAGCAGTATTACTCTCTTCTACCACCTTGCCTCTGCTGTTCCTCTGCAATGGCTCAGGGACATCAGACCTCTTATTTGGTTGAGTCTGCTGAACTGGCAGAGAAATAATCCAGCAGGAAAAAAAAATTGTTTCTGTCTGTTTATCAAGTGAGGGCAAATATATACTAATACAATGAACAACATGACAACTCTTTCAATACAATCCAGTCATTTGACTGGTTCAGCCACCTCATGGAGCTTCAAACATGGTGATAAAATCACTTAAGACAAAGGGTAGAGTAAGAGAAAAAGTAGCTTTGGATTTTCACACATTCATTTTTAGATTATTTTATGCTGATACTAATAACACATTAGAATTCTTACGTTCCATTGCTAATTTATCCATTCACTTACATTGCTGTTTTCCAATCTACCAATAAATCATCATATAATAAATTGAATAATTACTTACCTACAAATCCTTTCTCTCCAACTAATTTAAGGGCAATTTTATCTGCCAAAACAGAAGAATTTCCATGTGCAATGTTAGCAAAAGGTCCAGCGTGAACAAATACTGGTGTTCCCTGAATGATAAAAAATATATTAATTAATTCAATGAATAGATGTCATGGTTCAACCTCAGATAACAACTAAGCCCCACACAGCTCATGACTGCTCTGCCAGTAGTATCAGGAAGCAAATCAGTAGGGTAAAAGCTGAGAAAACTCATGGGCGGACATAAAGACTATTTAACAAGTAAAGAAAAAGATGCACACGCAAGCAAAGCAAAACAAGGAATTAATTCACTGGGGGCCCACAGGGGGCAGGTGTTCAGTCATCTCTAGGAAAGTGGGGTTCCATCACATGTGATGGTTAATTGGGATGACAAATGCCATCACTCTGAAAGTTCCTCCCTTCCTCCTTCTTCCCACAATTTTATATGCTGAACATGATGCTATGTAGCATGGGATATCTGTTTAGTCAGTTTGGGTCAGCTGTCCGAGCTGAGTTCCCTTCCAACATCTTGTGCCCCTCCAGACTTCTCACTGGTGTAAGCCCAGCTCAGCAATATCGAAAACATCCCTGTCTTATCAACACTGTCTCCAGCACAAATCCAGAACACAGCCCCATATTAGCTAGTGTGAAGAAAATGAACATTATACCAGCTCAAATCAGCACATTAGGTAAGAACCTCAATACTTTTGCAAACTGTTCAAAATTATATATAAATCAAAGCACATACAGCAAGGAAGTGCTGCTGGACAATGTATGGGTTCTAGGTACATCTCAGAGACTTCAGACATTCACTGACAAGCCTAGGTGTCAGAACCTGCTTCATTCATAGAAAGGTAACAGACATCAGTGCAACCTGTAAGTAACTTACACAACTTCTCCACATAACCAGGTACTAATTAATGTTTCATATTTGCACTGCTCTAATGCTGTGGCATGCTATTCTGGCACATGTACTACAACAAACACCAAGTGTATCACTGCAGTTGGCACACAAATAGGAGCCCAACTCTAGCTCTACTCCATCTCTGTCTGCTGTTTTCCTCATTCACTACAACAGCCATTCCTGTGCAGGCAAAGTCTCCAAAAGAAGCCATGAGGGCCCAGAGTCAATGGTTAAGGAGCTGGAGGAGGAGAGGGCAAGGGATGTAGGTGGGGTGCAGTGGGTATATTGATAGAATTGAAAAAGCCTTCATCACTGCTGCTTGGAACCCAGCTGCAGAGCTGAATTCTCCTGCAATAGACACTGTACAAATACACAGGGAAAGTAGACTCTGTAGCACAGACCAATCTAAACCACAGAAAGAAGAGGTAAGGAGAAAGCAAATTAACTAGGTATAAGGAAATTCATAGATAAGAAGCAATTCTCAGCTTCCCTGTTACGTTTTTGGCAGGCATCCCAAGGAAAGGAGAAATTAGAAAATTAGTATCCACAGAAAGGGATTAGAATTAGGTGAAATTACATTTACTGCTATTTTTTTTCTATGAATCCAAAACCACAATCAGACAGAAGTATGTCACTTCTGTCTACAAAATACTTGAGCAAACAAATCCCCATTGTTGCATTTACGCATTTGGAAGTGCCCAGCTCATTAAAGAAAAGGTAAGCAGACAACTTCACATTATCTCCATCAGTGTTCTCACAGTCTGTACAAGGAGCTAGTGCCAAGCTCCAAAATTTCAGGCAAGCTACTGGGCAATCTTCCTCAAGTTTTTACCAGAAACACCAACTAAGGAGGACAGTGTTCTACAGACCAGCTGCAGGCCATATCCAACAGCCCCATGAATCACAACTTGGAAATATTAACCATATAATAAAAGTTGGTTGTTCCCTCTGGCCACCAGTGCCTTAAGAAAATAACCTACATAGGCAAATTTGTCTTTGGCTACTGTAATCCAATTGTTCTGGTGTTTTATGGAAAACATGGACATTTCAGTAATGATAAATACAAATCATATACAAAACATCAACAAAAAGCATCTCTTCTTACTGCTTCCTTTAGAATTAATTACATATAATTAATTGTTTTGCTCAGAGCAGAGACAAGTAACTTCTTAGCAACTGTCACATGCATACACACAAGTACGGACAATTCTCCCAAAGCTTAACATTTAAGCTACAACTCAGACAACTCTGCTTCATACATGTTAGAAAAGAAGCAGGAGCCAAAAAAGTAAATAAAGGAGAAATCATGCCCTGTAACAAGATGATTGATGTAGATCACTATGATCCTAACAGTGACTTCATAGTGTTAACTTAGGGTTAATTTTTATGTTGTTTTCTATCTGCTAATACTTCACTATCAACTGGGATTTTACACAGGTATGCAAAAATTTAACATTAACTATGTACAGCTTCAAAGTTTCTTATTTGGGTATCAATCTAAATGGTGTTGTGCAAAATATGTTAACCTATCGCAAAGAGCTTGTAACATACAAAATAAAGTGCAAACAACTTCCACCAACCTAAACTTCAGTTTTACTTCTTCTTTAATCTAGTATTCATGCTTCTGGCATTCAAATAAATAATAGTGCAGTTTTCAGCTCAAATCCATAGGATTTATTCCAATTTGTCTTTTATTACTTACTAAATTTACTTTTATTCTTCTAAGCTGTAATTTCTTGTGGCATGCAATTACAGTGCTCGTCTCATTAGAGCCCAGAACACATGTGATGCATGGAAGGACAACCACAAGCAGTGAGAGGGCAGCTATGCAGAGAGAGGTGCCAGAAGAGTCTCCCGCAATATTCCCTGTTCAATTGTGCTTCCAAGAATTCACCCATATAACACGAATAGGAAGGAAATTTGGACTGCAGGATCCAAAGTCCAGAATATTGGTAGTTAAGAGGCCTCCTGCCACTATCCTGAAATCCAAACACACTAGTAAATCACTGGCATAGACAGATGCTCCCCTGGAGCTCTGAAATCCACTAGAAGAAAAGGAGGAGCTATTGGAATGATTTTTTTTTAACAAAAGCAATCCTGGCAGAAAAGTAAAGTCTAGGTACCGAAGGGAGTGAACTCCAGCAGGACCTCGGGAGCCTCAGGCACACCCTGGAACAGAGACAAAAATGTCTTCTCAGGCCAGCTTTAGTGACTGTGTCAGTCCATTTGTCCCACTCTGCTGAGTGTCACTTAGTTTTGCTATGCTTTTACCATATGGAGCAACAAAGAGGCACAGAGATGCATTCTGCTGACTGTTTTCAGTACAGAAAATGTTATTATCCAAGTTTCAGTAAAAGAAAACAAACCCAGAATGTCAATAAATATCTGAAGATATATGGCTGCTACAAGAATGTTTATAATAGTTATTACCATCCTTCTCTCATCTTCACTGTGAGCGGCACTTCAAACGTAACACAACAAACCACCCCAGAGCAGCCAGCCTGCAACTACAAAGAGTTGTCCCATAGAGCAGCTGCTCTGTTACGCATGGTATAAATAAATGCTAAACATTAAGGGATCAGTTGATGAGAGAACAAATCTGTCATGAGAAACATGGATAAACACTATGAAACCATGAAGTACATTCCAAACAAAGTAATCTCAATTCTACAGCACTGGATGTAAGTTCTACTGAAACCTGCAGTTATTGTAGGTGGAGTGCCCCACATCTCTCATTTTCAGATTTTATTGTCGTTCCTGCACATAAAACACTGTCAATCACTAATACTTTCAGGCAGCATTTCTGGTGACAAAGTAGCAGGGTTGTGATGGAAAGCAACCCACCAAGAAATCTCTTTAAAAACCAGCAAATTAAAACGCACATCAATTCATAAGTGAAAAAAAGCACTGACACAAGTTGCTAGTTCAGTTCCACGCAGAACTGGCATTTTGTCGTTTTTGATTTATGACCCTCTGAATCTCTTCTCCAGTGCATGCAGATATACATATAAAGCTGGTGCAAATCTACCAAGTATGTTGATCTTTCCCCCTTTCACAGGCTGTTAGAAGCAGCTCCTCAGACCTTCACAGCTTAACACAATTCCCATCTACAGGCTCGTGGCCAGATCACAGAGGAATGCAGCTATCTCTGCAATGGCTACTTTCAGTCCCTGCTACCCACAGACACTATGACTTATAAATTATGCTATATCAGATGCCAGTATCAGCTGGAAGTCATCCAAAAGATCTCCTGCTTCCTCTTGTCTGGCAGTTTTTTTGCCACTCCCCAATACCAAAGTGACCTGAAAGACCTACTCTGATGACCAGTTTCACCCTACTTGCAGGAAGGGTCTGCAGCACAATCTAAGCTGCACTGCTGTTCTCTGCCTTGTCTCATGGGGACTTCAACTTGCCAGAAATTAACTGGGAGCATCACACAGCTGGTACAGCCTGGGCCAGAAGATTAGTAAAACACCTGGATTACAACATAATGGAACAGGTCCTAAGGAAGCTGACTCAGAAAGATGCCCTTCTCGATCTGCTATTTGTCAACAGAGTGGATCTCATGAGCAAACTGGAGATTGGCGGCTGTCTTGGCCACAGTGAACATGAAGTGACTGAGTTTAAAATCTCTGTTGACAGGAGAAGTGCCAGCAAAACCTCAGCTCTGAATATGAGGAGAGCATACTTCAGGCTGCTCGGGGAATTAGTAAGTAAGGTCCCCTGGGAAAATATGTTTGCAGGTGCTGAGGTCCATCAGTGCTGGTCACTTTTCAAACATCACCTCCTAGGGGCACAGGAACAGACAATTCCCTAAAGCCAGAAGTCAAACAGGTGAGGCAGAAGGCTGGCTGGGCTGAACAGGAATATTCTCTTGGAAATAAGGCAAAAAAAGAAGGTGTATGCCCAGGGGAAGCAAGGTCAAGTGACATGGGAAGACTTACGGAGATGCTGCTTGCTGGTGTAGAGAAAAAATTTGTGTGGCCAAAGCTCAGCTGGAATTGAAACTGACCAGAAATGTGGGGGACAATAAAAAGAGGTTTTTTTCAAATATATTAATGGCAATAGGCAGTATAGAAATATCATGAGCTTGTTACAGCATGAGGATGGTCACTTCAAAAACAGGGATAGAGACAAGGCAGAGGTATTTGATGCTTTCTTTGCCTCTGTCTTCAACAC
>VWZD01011587.1:0-21532 GCA_013396695.1 Sakesphorus luctuosus
TTTCTTTCTATAATTGTGCTACAAAGTTGGCAGAACTAGACTCCTGCAGGGCTCTAAGCAGAAGACCACCTGCCCCTAATGTTAACCACAGCACAATTGTCACAATCAAGAAAGATTCACAATTTAGTTTTTCCCATAGATAAAAACTTTTCAGTTATAATTCATCTGTAGTCTATCTTGAAGCAATTTGTTTAGCTAAATTCATTTATTATTAGTTGATCACTTGCTTTTTTATGTGTAGTTTTTTCACTTTTCCAACTTTATTCTTTTTCTGTGGTTAAATTCACTAATGTTGTCCCCTGATTTTTTTAGATTTATTTANTTGTCCCCTGATTTTTTTTAGATTAATTTAATTATTTATTTATTTTAAACCCTTTTTCTTTTGTTACTTTTTTCATTGTTGTTTTTTCTTTTTTACTTTCAGAACCAGTAATTAAAATGCTGTTCCACTTGCAATATAGCATGCTTAACTTTATATAGGAAAAGCACTAGTTAACAATACAGTCAAAGCTATAAATGTAATCTTATTTTAATGACTTAAACCTTTATTAAATTAGTATTACTTTCGTAACTTAATTAACACTTTAACTTTTAACTTACTCTGTTTAACATTTTAACTTTTTAACAAATTAAAAACATTATTCTATTGTACTTAAAATCTTAATTTTTTTAACAAATTTAAAATATTATTCTATTAGCTTAACAACTTAATTATTTTAACAAAAGAAAACCCATTATTTTAACTGCTTAACATCATTATCTGTAGCAAATGAAAAAACATTTTTGCCGGCATTGTCATTGATGCATCAAGAAAAACTTAAAAACTTTAACAGAAATATGACAGCATTACACTACATTATTACTATAAACTGGTTATGTTGCACTAAGTCCTACATTCATAAAAACAGATTTCAACACTTTTAAGTCTTGCAATTCTAGTGTTACTTATGGTAAATATGCATTCTTGTATTTAAAAGAACATATTTTAACCAATCTAATGCTTTATAACTAAAACTATTATTTGCTTTAATTCACTTTGGCACTCTAAAAGGAGCTCTGTTTTGAAAATACTTAAAACCAACAGATGGAAACACATCAAGTACTACTAGGTGTTATGAGGGACCAAATTCAAAGACTTAATCAGTCACTTTAAAGTCTTGTCATCTGATCTTGATTCAGTTAGAGGAAACTTTTTGTTCTCATCTATCGCTGACTTCAACTTGTGAAGACAAAAATAGAAACTTTTTCCTAGATTATTAAATGCTCACCACACCTTATAACCATTTAATAAATGCTGAATTAACAAGGGAATTAGTTTAACAGATCTCTCTTAGGCTTCTGTGTTGCTGTCTGAATTGCTGGAGAAAGATGCTGCATTCTGTCTTTCATGCTGTATTGCAGAACTGTGATCACAGGGTGTCAGGTGCCTGTGTTTCATTGTCTCAAAGGCAAACTGGCTGATGTGTGTTAAAGTGAGGTCACTCAATCTGCTTGCTTTCTTGGTTAACTAACAGGCTTTCAGTCCATCAGGGGTATGCTGGAACCACAATTCCCAAGGCTCTTTGCGAGACTACTACATTTCCCATAAGACCTTGCAAGGAGCTGATGATGTAATGCAAGGCTTTGCCTGTCCAACTACAACAACCACAATGCCTTACGGGACTTGTGCATGACAGAAAAAGCTGATGATGTAATGCGAGAAGGCTCTTCACCTCCTCTTGGAGATGGTGTGGGAGGGGAAATGGGGACTTTGCCCCTTTAAGCATCATGTTGTTTGCACAGTAAAAATTTTCTCGCAACAGCAAGCTAGAATGCAGCTGGAAAAAACACTTTTGCAGCATCAGAGATGGAAACGAAGCAAAACAGAATTAAGACAGAAGGTTCTGGCAACTTAGAGTTCTTACGCAGGCTGAAGAAAACACGTGGAGCTTGGAGACAGCACAGAACAAAGCCCATGCGGTGCGTGATGACCAGCAGCCCCGTGTAGGGTTATACTGTCCTTTAGCAAGTACAGATATCTCTAATTCTCGTTTTGTGCTGTTTTTCTTTCTTGCGCTGATTCTGGGACCTATCGCAGGGCGAGGGCAGCGATCTCCAAAAACATCAGGAACTGGGGCCGCAACGGTGGTGAGGGAGCCGAGGGGCCAAAGAGGCAGCAGTGGCCTCCCAACAAGGACCGGAGTGGACTCGCATGGTGGGAGGGTCGGGGCAGGCAATGCAGCTGGGAGCGGGAAGCAGTGGGGGCAAGGGGAAAGCCAGAGCTTGTGCGCGACTTCCAAAGATGTCCCTGCAGGGTGGCTTGCAGTGAGAGGCTGCGGCGGCAACGGGAGCTGTTTGCGATCAACACGAAAAAAGCTAGCAGTCCCTTTAGATTTTATGTCCGGCAATGTGCTCTTTGCAAGTTTCTTCTTAATACCGAGTTTATACTAGAGGCTTTTCCTTATGGTTTCCCGCGTAAACAATTTAAAACATTGTAACAGTGGGGGGAAAAAAGGTTCCTATTTTGCATTTACTTTACAAGCTTTTCATAAAGCTTCTCGCTAATTGACTTCTCTTGCTTAGCAAGAATACCCAGCAAAAGCCGTTTTGCAGCAGCTATCTCGGCTTTCATTTTTTCAATAAGCTAAGATTTTTGATAGGAGGGGGAGAGCTACTCCCACTTTTGCTTACCGCGGACCCCGAGACCGCTGGCAGCCTCTCCTATCTCTGCCTCCTCAGCTTCCACAACCAGCGTAGCTCAGCAGACACCGATCACAGCTCCCTTGTCCAGTCTCCGGTACTGACCTGTGGGGACGATTTATCGCCACTTCTTTGCCTGCATTCTCCACCACTTAAAGTAAAAAATGTCGTTATTTTTTGAGTTCTCAAGGGTACAGCGTGAGAGTCAGAGACGTTGCTTTCACAGAAGTATCGTCAATGCTCTAAAGTTTATTTACCAAAACACACACACACTTATCACATACTTCTTGAGTCCACAAATAGTACAGGAATATTATTGGTTAATGGCTAGGGTTTGCTTGCTTTACCACACAACTTGATTGGTACTTTTCTCTAAACTATGCCTCTCTGTACCACTGTTTCTGCCTGCTTTCTCTAGCAGCTGCTGCATACCTTATTGTTTCCTGCTCTTCTCGAAGCAGGCTCAAGGATGCAGGGGCCCCGTTTCCCTTTCCATAAGCTGGGTTGTGCACACAGGCTTCTAATAGTACACTGTGGCCTGTGCTATTAAAACATTCCTCAACAATAGTGGCACAAGAAAAGGAGGAATCAGAGTTTTTTAAAACAAAAAGCTTCAAACCAGGTTGCCCAGAGAGGCTGTGGGATCCTCATCCCTGCAGGTGTTTAAGGCCAGGTTGGATGGGGCTCTGAGCAGCCTGGTTTAGTGGAAAGTGTGTCTGCCCATGGCACGTGGGTTGGAACAAGATTTCTTTAATGTCCCTTCCTTCCCAAACCATTCTGTTATTCTATGATTCTAAAAAGCACACTTTGTCCCAGCCATTGTGGAACTGAGAATGACCGTTCAAATAATGGGTGGAAAATTAACCCCATGGGGAAATTAAGGCTAATTATGCAAATATATTTGTTTCACATTGTTTATGCAATCAGCCTTTCTCTCTCTGGCTGACCTGTGGGAAGTCTGGGGGAGCATCTGCCACCACAACAACATAATTCTCCTTCCTTCATCCCCCTGATTTCTGAGTAGTGTCATGGCAACTTTGTGCTTCAGACCTATTGTAGCCTGGCCTCCTTGCTGTTTCTGTTACTACCCTGAGATGCACCAAAGCTGTTCCTGTTCACAGGCTTCCCAGCCTAGTTAAGCCGAGACATCCCTTTTTGACATTTGAGCATTCTCCTCTTCTCCTCCCTCTTTGCTAATCCTCATCCCCATTTCTCTTGATGTTCCTTACTAATTACTGGTTCCTCTGCTTCTTAGCTGAATGAGGATTCCTCTTAAAAAGGAGGAAGAGAGGACCTTGTGAAACCACATCAGCATAGATTTCTGCCAATTCACAACAGGATAAAACAATATCAAGTGTAGACAATGCTTTGAAACATACTTTAGTGAAGATGGCTAACGATGCTGCAGATTGTAAGATTTTGGGCCATTGTAGGATTTCTGAAAATATAGTAAGTGAAAAAGTGTCAAGAATTATCTATATTTCACTGGGCCTGCAGTGTAAGAAGTGATGAAATAGCTGATGCCAGACAAGATAGTAACTGAGCAAGAAATGAAACAGTAACTGAAATCCTAAGTGGTGCCTTCTGCAAAAAGTACTCTATGGTTTCTGGTAATAAATATGGAAGAAGCCATAGAAAACCTATTTCTTTCCTCCTGTGGTGAAGTCTTTTTCCTGTTGCAAAGAAGACTTCTCAGGGAATTATGGCATTCAGATGCAAACATGTGAAATTGATGACTTTCCACAGAAGAAACCAGATTGTTCCAGCAACTCCAACATCAGCAGTAGCAACTGAGGAGGAAGCCTGGACACTCAAATCCAGCGTGTGAAGGAGGCAGAAAATATTACAGCTTATTTCTTAGTGGAGCAGAGTGATTTTCCACCTACAAAGTACCGCTAGAAGGAGTGCAGCCCATCACTGACAGATGGGGGAATGAACCCTCCCTGAAACTGCTTCCCAAAACCACTTCCCTTCCTCCTAGCATATAGGAGATGTATTGCTAGTATAACTGCAGCCCATCCCAAGTGACCAGGTGTACATATGGACCACTTGCCCAAGCATGTCAGATGATGGCACCATCATTTCAGCTCACATACCTTCCCCACAGAGACACTTTGCTGGATACATGATGTCTCCCTGCCCCTTCCCTACTCAGATAGACCAAATGCAGTCACACTTTTCTCCTTTTCAAACTACTCCTCTCAGAAATTAAGCCTGTTTACCCACTGCATATAAGCTGAAAATCTGATCAGACTCCCTGATGGTTCACTACGTACATGCATTCATCATCACCCTGCTCTTCCCAACTAGTTTGGACAAGTCCCTTCCACAACAGTTCCTGTATTATTCCTCCAGCTCAGACAAGGATGTTACAGATTGTGGCAGCTGATTAATTGGACAGCTCCTTTTGTAGCTGCAGAGCATGAGAGAACCCAGAGCAAAGGCATTTCAGGACAGGCTCATGCACACACAGTACTTGACATGTACTTATATTACTGGGAATTGGTGATGTTTGAATACTTTTCTGCCTTTTTTTAGCCAGCTCAGCCTGGTAAGATAGGTTTTATGTGTCTGAGACAGGCCATGGTGAGGAACAATTCCCTTCAGAGAGCGGTTCATGTCACCCTTGTTGCCTAAACAAATATTTAATAATAAATATGTATTATATATAATAATAAATATATTGTTATGTCATCTATGTATGTGCATATTTATTTATGTCACCTATACACACACACATATATAGCCATTTTGAAGAAGTAAAGGGGCTCCAGGAGAGCTAGAGAGGATCTTTCAACAAGGGTATGAAGAGACAGGATGTATTGGATTTTTATGGTCAGGTTCTGGTAGCGTGGGGGCTACAGGGGAGGCTTCTGTGAGAAGCTGTTGGAAACTTACCCNCCTTCCTTCCCAAACCATTCTGTTATTCTATGATTCTAAAAAGCACACTTTGTCCCAGCCATTGTGGAACTGAGAATGACCGTTCAAATAATGGGTGGAAAATTAACCCCATGGGGAAATTAAGGCTAATTATGCAAATATATTTGTTTCACATTGTTTATGCAATCAGCCTTTCTCTCTCTGGCTGACCTGTGGGAAGTCTGGGGGAGCATCTGCCACCACAACAACATAATTCTCCTTCCTTCATCCCCCTGATTTCTGAGTAGTGTCATGGCAACTTTGTGCTTCAGACCTATTGTAGCCTGGCCTCCTTGCTGTTTCTGTTACTACCCTGAGATGCACCAAAGCTGTTCCTGTTCACAGGCTTCCCAGCCTAGTTAAGCCGAGACATCCCTTTTTGACATTTGAGCATTCTCCTCTTCTCCTCCCTCTTTGCTAATCCTCATCCCCATTTCTCTTGATGTTCCTTACTAATTACTGGTTCCTCTGCTTCTTAGCTGAATGAGGATTCCTCTTAAAAAGGAGGAAGAGAGGACCTTGTGAAACCACATCAGCATAGATTTCTGCCAATTCACAACAGGATAAAACAATATCAAGTGTAGACAATGCTTTGAAACATACTTTAGTGAAGATGGCTAACGATGCTGCAGATTGTAAGATTTTGGGCCATTGTAGGATTTCTGAAAATATAGTAAGTGAAAAAGTGTCAAGAATTATCTATATTTCACTGGGCCTGCAGTGTAAGAAGTGATGAAATAGCTGATACCAGACAAGATAGTAACTGAGCAAGAAATGAAACAGTAACTGAAATCCTAAGTGGTGCCTTCTGCAAAAAGTACTCTATGGTTTCTGGTAATAAATATGGAAGAAGCCATAGAAAACCTATTTCTTTCCTCCTGTGGTGAAGTCTTTTTCCTGTTGCAAAGAAGACTTCTCAGGGAATTATGGCATTCAGATGCAAACATGTGAAATTGATGACTTTCCACAGAAGAAACCAGATTGTTCCAGCAACTCCAACATCAGCAGTAGCAACTGAGGAGGAAGCCTGGACACTCAAATCCAGCGTGTGAAGGAGGCAGAAAATATTACAGCTTATTTCTTAGTGGAGCAGAGTGATTTTCCACCTACAAAGTACTGCTAGAAGGAGTGCAGCCCATCACTGACAGATGGGGGAATGAACCCTCCCTGAAACTGCTTCCCAAAACCACTTCCCTTCCTCCTAGCATATAGGAGATGTATTGCTAGTATAACTGCAGCCCATCCCAAGTGACCAGGTGTACATATGGACCACTTGCCCAAGCATGTCAGATGATGGCACCATCATTTCAGCTCACATACCTTCCCCACAGAGACACTTTGCTGGATACATGATGTCTCCCTGCCCCTTCCCTACTCAGATAGACCAAATGCAGTCACACTTTTCTCCTTTTCAAACTATTCCTCTCAGAAATTAAGCCTGTTTACCCACTGCATATAAGCTGAAAATCTGATCAGACTCCCTGATGGTTCACTACGTACATGCATTCATCATCACCCTGCTCTTCCCAACTAGTTTGGACAAGTCCCTTCCACAACAGTTCCTGTATTATTCCTCCAGCTCAGACAAGGATGTTACAGATTGTGGCAGCTGATTAATTGGACAGCTCCTTTTGTAGCTGCAGAGCATGAGAGAACCCAGAGCAAAGGCATTTCAGGACAGGCTCATGCACACACAGTACTTGACATGTACTTATATTACTGGGAATTGGTGATGTTTGAATACTTTTCTGCCTTTTTTTAGCCAGCTCAGCCTGGTAAGATAGGTTTTATGTGTCTGAGACAGGCCATGGTGAGGAACAATTCCCTTCAGAGAGCGGTTCATGTCACCCTTGTTGCCTAAACAAATATTTAATAATAAATATGTATTATATATAATAATAAATATATTGTTATGTCATCTATGTATGTGCATATTTATTTATGTCACCTATACACACACACATATATAGCCATTTTGAAGAAGTAAAGGGGCTCCAGGAGAGCTAGAGAGGATCTTTCAACAAGGGTATGAAGAGACAGGATGTATTGGATTTTTATGGTCAGGTTCTGGTAGCGTGGGGGCTACAGGGGAGGCTTCTGTGAGAAGCTGTTGGAAACTTACCCCGAGTCCAGCACAGCCAATTCCAGCTGGCTCCAGGATGGACCTGCCACTGGCCAAGGCTGAGCCAATCAGGAATGATAGTAATGCCTTCTTAAACATATTTAAGAAGGAAAATGAAACCATTATTGTACAAATGAAATTGCAGCCAGGGAAGAGTAGTGAGAACATGTGAACAACAACATAGACACCAAGGTCCGTGGAGAAGGAGAGGCAGGAGGTGCTCCAGGCACTGGAACCGAGGTTCCCCTGCAGCTGGTGGTGGTGCAGATCCTGGTGAAGCAGCTGTGCCCCTGCAGCCCATGGAGGAACATGGGAGTGCAGACATCCACCAGCAGCCCAGGGAGGAGCCCACACCTGAGCACGTGGATGTCTGAAGTAGGCTATGAACCTGTGGGAAGCCTGTGCTGGAGCAAGGTGTCCTGGCAGGGACCTGCTGACCCATGGAGGGAGGAGCCCACACCTGAGCACGTGGATGTCTGAAGTAGGCTATGAACCTGTGGGAAGCCTGTGCTGGAGCAAGGTGTCCTGGCAGGGACCTGCTGACCCATGGAGGGAGGAGCCCACATTGCAGCAGGTTTTCCTGGGAGGACTTGTGGCCCTGTGGGGGACCCACACTGGGGCACCCTGTGCCTGAAGGGCTACACTCTGTAGAAAAGTGACCCATGCTGCAGCAGTTTGTGAAGGGGTGTGTGAGTGATATTCCTGTCTTGCCTCCTAAACAGCAAGATATTCTCTTACCTCTCTAAGCACCCCAGCTAGCACGAGTCAGTGCTATTGCTGCTCTCACCGTGGCCATGGAGACAACAGGAGCACAAGTCCATGGTGGTACCGGGCACTGCCCAGTGTCTGTGGTGGCATCTGGTTCCCTGTGCTCAGGTGTCCAGAGCCACTGGAGATGCCCTTGGGTAACCTGCCTGGCCTCTGGCTGCTGGCCCAAGATGGGTGTGGGTGTTCCCCAGAATCCTGTCCTAGGTCAGACCCACTGAGGGTCTTGCACACCTCAGAGCACCTCAAGGGGTACAGGGTGCATCTATTTATGGAGCTGAGCCAGGCCTGGATCTCTGCTGGCTGTGATCAGAGCTGAGACACCCACCGCACCTGGAGACACCACACCTGGGGACACCTGCATGTTGCTGCCTCACTCTGCAGCTCAACCCCACCCAATGTTTCAGTGCAACCCCCAAAGAGGGATGTTCTGGATGAGCACTGAAACCCAGCAGGATGAGCTGAGCAGCTGCTGACCTGAGAATTTCAAACTCAAGCCTCTGGGAGTGACACAGATTGTATGAGCCATTTGCATCCTGATCCATTTTGTTCATGTACATTCATAGGTGAAGTAACTGGAGTCTGATGAGGACACTTTAGAACATGTTATGGCATCTTCAAGTTGGATTTGGGACCTTAAGTCCTGCAAGGATGCTCTGGGTACTGTGACGAGACCAGCGGCGGAAATTTCAGCAAGAAGCAACTTCTGATTTATATAAAAGATGACCCTGCAATCCAGCACTGGAGCAAATAATTTTTATTGTGAACTACTCAGGAACTACATGATCTGGCACACAGTGATCTTTTACACTCATTGAACACATTTCACAAAATTATTTCTCCATAATCTGCAGCGAAGTTTTAGAAGCAGAGCAGAGAATGAAGTTAGCCAAGCAATGTATCACAGAAATTTATCTTTGACTGGTCAAAGCTTCCTGTGTATCTGATGCCTGAGCTGCCTGTCTCACACCACAGCTCCTGCTCTCAAGGCACAGGTTTCAAAAGCAAGCAAACAAAACCTTGTCTCAGGATCACGGAATCACTGAGTTGTTGAGGTTTGAGGGAACTCTCAAGATCTAGTCCAGAATCCTGGTTAAGCAGGGTCAGCTAGAGCCGGTTGTTCAGGATCATGTACAGCTGGGATTTGATCATCTCCAGCAATGGAGCTCCACAACATCTGTGGGAAACCTGAGCCAACCGTGTCCCACAGCCTTGCTAAGGACATGAGGGACAAGTCATCAGCACACTGCTAGGGACAGCTAATGAGGAGAGGAAGGAACTAAAGTCTATCTGGGCAGGGAGAAAAGGGAAAACAAGGCAAAGCTCTCGTTGTCTCAGAGACAACCTCTGATTTCTTTGTCCATGGGTTCTTGTCCAGCTGCCCCCTCCAGAGTGTCAGGGCAAGGACTCATCCCTACGAGCTCTCTGCCAGGATGGGCAGCAAAGCAAACCAGCTCTGCCAACCTCTTTCTCCCTTTTATCACGGAGGAGGATTTGCTCTGACTGACAGAGCTGAACACACCAGAGAAGGAATCAGGACAGACACTGCAGAGGACATTTGTTCCCCTCTACTCTGCTTTGGTGTGACCCCACCTGCAGTGCCGAATCCAACTCTGGGACCAACAACATGAGAAGGACACAAACATATTGGAGTGGAGTACAGAAGAGGCCATGAAGATACTTGGATGCATGGAACACCTCTACTGTGGAGGCAGGCTTAGAGCTGGGACTGTTCAGCTGGAGAAAGCTCTGAGGAGAATTTAGATCCTCTTCCAATACATAAATGATCTTCAAGAGAACTGGAGAGGGACTTTGAACAAGAGCATGGAGAGTGTCAGGAGAAGGGGGAATGACTTTAAACTGACAGGGGACAGGGTTAGACTTCATATCAGGAAGGAATTCTTCCCTGTGAGGGTGGTGAGACACTGCTACAGGCTGGCCAGAGAAGCTGTGTCTGCCCCATCTCTGGAAGTGCTCAGGGTCAAGTGGGATGAGGCTGTGAGCAACCTGTTCTAGTGGAAGGTGTCCCTGCTGTATTGCCAGGGGGGTGGTGGTGGTGTTTGTAACTAGGTAATCTTTAAGGTGCTTTCCAAGCCAAACTATTCCCTGATTCTGTGATATATGGGAACAGCCCCTGAGCCTTTTATGCTCATTATGTGAGGCTTATTTATGGAGACAGTTCTTGTGGAACAGCAAAACAGGTCCCCTCTTATACAGTGGGCCCAACCTGGCCTCCAACTCCCCCACAGTGAGGATTTGAACCAGATTCTCGTCATTACGGGCAATGGCTGCCCAAGTCTTCATGTGGGTGGTGGTCCTGCAGCAGGCAGCTGACCAGATGTGGCTGGGTACATTAACCCTCCCACCGGCCGTGTAGGTGTTCCCAGGCACAGCACCCACAATGACAAAGGTGAGTTTACAGAACTGGTTATACTGGGCCATTATTTGCTCCTCGTAGTTTCTCCAGGTGCCTTGGTTGAGTTCCCTGTTCTGGGGCACTATGTTGGTGAGGGTGAAGGTAGCTATTCTGCTGTTCGGGTTGTTCTGATGCCCAGAGGGGTTCAAATGGCCACGGTCCAAATCCGTAAGGTTGCTGTAGTCTTCGTCAACAGCCTGACTCTGTTTGATTTGCTCTTTGCTGACCTTGTATTTTTCCATAAGGTCTTCCTCTGTTTCCATGTCCTTGGAATAAGTTTGGTTGATCAGCTTGACAGGTGAATAAGAGGAAAAGGCATTAGTATTGAGGATGGCAGTAACGGAACAGGTTTCCCTGAAGCAGAAGTCTCTGAGTGTTAAGATCTAATTTTTTGTTATCTCAGTGTATGAAAATGTATAAATCTGAAAGAAATCCTATAGCTGCCCCTGTGGCAGAACATAACAGCTTTTAAAAAAACCAGGCAGCTCAGACTGTGACTGCTCTTCTTTTGGCTTGTGATGTTTGTTATCCAGCCTGCAGCCTTTGCTGAGAGTGTGGATGGATACATGAGGCAATGAGCGTTTTTCACTCCTGGGTTTGAATGAAGAATGGTCTTTGGTGACAAACCTTCCCTGACACATCTGGTTCCCTTTCCTCCTGTCAACAAACCCACATCTACCCAGGGTTCTCCCCAGATCATCCCACTCCCATTCTCTCATTTTGTGATTCTATGTGTGGCTGCTACAGGTGCACCACACTCCTGGAACACCAGCGTTTCCCTCCTCTAACCCCATACACAAGGAGATATATTGGGAAACCAGCCCTAGGGGTGAGTTTTTCCAGGGAGGGCTACAGTTTATTGCAAGGATGAAGCTTTCTTTTGCTCAAAAACCTGAATCAAAAAGACCTCAATTCAAGTGGGATCCAATTTGGCAGTCCTAATAATGTGTCTCAGAAGTGATCTGGACAGGGAGCATCTTCTGCAGCCTCACTGGAAGGATGTTAGAAATGATCAGCCTCTTCATAATTCCCAAAGAGTCCTGAGGAACCCAAGTAGTGAGGAAAAAGGCCAGGCTGGATGGGGCTCTGAGTAACCAGGTCTAGTGTAAGGTGGACCTGCCCATGCAGAGGGGTTGGAATGAGACAATCTTTGTTAGTTCTTTCAACACATACCCCTCTATGATTCTATGATTCCACAAAAAGAGAGAAGCTTTAATCCCCCTAAAAGTGGATGCTGCAGTGGTGTAATACCATATCACTTGTTTGACTTCCAGTGAGGAAAAAAGTGCAAGTGTGGGGTTTTTTTCTGTCTCCAACACCTTCTTTATCATGTTTAGAGAAAAATATTTATTCTTCCTCTGGCACAGGGCACATGGATTTCTTCTGTGGTTCATTAAAACCTAAATTCCATCCTGCAACTCTGACCTTAGCAATGGCCTGATTTATTTCTTTTCTGTTCTGCAATTGGCTTGATCTTTTTTACTGAAGGTCTAAAGGACATTTGGGAGAGCTCTGGAGTCTGTGGAGATCTGTATTTCTGGTGGATCCTTCAAACCAAGCCTGAGGCAGCGGTGCTCAGGGGCAACTGCCCATGGATGGCGATCACATCCTTCTGACAGAACTGACACTGATGCTCCTAACTTTTCACTGCATGAAATATCACTCAGTAAATTCCCCAGTGTTAATCAAACCCTCTCAGCACTGAGTGCTTCAGCAGAGGATTTTTTGCTGTGTCATCCCAGCCATTTCTATGTTTCTCCTCCCTTCTCTAATGACACTTACAAAGACAAAGGGAGTGTTAAGTGGAAGCAACTAAGCTCAGTCAGGAATACAAAACAGTTCAGGGTAAAGTGGAAATCAGAGCCCAGCAGGACTGTTGATCCTGTTGGATACCTTTTCCCAACGTTTGGTCTCCCACCACAGCAGGACACAGTGAGGGGGGTCAGTTAAATTTATAATGTAATGCACTGTAATTTGACTTGATGTTGGTCTGAGGTCAATGCAGAAAACTGGGCACCCTCAGGATGGGATTCATCTCATGGTCCTGCTGATGTCTCAGACTCATCAGAGGAATCCTGTGGTGCAGGTGTTTCAACCAAGATGAGATGAATCTGATCCAGTGGGTGTGTGTGTAGTGGGGTGGGGGGAAAGAGAAATGTTTGGCTAAATGCTGCAGTTCATCTTTTAATGACTGGAGGGAGACATGCTGTAGGAGAGGACACTCACCTGGGGCTCAAGCATCCACGGTACTGTAGGTCTGCTGCCAGGTCGAGGCTGGTACACGTAAGCAGAGTACACGGGAATACGCAGGTCTCTGTCGTACAAGGTGGCAAAATGATACCTGTTCTTGTAGCGCTGGCAGATCCAGGCTGGGTTCTCTGGCTCCAGGGCATTGTTTGGGGGGGTGTTCCAGAAGAAAAATGGACAATATGAACATGGAAAGGATGGCACCAGCTCGCTGTGTCCCAGCCAGAGGCAGCTCACCCAGACCTGCAGCAGCAGCAGCAGCCACAGCATCATGGGAGGATTTCAGGTGAAGGGCTCTTGATCCCCTGCAAGGCAAATGCAGAGAGACACTGAACTTGGAGAGAGCTGGTCATGGTCTGGAATTATTTTTGTGTCTGTAGAACACAGTCAGCAGAGGAGGGGACTGTGACAGCCTAACAGGAGGGTAAGGTCTCCTGTTGTATATGGCAATGTGACCAGGGCAATATGAGTGAAATCTAAAATAGGTATAACGTACCTACAGAAGGCAGCAGTCAGAAAATTCATCTTATCTGAAGAGGTATCCAAACCTACCCCATGTCCAATCAGCTTTAACAACAAAGTTACCTAAAACTGAGGCACAGCAGTGGGACAAGGTCCCCTTTTCCAACCTACCAGAGATGGACACGAGCCCAGCTCTTGCACTGACATTGGAGAAAAAAGCCCAAAGCAACCCAGGCCCTGGAAGCCCCAGTTCCTGAACATCATCTCTCTCCCTCCTGCTCTGAGGACCTTCCCCCAGCACAGACCCAGCTGACATTCAGAAAGGTGTGTCCATCTGCTCAGCTGGCATTGTCACAGTACCCAACCCCAGACTGGGAACTTGCAGACACCTGGATACAGGAAAAGAAGGGGCCAAGCAGATGGCAGCAGCAAGCACGAGGGATAACACCTCTGTCTTACCAGTACCATACTGAAGGGCAGCTCTTCTCAGGGTGAGATGGCATTGCTGCCAATGCCCATCTAGAGCTTTGCTGATTGTCTGTCCTGTACAGTAAGGGGCACTGTCGCAGGAATTTCTATTTCTTGAGAAGAAACAAGTCATCTGTTGTCTGTCCAGAACTGACATGACTTTCATCACTTAGGAAGATCAATCCTTTTGGAGAAAACCCTGAAGAGCGTCCTGTAATGGTGGCAGCCAGGCAGGGTGCTCTGCCTTCTTCCAGAGGCAGCAAAGGCTTTAGGGTAGCAGTGATGTTTCCATTTCCAATGCTGGACACTTCACAGTGTTTTCAAACTAAGTAGCATTTTGACTAATGCAGGCAGGACAGGCAGCTGGAAGGATTCATGGGACAGAAATCTGTCACAGCCTCTGAAAGACACAGCTCTCCTTCCACTGCAGAAGGCTCTGGGCTGAGGAGTGCTGAAGGGTTCAGCAGTCACTTTTGACATTTGTTTTATTCTTACTCTTTTCCCAGACCTTCATCTCTTCATTTCCATTGGATTCAGGATACAGAGCTACATAGACCCTTGGTCTGATCCAAGATATCTGGTCCTTTATCTCTATATGAGCTCAGGATCAGGAATTTGGAGACCAGTGAGCAGGAAACTGAGAACATGAACTACAAGCAGTGGGTTTTTACAGTGCTCTGCTGAGCATGACCATCTCTGCCACAAATAAAGTAGAGGAGTTCCTGAAATATCCTTTCGCAAAACCAACTCCATGAGCTTAAAATGCATCTAACTGGCTTTGTATCAGATATACAGAACTTACATAGGTGACTTGCCTTGAATTTCTCTCCCAAATCATTCCTTCTGTCCTTGCCACCCTTAACACAAAATATTAAAGAGCTGCACAATTCAGTGCAGGCATAAACTGCCAGTTCTCCTTGGAGGACACATGTTGGAGCTCAGCAACTCCAGCCTGTGCTTTGTCTGATGCATTTATTCCGAAGTGAAGGAAATACTTGAACTCTTGGAGTCAAAGGTGAGAAAGTAGCAAGAGCTTACCCCGAATCAGAACAGGCAGCTGAACTGTTCCTTCCCTCTTCTCCTTGGAGAGAAAATAGGCTGATTCCTCAGGAGTCCCACTGAAATATATAGCCTGTCATAAATCTGACCCTTCTGATAAACACAGAATTTTACAGAAGCTTTCTGTTAATTAGGGGAGATTTGTTCATCCTTGCCCAGCAATGGGGTGACAGTTGCTCTTTGCAATCTCTTCTGGTTTTCTCCAAAGGAGATGACTTGCAGCATCAGCTGTCGGGATCAGATAACTGGCTCTGGTGACTTCCCTGTCCTTTCCTCATTCCTCACAGGTTGTGGCCGCTGCTGCTGCAGCACCTACACATGTTTCTGTTCCCATCAGAACATCTCTGGATACATTAAACCAACTGTCCTGTCTCTGAGTACACTCAGATATTGACAGTTTGCTCTTCTACAGCCTCTCAGAATAGAATTAATATGGTCAGGCTACATCTTTGCCCTTTCCAGATTGCCAGGACTTTGCAGGAGCACTTATTCATGGCACCAACCTGGGAAAAAGAAGGCCTTGAGGACACATTAGAGCCCCTTCCAGTTCTTTCAGGGTATCCTAGAGAGCTGGAGAGAGACTTTGCTCGAGGGCCCGGAGATGACAGGATGAGGTGGAATCGCTTTAAACTGAAGAAGTGCAGTTTTACTTTGGATATCAGGAAGAAATTGTTCCCTGTGTGGGTGGTGAGGCCCTGGCACAGGTTGCCCAGAGCACCTGTGGCTGCTGCATCCTTGGAAATGTTGAAGGCTCGGTTGGACAGGGCTCTGAGCAGCCTGGGCTAGTGGAAGATGTCCTTGACAACGACAGCAGATTGGAACAAGATGATCTTTCATGTCCCTTCCACCACAAGATGTTGTGTGGTTCTATGATCTTTCATTCACAACTAAACTAGGCTCATTTTTCTTCACTTCAAAAGTCCAGGAATACTGGGACAACAAGTTGGTTGTCACAAACAGAAATTACCAGAAGATGTTTGATAGACCGAAGTCTGTTTAAAGAAAGTGGTTGAGTCCTGCAGGTTATTTTGTCCATGAGAACTTGGGACTGGCATCCTAAATAAATTGGTTTCAAGGCAGATAAGGGAGAAGTNGCTCTTGTCTGTCCCTTCTCTTTCTGTCTTCTCCTTATGTTTTTTTCTACTTGATACTTTTTTATTGTGACAGAAAAGAACCAAAATGGCTACAAGCATCCTTTCCACAACAACAGAGTTGTTTTAAAATAAATGTGTCTCATACAGACACTGGTCATTCAGCACTGTCTCATTCTACTCTACCCCAGGGGATGACTGTGGGCTGTGCTTACATGTTGTCCAGAGCTGTGCGCTTCCTGGATGGAAAAGTGCTGTGAGTGATGTTGAATGACTTATAAAAAATCCTGTTGAATCCTCCAGACTTCTCTCAGGTGGGAGAACTTGTCCAGATGAAGTATTTCTGGTAACGTTTCCATGTCATGTTTGAAAAGATGCAGGACTAGCAGCAATGTTTCTGGGGAAATTATACCAACGTGCAGATCTGGCTTCTCCATGTGAATATTCTCCTGATTTCTATCAAGTGCTAAGGGCAGCAGTCCAGCCAGGCAAGCTGGGTGGTAGCTGAGCAAATGCAGGGAAAAGGAAATACCCTCTGTGACTGCAGTACTGGAAAAAGGGATTTTGAACTGTCAACACCTTCAAGCTGATTCCTTTCTCTTTTGTGCTTCCCATGTGTTTCTCATGCTTGCTGTGGAGGGGAAGGCATTTCTGGGGACTATTAGGGGCAAAGGTTCCAGCCAGACCCCAGGAGTGCTGATGGAGATGGGATTCTTGGGGATGGTTATGCAGCTCATGGTTCCAGATCCTGGAAATCTGGAGCAGTGGGGCATGGGGTGAGCAGTGGTGAGGATGAGTGTGACTTTAAGCCCTGAGGGATGTGAAGAGGTGAATGAGTGAGTCAGAGGTAGCCCCATGAGGTACAGCAGAGGTGTCAGCAGAGGTCCCTCAGCCTGAAATAGCACTGGTGGTTCCAATCCATCGGGTGACTGTGTCCTGAGCTGAGAAGTTCAGGCTCAAGCTGGTACCTGTGGAAGTGACAGAGCTTGTATGAGCCATTTGCACCCTGATCCACTTTGTTCATGCCAATGAATAGGAGAATTAACTGGTGTCTGATGGGGGCACTTGAGTATGTGCTATGACACCTTCAGGTTGTATTTGGACACCCTGCTTCTTGCAAGGATGCTCTGGGTACTGTGAAATTTCAGGAAGAAACAACTTGTGGTTTATGTATAAGGTGTTCTGCAATCCAGCACTGAAGCAAATAATTTTTATCTTGAACTACTCAGGAACTAAATGATCTGTCACATATTGATCTTCTTATTGACATACTATGTACATAGAATGTATTGAATTCACTGACTACATTGGAATCATTTCACAAAATCCTTTTTCCATAAATCTTCAGAGAAGATTCAAAAGCAGAGCAGAGAATTAAGTCATCCCAGCAGTGTATCTCAGAAATTTAGCTTTGACTAGTCAAATGTTCCTGTGTATCTCAAGTCTGACCCTGCCAGTCTCGAAGCTCTGGTCCTGCTCTCAAGGCACAAGTTTCAAAAGCAAGTAAATAAAATCTTGTCGCAAGATCATAGAATCACTGAATTGTTGAGGTTTGGAGGGAACTCTCAAGATCTCCTAGTCCAGAACCATGGTCAAGCAGAGTCAGCTAGAGCAGGTTGTCCAGGATCAGGTCCAGTTCAGGCTTGAGTCTGCACTGCCCAACTGCAGAGTGATGGTTTTTCTTACACTGGGCAAGGACATGAGCCAACCTCTTAGACTGAGTTCGTACAGTGGGAGCTCAGTGCGAAACCCTTTGCATTTTGAGTACAGCAGCCATGTTAATGTTTTCCAAGGGCATGTCAAGGATGTGAATGTCAAAGACAGTGACTAAACCTAAACACAGCAAAATCTACTACTTAAAATTGGCATCTGGAGTAGAAGCTGAGCACCAGTGGGAGTACGCAGGTCACTGCTGCCCACTGCTGTATCACTATTTGCACGTGAAGAAACCACTCAAGACTTAAAACCTGGCCTGATTAGAGTCATGTCCTAATTAAACTGTATCCACAAGAAACTGTCCCGTGGGGACAGACTAACACAGACAAACAGTTGTAAGAAGCCTCTCCTACCTCACCCCATCTCAATGACCTGAGGTCCCAGTAGCTCTGGTTTTGGCTAAGCAGGATCCACCCTGTTAAGAGCTGGTTCTCAGCACTCCCTGTGCAGTCAGTACAAGAGGAATACACACTTCCAGGGAGCAGCTCCCAGCAGAGAGATGAATGGAATTCCACTACAAAAGTGCTGATTTCTCTCTGATGACCATAAGGATTCCCAGAGTGACAAGCTCTGATTTGCACCTCTCAGTACATGAGGTGAGTCACACTCTGTGTTGACATCTCTATACACATGATTTCTAAATGATATTACTCAGCCAAAGCATACTACCAAAATACAAAACCCATCCCTTTCCAAAGCCATTTCCTTATGGACAGACCTCTGATACAAACAGCACCTCCTCATTCATTGTCATGAGCTTGACATGTAAGTCCAGCAGGAATTTGAGGGGAGTTTCAGCACCTTCCTTGTGTTGGAGGATGTTTTCTTGAGAGAACAACAGATAAATAATCAGCATAACAAGAACAGGAGGGAAGGATGCACTTCATACAGTTCTGTGCTAATATTCTTACATTCAGGTGTTTCATGTGTTTGCAGAACATAACAGAGGGTGAGGACCGGACATGATCTCTCCAACATCTTGGCTGGGTTGGCTGGGGTTAGAGTGGAGCTCTTACTCAGTGCCCAAATAGCTGCTGGCACCAAAGATCACCTGGTGTGAAGATGAACTCATGCTAAAGTAGCCATGGGGAGATGCAATTTCGGGTGCCTGAGCTGTGAAGTCAAAAGCTCTTTGTGCAGGTGACTCGCTCTGAGCAAGACCTGCTGCTACACCAAGAGCCAGAGCAAGTCAACAGTCACCTTAGGCCTCCTCTGGACTGACTCTTCTCCTTGGGATGTGGCCTTACCCTTCAGTATTTCCATATCATCCCAGAGAGGTGGCCTCAGAGGGCTGAAGACAACTCAAGGAAACAAATGATGCCTCCTTTGTGGCTTGGTTTTCTGCTGGAGATACCATTTCATGGAACATGGCCATTGCCAGAAGGATGTGTGAGAAAATCCTGATTTCTGATGCTGAATTGGATGCAGAATGAATGCTCCTTTCCACTTATAAACATGCAGAGAAAAGGTTCCCTCTGAAAGTGTTCTTGTGTCCATATCAAGCAAATGGGGAAATCTGAAATGGGAATTTCCAACAGGATGAGAGAGGGGAGTGGGAACACAGAGGGTGGAGGGATTTGCAGGTGTAACTAGAGTAGGGTGAGAAAATCAATCCATAACAATGGGCACATTCTTCAGTGAGGAACCAAGATTTCCTTCAAACAAAACCAGACAGGAATCCATCAGAGAAATGTAGAAACCTGCACATGGCCAGCTCCAACCTCACCTCAGCTGGGTCTTTGATGGAGAAGGCACCTCCCTAAAACACAATGTTCTCCTCAAGAACTGAGTGGCAGGACCCAGCTGTCACTGAGGGACATTTTCTAGGGCAAACAAGGCAGTTGATGAGGTCAAAGAAGCTCTGGGCAGTCGCAGCCTGGTGTCCAGGCAAGCTGCAAGACAAGCTGACCCACAATCTATCTTGTGGGTTTAATGAGAGGTTGTTTCTCTCTGGAAAAGCAAAAGCATCTTTTTGTCTAATCTTTACCTTACTTTCTACACATGTAAATATATCTGGTTACATTCCTTGGTCCTGTAGGGTAAAGTTGTGTAAACGTTCTATTACACCTCTATATTCTTTATTATATAAACCATTGATAAAATCTGGGGCCAAGACTGGATCCAGATGCACCCAGGCTCCTCTTTGAGAAGGAGTTTACAAAGGAAGGGGGTCCTTTCTGCACCTGATGATTCAACAGGTGGTTCTCCAAAAAGCATTGCATGAAACTCTCATTTTGCCCACACCACCACCTTTAAGGGAAAGGTTCAAGATTCATAAGTGCTCATGGTGAAAAAGAGTGACAAAAGTCAGAGGGTTCTCAAAAGCTCATCAGATTTTCTTAGTAAATTACATACTTGGCATGGAAATTGGTGTGGTATTCCCTGCCCTACTTTAGAAGCACATGGCAGTGGGTGTCTTTTTCTAGATCTGTTTCCCCAACCTGAAAACAGGTTTCTCACTTCCTGTGCAAAATAATTTCCACGCACAGTCCATTCTGTCAAACCTCTCTGGAAATGTGTCGGAGGGCTGTGGTGGCCTTGGGTGCTGTTGTTACCCCCCTGCAGTCCTTGTCCACTTCTTGGCCTCTTGCCTATACTTGCCCTGTACTGTGTTGTGCTCATCTCCAGCAACTACAACCAGGATATTTGTCCCATAAAAGTGCTCTGGGTACTGTGATGTTACTAGTGGTGGAAATTTCATCAAGAAGCAACTTGTGGTTTATACATAGGGTGGCCCTGCAATTCAGTACTGGAGCAAATCAATTTTATTGTGAAATACTCAGGGACTAAATGATCTGGCACATACTCATCTTTTGCTTGACACATTGAATACTTTGATTTTATTGAATACACAGAATACATTGGATACATTTGACAAAGTCAATTTTGCATAAATCAATCTGCAGAGGAGGTTCAGAAGTAGAGCAAAGAATGAAGTTATCCAAGCACTGTATCACAGAAATTTATCTTTGACTCATCTAAGCTTCCTGTATATCTGATGCCTGAGCTGCCTGTCTCATACCTCAGCATCCTGTAACATGCAGGTTTCAAAAGCAAGCAAACAAAAACTTGTTCCCTGGATCACAGAATCACTGAATTGTTGAGGTTTGGAGGGACCTTCCAGGATCTCCTAGTCCAGAACCCTGGTCAAGCAGGGTCAGCTAGAGAAGGTTGTCCAGGATCATGTCAAGCTGGGATTGATCATCTCCAGCAATGGAGACTCCACAACATCTCTGGGAAACTTGAACTGCCCTAGTCCCACAGCCTTGCTAAGGAGGTGAGGGACAAGTCATCAGCACACTGCCAGGGACAGATAATGAGGAGAGGAAGGAACTAAGACCTGTATCTGGGCAGGGAGAAAAAAAGGAAGACAAGGCAAAGACCTTCTGGTCTCAGTCACAAGCTCTGACTTCCTTGTCCATGGGCTTTTATCCAACTGTCTCCTCTACAGTGTCCGGACAAGGACTCATCCCTAACAGCTCTCTGCCAGGATGGGGAGCAAAGCAAACCAGCTGGAGGCTCTGCCCACCTCTTTTTCCCTTTCAGTAGAGGAGTAGGATTTACCCTGAGGGGCAGAGCTGGAAACAC
>VWZD01011589.1:25127-47969 GCA_013396695.1 Sakesphorus luctuosus
AGAAAAAGGAACTTTAATTAGAAAATGGATATAAGAAGGATAACTGTTCTTAACTACTACATATATACATATATATGTAGATAGAGATATAACTGTAAACAGACCAGAGCAAACTACTCCCCCAGCACCAAAAGTAAAAACAAAAGAGAACAACCCCCAAAAGCTGCAGGTTCCTCCTGGAGCAGTTCTATTTATGGACAGTGTCAGTGTCACACCTGGGCTGGCTGTGAGGTGAGTTCTCAGTCTGTTCCCAGCCAGGCAGAGACAAGGGGTGAGCACTCATGAGGTACTGGATGGAGCCTTTTTTACGGAGGAAAAGCAGAGTCTCTCTCTCCTTGTCCTTTGTTCAAAAAGAAGAAGGAAAAGCTGGGAGTGGAGGAATGGGGATAATTCCCAGGAATCTCCTTGCAGTCTAAGTCGGTCCTCAGGAAGAAAAGGTCTGCAGAGTGTCCGAAAAGCAGCCATGACTCTCCATTCTCTCTCTGTCTCTCTCTGAAGCTCAGGGTGCCCAGAGATGGAGGGGGAAAAGCAAAGATGAGAGCCAGAAAAGGAGGTCTCACCAGCAAGCCATGGCTCTTTTTCATCAGCTTCTCAAAGAACCCCCACCCAAAAAAGTCAAGCCAGCACACAGGGAAAAGCCTCTCCCCACCCCCAGGTGTTGGGGTTCTGTTTTCTCCCCTCCATCCCACCATTCAGCTGGAATCTGAAAGTCATCAGCCATCTTTTGTCCTCAGTGCTGGCACTCCAAGCCCAAACCTTTGTGTTGGTAGGGTAAGGAAAATTCTCTGAGGGGCCCCTCCCAACACCACCTTCCTGTGTTTGAACCTTAAACACCCCAATTCTTTGAGATTCTCCACCTTGGCAATGCCTTCAAAATCCCCTGAATTTGCAGCTTCACTAGTGCTGTTGCACAGCCTGGAATTTTCAGGAGAGATCCTATGGATCAGATGGTTTTCAGAGGAGACAGTTCATTGGACACACTCAGGTCTGGGCTGGTTATTCAAGTGGATAACACAAAAACAACTTGTGGGCATTTGTTCCAAGTGTTGCAGAGGAAAGAGGGATTTTTCTGTTCCTGGTGCAGAGAACTGAGAGCAGCAGCATGTAACAAAAATAACATTCACCTAAATAAGAAAGGCAAGAGTTGGGCACCCCCTGAGGTTCCCCCAAAGGTGACATGGAAGTGGTTTGCTGTTCACTGCAGGCTCACTGTGGCCTTGGAATCTTGTACTTCTAAAGACTGAAAAAAATGTGGTTTATAGCTTAGCAAAGAACTAAGTCAGCACATGAGATATTCTCTACCAAGGCTGTAGGAACCTTAGCTCTGGGTTTATTAAATAATTTATGATGCAATGTCCCTCCTAACTGATCCCTTTTTAATGCCATTGCCATGGTTTGAGAAAGGCTGCACCAAGAGCACTCACAGTTGGATTCTTGCAATGTTTTGGGGGAAAACATCAATATGAATGAGCAGCATTAAACCTGCAGTGGAGTTCATTTTTATTTCCTGGGATACAGCTCCTGGAAAGACACAAAATGGTTTGGGTTGGAGGGACCTCAAAGCCCATCTCATCCCACCCCCTGCCATGGGCAGGGACACCTCCCACCAGCCCAGGTTGCTCCAAGCCCTGTCCAACCTGGCCTTGGACACTCCCAGGGATGGGGCAGCCACAGCTTCTCTGGGCACCTGTGCCAGGGCCTCAGAGGGAAGAGTGTCTCCCTTTTTTGTCTGCAGGACAGAATGGATCTATAGAAAAACCTTCTGCAATCCCAACAGTCAAAGATGAAAAATGGCTAATCCTGGTGAGTCACCCAGTGAAAATGACCCCAGTCATTGGACTGTTGCCTCCCAGTCACAAGAACCTCTGGGGAAGGCAGAGGGCCCAGAATGAGATGTATTGATAGATGATCTCTGTGCAGCTGTATTGCCACTGGGAAGTGCAGATTTTTGAAACTGAAATCTATACAAGAAAGGAAAAAAGATTGAAAAATGGATTAAATGATTAAAAAAAGTGTAAAAGAGAAAGAAATAAAGAAACAGAGAAAGACTAGGCACAATTTTCTATAATGAATTTAAATCCCAGCAGATTAGAGAACATAATGAATTCTCAGTCAGGAAGGGGAAGATGGAGAGAAAATTTCTGGGTGCTTAGAAACAAAAGTGGGAAAAAGAAAGGCAGCTGCAGAGGTTTTTGTCCCCTGCTGCTCTCCACATGCCCAACCTCATCTGCCAGGCCGGCCATGAGGCACCTCCCCTGCCCCAGCCACTGTGCCTGCAGGAAATGTGGATGGCAATGACATTTCTGTTCCCAGTTCCCATTGTTCCTTGCCTGATTTGTGGTTCAATTGCAAATCTGACAAATCCACCTCCCAAATGAGCTTTTTGCTAATGAAGTTTTAATCAAAGTGTCTTGGCACTGCCTTTCCTCCTGTGTGCTCCAGCCAGGACTGACCCAGGCCAGACTCAAAAGCTCTGGAGTAGAAATAATCCCTTTCATGTCCCAGTTGAGCAGATGGGACATGAATATCCCTGTGTGGGTGTGACCAAAGCTGGCCATTCTAAACCCTCTGGGCCATTGCCCAGCAACTCTTCCCAATGGCCCATTGGCAGCAGCTGCCCAGGGCACAGCTGAGCCCTCAGCCTGGCAGCTGGCTGGGAAAGAAGCCTGGCAGAGGAGCTGGGAGAACTCCCCTGCAGGGACTCCTTGGCACCTCCACACCCACCTGAGGGCTCAGCTCTGCTCAGGGGCCAGCAACCATTCCAAAATCCCCCCTGACTCCCAGAGTCACATCCCCCACTCTGGAACTCCCTGCCCTGGGGGATCTACTGGGGTCTCCCACCTGCACCTCAGGGGACAGAATCTTGGGGGTTGGGGACTTCTGGGACACAACTCATTGGATGCAGAGAAGGATCAGAACCTGGAGAGGATCCCACCACTCTCCACCAGACTCGGACATCATCTGCACCAACAGGTTTTTCACCTCCTTTTCCTTTGGACTCGGGGGAACCACGTGGGGCTCAGCACAGGGGCCACCAAACCCCACTGTGTTTGTGCCCCAGGGGGCTGGGTTCCACTGCTGGGTTTGGGGGTTAAACCCAATTTCTCTTTGTGCCATTGCATTTCTTGTACTATTGTTATTAAATTGTAACTCTGATTTATAATCTCTTTTGTGTTGGGTTCATTTCTCTTGCCAGTTTACCTTTAAACCAGCACAACCCACCACATTTTAAATGGATAGAACAGGCTTGGAGAGGCCACTGGAACCCTGCAGGCAGCGGGAACCACCCATGGACACTCAAGGGCTCAGTAGGGCTGTGGCTATTTAGGCATCAGGGTTGTGGCTCTGTCTCACATGGTTTTAGAGTTTCATTGAAACAAGAAACAAGAGACCAGCTGGGGCAATTTTTGCCAGCTTTTGTTGATATTTTAACTAAGAATTTCCTGGGGTGCAGGACACAAACAAGAAATTGTTTTAAATCCAGCAAACGTGCCTCCAATTGTACCTGTTTGAAACTGAGAAGAGGGAGGAAATAAGAAAATTATGGACCTTGCTCTCTGGTTCATCCTGTGAGAATTCATCAAGCAAAACTAAATTTAAGCCCTTTACGTTTAGGTCTGTACAGGCTCTAAATGTAGTTTAGCTACTCTGGTTTAAATTATGACCTTAGTTCTCACTCAGGTGGCTCCTGAGACTGACAGGACCATTTGCCCTTTCATTGTGCAGTTTGAAACACGAAGGCTTTAATTTCATATTCCCAATTCCTCTTCATCAATGGAGTTCTACTTAACTTTGCAGCCAACAGAAACCAAACAAGGCTCAGTTACCCAAGGGAAGGTCCTGAGACAGGGAGAAATGGCAAGAGCTTGGACAGTGCCAGGGAACAGGTAGGACCTCACTTTTGGGCAGCATTGGACTGTGGCCTTGGTTGGGCTTGGAGTTTTGCTTCATTTTTAGAAGTAAAAACTGAGAACTGGTGGAAGGAGAAACAAATATCATGAACTTAAGGAGTGGCACAACCAACACACAGGTACTCCCCCACCACTGTTATTCATGCTGCAGTTCCTAGTTTTGAATTTCTCTGAGGGGTTTGGGTTATGTGACAAAGCAAAGCACATCCCAAATTCTTCCTTTCCACTTCTGTGGGTGTGTCTGGAGATCTGGGGAACAGCACTCAATGACTGCCCTCACCCATGGCCCTCTTTTTGGCACAAGGCCTTTAACACCATGTTGGCATAGCCAGAGCTGCCTCTTAGCCTGGAGGGACCTTCAGGCACCTTGTAATGCCAGTGGGGGTGTCTCTGCAAAGAATTCCAGGTTTAGGCAGGAACCCAACCTGGGTCAGGCAGGGCACCCACCAGGGCTGGGCTGGAGTGGGGAGGTGCTTCCAGAGAAGCCCCTGCAGAGCCAGAGCCAGCCTTCCCTCCCAAATCCACCCAGGGGTTAAACTTTGCTCTGTGCCAGGTACATTTTACCCCCATTTCCTTTCCATACCTGCAGCTAACACTTGGGTAATTCACTTTTTAACTCGTTGTCCTGGTTCAGCAGGTGGGACCAGTTGTCACTGTGTGGGAGTGACCAAAGCTATGTATTCTACCCCCATCTATTCATTCCCAAGGTCAATGGCCCATTTGCAGCAGCTTCCCAGGGAGTCGTTGGCACCTCCACTCCCAGCCTGAGGGGGTGTAGGTGCTAATGGGCCATCAACAGTCCAAAAATACCCCATGACTCACAGAGTTAATCACCCATTGTGTGAGTCCCTGCCCCAGGGGAGGGACTGGATGCTCCCTGAAGGTACAAAAAGGGGTAGGTAAGAAGACCTAGGGAACCTCTCGTCGGACCCTGAGGAGCAGCAGGACCTCGACAGGAGGAGCCCACCACTCTCAACGAGACTACAGCCATCACCTGCACCAACAGGTTTTTTCACTTCTTTTTGCTTTGGACTTGGGGGAGCCACACGGGTCTCAGCATAAGGCTAACAAACCCCTTTGGGTTTGTACCCCAGGACACTGGGTTATACTGCTGGGTTTTGGGAGTTGGAAGCAATTTCCCTTTGTGTCAGTGTATTTACCTTATTGTTATTATTAAATTGTAGCTCTGACTTACAATCTCTCTCGTGTTGAGCTCATTTCTCCTGCTGGTTTACCTCTAAACCAGCACGCTCGTGTTTGAGTGAAACTCCACAGCCACCACAGCTTTGTCAGCTTGGGATAGTCCTTCCTGCACCCAGGTGTTGGAATACAACACTGAAAAACACCAAGACCCAAGAAGCCTCCCTGTGAAGGAGAAAACAGACCAAAAAAACCCTAGTTTTGTGAAATTTCTGTTATAGCTTTGCAAAATGCTTGCACAGCATGGCCACTGAACAGCATGAAGTGCTGAATGGGTTTGCTCTGGTACAAATTGTCTGGTAATGATAGAAACCAGTGTACAATGGTTAGAAGCCATACATTAAACTAAGCTGGACATTTCAGTAGGATGAAATGGTAAAGATCCAACATTGTGTAGCGTTAGAGCCAACGTTTTGCAAGTTTGACAGGTCATGTCACTGAACAAAGAAAAGGCAGAAGTCCAACAGTGATGAAGATGCTTCAAGACCACCCTGAGGAATGAAGTCAGGAGAGCACCACCCAAATTCGAAGCCAAACGGGAATCTCCACCCAAGATTTTGCCCAGTCATTAATATGGAAATTACAAAGTGTTAACTATGAACTTAAGGCTATAAATGGCTTATTTTACACAAACAAGGCAGGCAAGTTTTGCCCAGTATGAACTGGCTGTGCCTCCAACGTTGTCAATAAATACCTTTGCTGCTATTAGAAAAAAAATCTTCTCTTAGCAGTTATTTTTTGCGGCGTTTTCACATATCACCCCAGATCATAAGACTTAATCCATCTCTTATCTCTTGCATGGGAAAGGAAATGCAGTTTGTGTGAGTTCCTTGCTCTGTCCCAAAACCTATTTCCCAACATCCACTGTCCGCCTCTCCCTTATGTCCATGAATAATGGATTAGCTTTAGATATCTGCTCTCCTCAGGATAAACAATCAGTAATCCCTTAGTTAGCATAGACCCTCCCCTGTTTAACATAAACCCAGCCTCTTAATTATATTCACCCTATATTACACTGACAGTTTTTACAATAAATTGTCTTTGTTCTTCCCTCCAAATGAAGTCTGTCTTTTGACTGTTACATCCCGGTGCTGCAGGGGTGGCACAGCTGGGCACTGGGAAGCCCTTGGTGAACCTCAGCAGAGCCCTGCTGCTGTCCTGGGCAATGCCAGGCTTGTAGCAGCACCACGTGGGGCAGGGCAAGTAAAGCATCGTCTGAGCTTACTAGACTGGCACATGTGGTTTGGCTCCAGTTGGTGTTTGGTACACAGTAGCATTTAATCCTGAAAATATCATTAATAATCACAGAATCATAGATTGGATTGGGTTGGAAAAGACCTCCGAGATCATCAAGTCCAACCCTTGGGCCAACTCCAGTCCCTTTACCAGATCATGGCACTCAGTGCCACGGCCAAGCTCAGCTGAAAAACCTCCAGGGATGGGGAATCCACCCCCTCTCTGGGCAGCCCATTCCAATCCCTCAGCACTCTCTCTGCAAAGAAGTTTTTTCTCCTCTCCAACTTCAATTTCCCCTGGCAGAGCTTGAGCCCCCCGTGCCCCCTTGTCCTATTGCTGAGTGCCTGGGAGAAGAGACCAACCCCCACCTGGCCACAACTTCCCTTCAGGCACTTCCAGACAGTGCTGAGGTCACCTCTCAGCCTCCTCTTCTCCAGCACAAACACCCCCAGCTCCCTCAGCCTCTTCCCACAGCACTTGTGCTCCACTCCCTTCTCCAGCCTCGTTGCTCTTCTCTGGCCCCGCTCCAGCCCCTCAATCTCTTGCCTCAACTCAGGGGCCCACAACTCAACACAACACTCAAGGTGTGGCCTCCCCAAGGCAGAGTCCAGGGGAAGGGTCACTGCCCTGGTCCCTCCAGGCCATCTCCACACTGAGCTCATGTTCCTCCTTCTGCACATCCATTGCTGTGCTTTAAATCCAATGGTCCCCAAAGGGTGACATTGTCCTGTCCCTCCTTTTCACCCTGTCACCTTCCTCCTCTGTCCTTCCCCAAGGCAATGTGTCATGGACTCACAGCAGCGAAGGCCATTCCTTTTGCTTACAGTTCCTTTTTTTAACTGGATTCATTATTTCAGTCTATTCCTGCCTGCCCCAGACCTTCTAACACATCCCATGCTGCTCCCACATATACATACCCTGAGGGTAGACACATGGATACGTTTCTGGGGTCAGGCCATCCACTAAAGTTGTTTTAAACGCCACCTGGTTATAATTTGGAGCCTGTCCAGCTCTTATTTAAAAGACCACAAACAAAAGCTTTCCACCCCAAGTGTATTTCTGTGCTTTCATTGGACTTGGGCTCCTCCAGATGATTTTATTCCCTTTGTTTTCTATTTCTGCTCTTGGTTTTCAAGCTCACATGGCACTCTGAGCATTTGCTACTGCAGGAGCTGCATTAAATTGAGTTTTTGAAGCTGCTGTGGCAGGAGCAGCAGCACTGCCTTGGCAGGGCTCCTGGGTCACCCAGTTAAGCTCCTTCCTCACCTAACAGGATATAATACATATGTTTTTGCTTACAGGACTTAACAGCTGAGCTGAAGCTCTTAATTGTTTTGGGATCAGCTCAGCAGTCACTTGTCTCTTCTCTGGAATTCTGAAGAACTGACATTTTGATAGCCTGGAAAACACCAGCTAGAGGTGATACTTTCACATTCCTGCCTTTTGTTCCATCCTTTCTGCTCTCTCCAGCAGGAATCAAAGCTCCAGGATCCATCATCTCTCCAAAGACACTCCCACTCCTGTTCTCTGAATTAGCCAAGTCAGGCTGTGTGAGCACCTGGCCAGCAAAACTGAACCCTTGTGGACACAGCACTTGTAACTAAGCCCCAAAGCTCTTTTGGTCTCAGCTTTAGTAGGAGAAGAGGTACATCTGAGCCTGTTTCTGCCAGAAGAAGAAAGGTAGAGCCTTGCCTTCTCTGAGCAAAGATCAGGGCATTTTTGGCAGTGTCTTGGTTTTTTTCTGGCCTCTCAGCCCCGAGCCACCCTCCACTTGTCCCCCTGCTCATCAAAGCAGGGAGAAGAAAAAAGGAAAAGAAAGGGAGTGGAGCACAAGTGCTGTGGGGAGAGGCTGAGGGAGCTGGGGGCGTTTGTGCTGGAGAAGAGGAGGGGCAGAGGTGACCTCAGCACTGTCTGGAAGTGCCTGAAGGGAAGTTGTGGCCAGGTGGGGGTTGGTCTCTTCTCCCAGGCACTCAGCAATAGGACAAGGGGGCACGGGGGGCTCAAGCTCTGCCAGGGGAAATTGAAGTTGAAGAGCAGAAAAGAATTCTTTGCAGAGAGAGTGCTCAGGCATTGGAATGGGCTGCCCAGAGAGGGGGTGGATTCCCCATCCCTGGAGGTTTTTCAAGTGAGCTTGGCCGTGGCACTGAGTGCCATGATCTGGTAAAGGGACTGGATTTGGCCCAAGGGTTGGACTTGATGATCTCGGAGGTCTTTTCCAACCCAATCCATTCTACAATTCTATGATAAAAAAACAACTTGAAAGAAACTATGTCAGGATATATATATAAAAATCTATCTATCTATCTATCTATCTATCTATCTATCTATCTATCTATCTATCTATCTATCTTTCTAAAGATTCACAATTCTATGTAGACAATCTGCACCCACAATAGGGAAAGGGAAAAAGAAGGGAAAAGGGGGAAACAGGGGCAACAAAGAGACAAAACAAAAGCAATGGGGACCAAAACACCCCCACCCACCCTCCAAGCAAAACAGTACAATAAAATCCCACCAACCACGCTCAGAAGAAAGGCAGCCCCCTCTCTCATGCCCTCTCACCCATGTCTTTTCTCTTTTCTCCCATCTTCTGTGTGGCTCCTGTGAGAAATGTAGGCCTAATTTGTGTCAAAAATATAATAAAGTATACTGTATAGCTTGCCAAATCGTTCAGTGGGATTCTGGAGGCACTGAATGCGGGTGTTGCGGAATATGCTGTAAAGATTTAGCAACAGAACAACTATAAGCCAGACATGAACTTAGTTTAACACACAAAAAGGGAGTAAAAGAAGAAAGCCAGTTAATAACCAAGCAGCCTTTTGAAGTAAAATAAATACAGTGCAGACCAAAGATAGTCCGGGAATACTGAAATACAATGGAGAAGTAAACGCAATCAAGATAAGGAAGAAACACCTCAAGACAACAGACAAGGCTTAACTAACAAGATTGTCTCTAGTTAAATTTTAAGTTAAGAATTACACTAAAGAAGATTCCAGCCCCCATGACCATGGAGAAGCAACAGGAAGAATCAGATGAAAGGATCTCAAGACGAAGGAAGAAGAAAATAATTTATTGGAATTGGTTAAAGATAAACCTGCTTGAACTGTATAAAAAAGGAGCCAGTGAGCTCAGATGGTGTCACTGATGGAGCACTCCCAGTGCACCCAGCACTGTTTACTCCATAGCTTTCATTATTTATAAAATTAAACTACCCTTTATACCAAAATAGTTGGTTATTTGGGTGATCCTTTATAACACTCCGATAAAGGGACCAAGAGCAGCAAAAACTTGTTGGTCTCCATACTCACTGGAAACAGAAGAAAAGACTTCCTATCTCCCTGTCTCATATCCTCCATTGTCCCATGGGAGGGGAGAGTGTGGGTGAGAAATACCTGGGAGAGAAGCCCCTCCCTGGTTACATCTGGTTACCAGGGAAAGCCTGGATCAAACCATCACAGCCAGGCCACATCCCTGGGAGGGTGAAGCTCAGAGTTCCCCAGAGATGGTGACCCAAGAGGAGCAAGGTGTAGTTTATCAGTCTGAGATGTGGCCCCAGAAGTCTTATGGCACTGTGACCCTGAAAACAGCTCTGTGTAGCAAGAGAACTGCAATCCAGCTGGAGCCCAAGGAGCTGTGTATGGCTGAGAGTTATTGAGTGTTGTTTCAGGAAGAAAACCCTCCCTGTGAGGGTGGGCAGGCCCTGGCACAGGTTGAGCAGAGAAGCTGTGGCTGCCCCATCCCTGGGAGTGTCCAAGGCCAGGTTGGACAGGGCTTGGAGCAACCTGGGCTAGTGGGAGGTGTCCCTGCCCATGGCAGGGGGTGGGATGGGATGGAATTTAAGGTCCCTGTGTCCCATCCCATCCCACCCCCTGCCATGGGCAGGGGCACCTCCCACCAGCCCAGGTTGCTCCAAGCCCTGTCCAACCTGGCTGTGTGTTATGGGTTTAGCCAGGTAGGCCTAAATTTAGGCTTTAAAACTCAGATTTGGGCCTGAAATTGTCAGCTGCCTTGAGCTGGGCTGAGCTGGCTGGCAGCTGACCTCTTCTAGCCAATAGTATTTTATTCCACCCCATCTTACATCATCTCAATAGCAGTAAAATCCAGTGTGTGGGTGTGGCTGGGGCAGTTCCACTTTGGCCGGGGTACAGAGAAGACACTGTGCTGTCCCAGGAGGGATGGAGAGGCCCAAGCCCACAGCACCGGCTCACCATCATGTTATCTTAGGGAAGTAAAATGTTTGTTCTTAGTTCTTCTCTTTGCTTAAGTTTGTCTTTGGGGAATTGACATTTTTTAGAATGATTTGTAGTCAGAATGGTACAATCTGTGCTATTGGGGAGTGGGAAGTTATATATAACTTGTGTGAGAGTGTGTTATATTGTAGTTTTCTCTTAATTTTCTCTTTTCTGTATAAATACATGTAGTTAGTTTCAGCATAAACCTAGTTTGAGGTTTTTTTCCCTCTCCCTCTTCTTTCTCCCTTTGGCTGGTTGGGGGGAGAAAGAACCCTTTTTCTCTGTTCTTGGGCAGTTGGCATTTTGCCAGCTCAACCCAAGACACTGTGGCTGAGAAGCAGCTGGATCTGACAGCTCCTCCTGCTCTGTGTGTGCAGCCCTGAGCCCCCAGAGAACCCCCTGAGCCCCCAGAGAACCCACTGAGCCCCCAGAGAACCCCTTGCCATGGCCAGCAGAGCTCCCACAGCTGCCTGGAACAGAGTCAAGGCACAAGTCTTGAATTACTTATTTTTTAATGTTACCATCATTTTATGCTGCAGAAGAGGAATTGAATACAAGTACAAAGTCAGGCTCAAATAAAAGCCTGGCTCTACTGAAGTGGGACTCGTCATCTTCTCCACAGGACAGTTTATCCCATTTCCTATTTGTTTACCTAATACAGACACACCTTCAGTCATGCAGCACCCTGGAAATCTCTGAACTACTGCACATTCAGTTCAATTCTCTGCCATAAAACCTGACTTTCTCCTCCAGTTCTAATATTTAAAACCAGAACCAAGAAAAATTGGCACTTCTGCCCTCCATCCAGGCAGGCACAAGGATTGCCTTGCCCCTCCTCATACTGCCAAAATCACAGGTAAGAACACCCCAGGAGCATCAGGCAGCTAATTGAAATCAAATTCCTAACAAATTCAGGATATTTCTTCTCATGCTGAAATAAGGTCCAGATTTTTCAGACATCTTTCTGGAAAATGGACTTTTCCAGACATCTCATTTCTACTTATTTGTCTGAGCTGCATCTAACGGGACCAGAAAGCTTTGGGCTTAAGTTCTTGTCCTAGTTCAGCAGGTGAGACCAGTTGTCACTGTGTGGGGGGGACCAAAGCTATGTATTCTACCCCCATCTATTCATTCCCAAGGTCAATGGCCCATTTGCAGCAGCTTCCCAGGGAGTCGTTAGCACCTCCCCTCCCAGCCTGAGGGGGCGTAGGTGCTAATGGGCCATCAACAGTCCAAAAATAGCCCATGACTCACAGAGTTAATCACCCATTGTGTGAGTCCCCGCCCCAGGGGAGGGACTGGATGCTCCCTGAGGGTACAAAAAGGGGTAGGTAAGAAGACCTGGGGACCCTTTTGTTGGACCCAGANTCAGACAAATTTGAAAATAGATTCCTCCCACCTAAATGTGTCAAATGTTATTTTGAAAAGATTTTGGGTGTTTTTTTCCTGGCCCATAATAATTCTCCTTCATCTTCTTTTTGCTCCTTTAACTACAATATAAGGTTAAAATGTCTGAGAACAGTTGCCTGCCACAATTCACAAATTTTCCTTCCAAATGGACAGCAAAGAACCTTCACAGCAGAGAAAAGGATTAAAGCTTGTCATTATAGACTCATAGAATCATAGAATGGATTGGGTTGGCAAAACCCTCCGAGATCATCAAGTCCAACCCTTGGGCCAACTCCAGTCCCGTCACCAGATCATGGCACTCAGTGCCACGGCCAAGCTCAGCTGAAAAACCTCCAGGGATGGGGAATCCACCCCCTCTCTGGGCAGCCCATTCCAATGCCTGAGCACTCTCTCTGCAAAGAAGTTTTTTCTGCTCTCCAACTTCAATCTCCCCTGGCAGAGCTTGAGCCCGTGCCCAATCTGAAGGGGTAAAACCAGATTCCCATCAGGTGTAGAGATTGTTCCTGTAATTTTTGCTATTAACCATTCATTAGGTCATTAACAATCCCATTAGGTAACCCTTTCTGGTCAGTGCTTTCCCTTCATCAGTGCTCTGATTCAGAAAAATAAATCAGCAGGAACAGACACTAAATAGGAATCCAACCAAAACTTTCTTTTATTAAATGCTTTTATACCTTTTTCACCACCCTTCCTCACTATTAAAAGGTTAACTCATCATCCCAGAAAGCCAAAGTGCCTGTTTTTCAGTAGTCATGGGCTCGGTTTGGTTATTGATTGTAGATTGGGATTTGGGTGTGTCACCTTGAAAAGCCTGAAGTTCCTCAGAGTTGCCTTAACCCTTTTGTCCTGGACAGAGCTACACTCCTGTGTTGCAGACACATCTCAAGCCCTCAGTCCTGCAGCAATTCCAACCATTCAAAGGCAACTACAGGTCCTTCAGCTCTTCCTCCTTAACTCACCTGCTGAGTTGTTCTAATGGACTCTATGCACGTGGGTTTTCTTTATGCCTCGTTTATGCGGGAATTCTGCAACGATATGGGCATTCTCCTGGTCCTGGAGTTGTTAGTCCATTAACCCAGGAGAGATGTGTGCTCCCTGTTCACCCCCGAGCCACGTGGTGTCAGAGGACAGCAAGCCGATGAGGACTTTATTAAATGGCAACGTTATTATAAAGGTGGGTTGACGAAGATGCGGAAGTCCGGGAACCAACAGTGCTTAATGAAGAGACCTTGCAGCACCTAAATAAGGACTGTGATGGTTTTCGGAGTTATATTGATGTCTCCCCTGTTTAATTGTTATATACCCAATATGTCTACCCTATCCTTTTTCCTTTAGTCATTCCCTGTCCAAGTTTCTTCTTCCCACAAACCCTTAGGGCATATTCCCGCCAACCTGTCCCTGATTGGTTCCCAGTTTACTGCATTGCACCAGTTTCCATACTTGGCAGCGCTTCCCCATTGGTTCTCCCTTCGCTCCTCCTTTCTCCCTCCTCCTAATTGTTATTCCACCCAATGAGATGTTTCCCTCCTCCCATCTCCCCGCCCAAGTCCCATGCTACCCCTTATAAGCCGGTGCACCCCCAATAAATTTGCTTCTCTGTGTTGACCCTTGCACTGTGTGGACCTTTTCCTTTGGGGATCGTTGCCGGAGCGAGGGCGTGAGGAGCCACCCTAGGCCTTAAAGGGGCTTGACCCTAGGGAGCCACTGCCCGTGCTCCTCTAGCCTTGCCTCTTGGGGCCGTCCTCTCCCTCCACTGTATCAGTGGACCTAACAATCCGCTGATAACGTGGTCCCTGAAAGCCCCAGTGAAGGACACGCAGAGACCACCAGTGAGGGAGAGAGGAACAAAGAGAGGAACAGGGGAACAGGTTTATATGGACTTTGGAGTGATACAAGCTCACCAATAAGGGACAAGAGGGGAATCTGGCTTTGGGCCAATGAGAGTAAGAGGATTTACATTCAGTGGGAGAGGGTTTCAAGTAACATGAGGTCACAATCTTTCCCCAGCCCCCTGACCTGGCAGGGTATTCTGGGAAGAAGAAACAGTGACACTGCAGTTTTTACATTCAGTACATTCAAACCACATTAAAAACATCAGCTGATAAAGAATTCGCAGTGGCTGGTTGATTTTCTTCATCAGCCCATTTCTGGCAGGACATTCTCCATGCCATGTATTGAGAATGCATTGCTACAGGACCCCACAGGGTAAGCAAAAAAAATAAAAAGGTGTGGCCAAAGCAGCTTTGGAAAGGCAAACAGCTCTGCTGCTTGGACATGGTCATGGTCTCCAAAGTGCAAAAGATTCAAATAGCATTTTGGAAGAGCCTCTTAACCTCACAAGACTTCCCTCAGACGAGATTTGGGGTCCTTCAGATGAGGCCTTTCAATTTGCTGCTTCTTTTTGACTGCACCACTGAGAGGCCAAGGGCAAGAACCAACAATCCTGGGGTTTGCATTGGAATTGTTTGTGCAAATGAATCTCATAAAATACCATTTGTGTGAAGTGGAGGCATATTCTTTCTGGCTTTCTCACAGGAAACCTCCATTGCTCTTAAAATTTGATAAAATGAGGAAAATAAGAAGCCTTAACCAAGAGACTGGGTGTTTTCCTGCCTTGCACTGCTGTAGGAAGGAGCTTCATGAGAACATCAGTCCTGCTCTAGGTTTGGGTTAGTGGCATGTGGGCCAGAAGCCACCAGTGACTTCCAAATGTGGCATGTTCTGGGAGGGTGTAGTAGTTTTGGCTCTAGTCAGCACAGGTCCCCATTTAGGCCTCACTTTTCAGCAGGCCTCAAAGGATGTGACGCAGATTAGAGGGGACAGGTATCATCTGACTGAAGCAGCCAAAGAGGTATTTCATATCATCTGACATCATTAGGAAGCGTCAAGGAGTATAACAAGCCAGGGGGGAGGAGTTTCTGCCTTTTCAGTCCATGCTTGGGACCAGGAGGGTTCCTGCTCCCTGACTGCTGATATCAGGCCCTGCTGCTGGTCTGCGTGGCTGTTTACCTGGGGAAGTGAGCACATTCCTGTTAATTCCTTTTTCCCTCTTGCTGGGAGGTTTCCTTTGGGGAGGAGGTTTGGTTGGTTCAGAATTCTGCTTGTTAGCTGGGGCGACCTCGGTGAGCCTGTTGTTGTTTCCTGTCACTATGTGCTATTTCATAGTTGGTGTTAAGCTTTCCACTTCTCTATATAAATATAACAACTTCACCATGTCCAAAGCCTCATTTCTGGTTTTTTCCCTCACTCTCCTTCTCTGGGAGTGGACCTTTTGACTGGGTACCAGGCAGTTGGCATTTTGCCAGCTTAAACTATAACAGAGGGGCACAGCACCAGGGAGCTCTGAGTGAGGATGCTCCGGGCACGTTCAGAGCATCAGGAAGCAGTGACTGTTGAAAGTATAGAGAATGTGCTATAAAATATCCATTTTTAAAAGCTGAGCAGGAAATGTGGGCCTTCCTAATTACAGGGCAAACAACTCCAAAATAGCACAGCCAGAGATTGATTGCCTTGGATCTATAAATGTGCCTGGGCAGAGCTGAGCTTAATCAATCACTGCACTGTCAAAAGAGTCATTTTAGGAAAATACTTTATTTTTTCTAAGATTTAGTCTGTGCTTTATCCTATTGATCTTTAATTACGACAGTTGTTTCCCTCCATAATTTCTAAGTCAGACCAGTTGAGCCTCATCTCTCTGGAGAACTCCCTGGCTCTGTATTTAGGGTGCTTTTCTGTTGGGGCTGCAATTCTACTTTATAGGTTGGGGTTGAGGAGTGCTCCTTTACCAGCCACTTTTGTTTCCTTCTTAAATTTGGTGGGGGTTTTAAGCCTTAGGGTTTGATTGCTGTGGGTTCTTTAAGCCTTCTTTAATCTCCTTCTCATGCTTGTCTTTGCTGACATTAAAAATTCCAAATACCCATTCAGTTCTCAGCCCATGCTATAGTTACATCCCGTATTTCTTTAATATCCTTCTTTTCTTTCCTTCAGCTCTTGAAGATCACATAATCAAGTAATCTTTCATCATTTGAAAAGGCATTATTTTTAAATTTTACTTCATCAGCTCCAGGCAAATGCTGCATCTACACTGTCCCAGTTCAGCAGGTGGGAGCAGTTTATCCCTGTGTGGGTGTGACCAAAGCTGGGCATTCTAAACCCTCTGGGCCATTGCCCAGCAACTCTTCCCAATGGCCCATTGGCAGCAGCTGCCCAGGGCACAGCTGAGCCCTCAGCCTGGCAGCTGGCTAGGAAAGAAGCCTGGCAGAGGAGCTGGGAGAACTCCCCTGCAGGGACTCCTTGGCACCTCCACACCCACCTGAGGGCTCAGCTCTGCTCAGGGGCCAGCAACCATTCCAAAATCCCCCCTGACTCCCAGAGTCACATCCCCCACTCTGGAACTCCCTGCCCTGGGGGAGGGACTGGGGGCTCCCACCTGCACCTCAGGGGAGACAATCTTGGGGTTTGGGGACCTCTGGGACCACTCATTGGATGCAGAGGAGGATCAGACCCTGGAGAGGAGGCGCCCACCACTCTCCACCAGACTGTGCCATCATCTGCACCAACAGGTTTTTCACCTCCTTTTCCTTTGGACTCGGGGGAACCCCGTGGGGCTCAGCACAGGGGCCACCAAACCCCACTGTGTTTGTGCCCCAGGGGGCTGGGTTCCACTGCTGGGTTTGGGGGTTGGAACGAATTTCTCTTTGTGCCATTGCATTCATTGTAATATTGTTTTTAAATTGTAACTCTGCCTTACAATCTCTTTTGTGTTGGGTTCATTTCTCCTGCGGGTTTCCCTTTAAACCAGCACATACACACTCAGTACAGACATGCAGAGCTTGAGGTGTGCTCCTCCCAGGCCTCCTCCTCTTCCTCCCCGAGGAGGCAGGAGGTTCAGGTGGCTCTGGCAGCACTGGGCAGCCAATCACACTGCTTGAAACCATCGTGGGATATGCTCTACACTAACTTAGCAGCTCGTTTAGGACTGAGTGTCACTTCCTGAATACTGAGCTCTGAGAGAGGGCTCAGCCCTGGCAGAGGGTGCTCACCCCGTAAAGGGTGAGTTACAGCGACCTCAGAGACCTTTTGCAGGGACAGTTGGACCAGCTGACTCTCCTGACCATCATTATCACACCTGAAGAGACACTCAGTGTGAATTCTTGCCCCACTTCCAGCAACAGCATGACCTGAAGGTGGGCCCAGCACACTGTAGAGGAAACAAGCTTCAGAAGGTTCAAACCCAAACCATCTGCTGTGGCTGCCACCCTGTCCCTCAGTTCCATGTCACAGCCACTGTCTCACAGGGCAGCAATGTTCAGAAATCATCTATTTTCTCCTTGCTTTCCTGTTCTCCACCCCAGAGCAGCTCTTATGGGCTCACACTCCAGTCAAACACAAGCCACAGGGCAGCTTGTGACACCACAGGAGTGTGAGGTAAGGATGAACTGCAACTCTAAAACCAGGGGGTGGCCACAGGATGCATCAGGAAGGGGCTTCCCCAAGAGGGGACCAGCCAGAAGCCAAGGTGGCCCCAGTTCCAGCCATGCCCTGACAAGCAAGGCACTGGGTGCAAACAGGGCAAACAGGGCTGGGTCCTGCTGGTGGGATCCAGCAGCAGTGCTAGGCAAGGACAGCAATGAACCAGGGCCAGGGGCATTCAGGGAGTCCAGCAAGGGGCAAAAGGGCTGTAACACACACCTAAAACCCGTCCTGGAGGTGGGATCTACCTACAAGGAGGTCCATCCAGGAGAGCAGCTGCCTACAGCAACATCCAGGGGCAATCCAGGACAGTGCTCCTAAAGCCCAGCTTAGGGAGGGAACCACCAGCCTTGAGCTTCTAAATGGGGCACGAGGACCCATGATGGGCAGGACACGTGGGTGGGCAGGACACATGGGTGGGCAGGACACGTGGGTGGGCAGGACACGTGGGACACGTGGCAGGACACCTGGCCCAGGGTCTCACCTACACACATCTGTGCTCAAGGGATGGGGCCACAGGCCCTTTTCTAACCTGCTCCTTCAGCACAGCCCTGAGCTCCAGGGTGCTCTGCAGTCCCTTGGCTCAGCAAAGCCTGTGGGGCCAGGGAGGCTCCAGAGCTGCTAAAGGAGTGCTGAGAAAGGACTGCTTGTGGTAGTTTTAGCCAGGCCTCAAATTAGCAGGCTCAGAGAATCTACGTAGATTAGGAGAGACAGGGATCACCTGACTTAAACAACCAAAGAAATATTTCATAGCAGATGATGCAAACCTGAGATATGAACACAGGAGTGGGAGGTGTTCTCTCAGTTCCATCATGGCCAAAGTAGAGGCAGGACACACAGCTGCTGCCCTGCTGTCTGGGCCCTGCTGCTGCTGCCACTACTTGCATTTTGTTTGAGTTTCAGGGAAGTAGAAACATTTTGTTGTGATACTTTCTGTTTCTTGCTGGGTGTCTTTTGGGGTGCTCATAGATCTAGAGTGATGGAATCTGTTTTCAGTGGGAGGTAGGAAATTGTTCCATCTAACTTGTGTAAGTGTGTGTTATATTGTAGTTTGCTTTTAATTTTCTCTTTTCTGTATAAATATATATAGTTAGTTTAAGCATAAACTGGTTGGAGTTTCTAATTTTTTTTTCCTTTCTCCGTTCTCTTGGCGGGGGAGGAGAAAGGTTCTAACATTGTGTGTTGGGCAGTTGGCATTTTTGCCAGCTCAGCCCAAGACACTGCTGCATCCTGGCCAAATTTCCAGAGCTAAGCATGATCTCCCTCTATCCCATTTGTCCATCCCAGTGGGAATACTCAGCTGCTGGGAGAGATCAGCCAGCAACTCCCTTCTGCAGGGGTAAGACTGACCATGATCCAATTCCCAGGCAGACTCTGCAAGCACAACCAGGATTTTAGCAGCATTTGGGGAGGGCTCCTAATTCCTTGGGCAGACAAGGAAGAGGAGAGCACAGATCTGTCCACAGAAAATTATACTGGTTTAGTTTTTTTTCTAAAGAAAAGCAGAAGGGTGAAAGAAATGGGGAAAAAAAAGTCTTGACAAAGGCACTGCAGGAGAAAATGTTGAGTGTTGGTGACATGCAGAGAGGAAGGGCTGGGACACATCAAGAAACATTTAAATGGTGTTTAGGGGGAAATCAAAGCTTGGGCACGACCCTGATGTCCTTGCTTTGCTTCCAAGTGTCCTGGGGAGACTCAGGCTTGGCAAGGGAGGTCACTGTCCTGCTCTGCCCTTTGCTGGTGCAGCCCCACCTTGAGTCCTGGGGGCAGTTTGGGGCACCACAATGTCAGAAAGATCTAAAGCTCTTGGAGAGAGTCCAAAGGAGGGACATGAGGGCGGTGAAGGGTCTGGAGGGGCCATATGAGGAGTGACTGAGGGCACTTGGCTTGTTCAGCTGGAGAAAAAGAAAATGAGATCAGACCTCACTGGGGTCTGCAGGTTCCTCCTGAGGGGCAGTGGAGGGGCAGGCACTGATCTTTGCTCTGTGTGACCAGGGACAGGACCCAGGGAACAGCTGGAGCTGTGCCAGGGGAGGGTTGGGTTGGATCTCAGGAAAAGGTCCTTCCCCCAGAGGGTGGTGGGCACTGACCAGGCTCCCCAGGGCAGTGGGCACAGCCCCAAGGCTGCCAGAGCTCCAGGAGTGTTTGGACAACACTCTGAGGGCCAGGGTGGGATTGTTGGGGTGTCTGTGCAGGGCCAGGGGTTGGACTGGGTGATCCCTGGGGGCCCCTTCCAGTTAAGGATATTCTGTGATTCTATGATTTTAAGTGCTCTGCTTGGTTCATATTTAACTCATTCTTTAACATTCAACAGTAACATTTGAGTTCTCCCCTTGTTTGAAGCTGCCCAGCACAGGAGCAGGAACTCCTCAGCTGAGGCTGCTGCTAGGGACACCAGTTCAACCCACAGCTCCTCCAGTTACAGCCTTCCCAGGATATTCTTTATCCTGAGCTCCCTGTCACAAGACTGGAACAGCTCCACTTCTTGCAGTTGCCATCCTTGGAAAAGATTCTTTATCCTAAGACAGTCCGTTCCTTGCAAACATGGGCATGGCCTGGGAAGGTGCCCTGTGTGGGGTTGGGCATCAACCACAGCAAAATGGGTTCTGTGAGTAAAACAACCCCTTGGTGGGAATGGCAGACCTGGAGGCAGCAGAGATGAGGGAGGGAGGGAGGAAACGCTGGGTAATGCATCCTGGTGGCTTTAAACAAGTTCATTCCGCTTTTCCTGCAGAATAAAACCAGCTGTGTCCACTGGTCATGCAAAACCTCCTGAGGTGACATTGAACAGCTCCATTTCCACATCTTATCCATCCTGGTTTATTGTGGTGATTAAGCTGTACTGTGTTTCCCAGATTGCCTGTGCAGTAATAAAACCTTACAAAAGATGAGAGAAAACAGGTTGCTTTGGACAATAATCTGGATTAGCAGATTAAGTGAGGAGGTTAATGAACAAACTTGCAGATTAAATTTGTATGTAGCCTATGCCCCAAAAGTGAATTATCTTTCAACATACCTTTTGCCTGTGATTGTTCTGCCATTTTTTGCCTGCATTCCTCCCCTGAGGTGATACCTGCCCAGTTGTCAGACAAATTGGCATCTACAAAGACTCTTCCCTAAAATAAGGTGGGGCAGAAGGGACTGGAGCTTTCCAGGGTGCCTGAAATCACACAGTGTAGCCAGGGAATAAAATAGTGGAATGTCAAAGAAACCCCATTCATATTTAACATTGGCACCAAGAGCTGTGATCCACTGCAGGGGAAAGCCGAGCACATCCATTTGCCAGGAGCCTTTTCAGGAATCAATGAGAAGTATTTCCTAAAGGATTGATTTCCTTCCTGCTTAAACTTGCCAGACTATATTTTAAATGGACAGAAACAGCCTGAAACCATCACATTTCTCTTATTCTTTGCCCAGGACTATATTAGGATGAACTTTAACTTGTACCAGCCTGTGCCAGTCCTGGTGTGCAGAGGTGGGTGAGTGGCTCCCAGCAGGTGTCAAAGGTTCAAATGAAGAAAAGGAGGGGGGAAGGGAGGGTTCCTTCAGGGAATTTTTCTCACTCTACTAAAACAAAGGTTTTGGGTGTTGAAGTGCCAGGACTGAGAACAAAGGAGTGGTTGATGGCTCCAGATTCCAACTTAATGGAGGGAGAGGTGAGGAAACAGACTCAGTGCACGTGGGAGGGGGAGAGGCTTTTCCTGGGCTCTGCTTCACTTCATTTCAGGGCAGCTGCTGGGGGAGAGCCACAGTTTGCTGAGATGGTGAGAGCTCCTGGCTCTGCTCTTTGCCTTTTCCCCTCCATCTCTGGGCACCCTGAGCTCCGGAGAGAGAGAGATGAGAGAGAGAGATGAGAGAGAGAGAGAGAAAGAGAGAAAGAGAGAGAGGAGAGGCAGAGAGAGAGAGAGGAGAGAGAGAGAGGAGAGAGAGAGAGAAGGGTCCCACCTGCTTTGGGACACACTGCAGACCTTTTCCTGGGGACTGACTTGGACTGCAAGGAGATTTCTGAGAATTCCCACCACTCCTCAGCTCCCAGCGTTTCCTTCTTTGAACAAAGGACAAGGAGGGAGAGAGTCTGCTCTTTCCCCATGGGAAAGGCTCCATCCTGCACCATGTGAGTCACACCCCCCACCTTGGCTCTGCCTCGCTGGGAAAAGACTGAGAACTCACCTTGTGGCTGAGGTGTGACACTGACACTGTCCATAAGAATAACTGCACCAGGAGAAATCTACAGCTTTTGGGGGTTGGGTTTTTTCCATGCTGGGGGAGTAGTTTGCTCTGTCTGCTTATAGTTGTATCTATATATAGTAGTTCAGAGCAGTTATCCTTCTTATATACATTTTCCAATTAAAGTTGTTGTGTTGGGTTTTTTTTTTTTTTTTAATTTAATAGGAGTGAGCTGGTTATTGAGGAGGAATCCTCTCCTCTGGTCTTGGTAAACATTTTGGTTTTCCTCAAACTAAGACAGCAGACATGAGCTGGACCTGAGGAGCTGCAAGGGCAAGGCTGCAGGAATCAGGGATGCCCTGGAGCAGCAGCTCCAGCCTCCTGGGGAGCTATAAATCCAGATCCCATTGCAGGGGGACTGGCACAGCCGGAGCCATGGCCGTGCCCAGTGAGGCTAGAGGACACCTGGGGATCCTGAGGATGCTCCTGGGCACAACATTGGGCAATCCCTGCAGGGCCCTGAGGCAAGCTCAGTGCAGGTGGCATCAGCAGTGGCACTGCCTGCTCCCTTGCACTGCCTTAGTGAAGGCAAACTCCCTGCTTTGATTTTCGTGGGAGCAGCAAGGAATGGAGGTGGCCCATGTGTTGCCCCCAGACCAGGAGCAGGAAGGGCACCATGCCCAGCCCTGCCCTCCATGGCCATGGCTGGAAGAGAACACACTGAGGTGGTTACACCCCCTGGGTGCTTCCTCTTCAGCTGAGCTCCATTCCAGGCCAGCAATGAAAGCTCTCCAAGTGAGAGAGGGGAAAACTGATGGCTTGGAGGTAAAGACAGAATGGTTTGGACCTTCCCTGACAGTTTTGGTGTCAATTGTTTTCACCCTCTCTTTATACCCATGTGTGGGTGCCACTTTTTGGGCAGATGGTGCCAGGTTTGTTGGTTCCTGAGGGGCTGTGGCTTCTCAGAGGCTGTGGCTGCTCCAGCTGCAGCACAGGGAATTGGGAGCCCATGGGGTGGATGGGTGGATGGATGGGTGGATGGAGGGATGGATGGAGGGAGAGATGGATGGGTGGATGGGTGGGTGGATGGGTGGATGGAGGGATGGATGGGTGGGTGGATGTATGTATGTATGTATGTATGAATGGATGGATGGATGGATGGATGGATGGATGGATGGATGGATGGATGGATGGATGGATGGGTGAATGGGTGG
>VWZD01011590.1:0-141652 GCA_013396695.1 Sakesphorus luctuosus
GGCACTGCTTTCCAGCATCTCAGCGTCTATAGTTACATCTAGGGTTGCCCCATCCCTGGTTCAGAATCCAGCACTTCCCCTTGTTGAACATCAAATTGTTGGTGATTGCCCAGTGCTTTGATTTGTTGAGGTCTCTCTGCAGGGCCTCCCTGCCTTCAAAGGTGTCACCAGCTCCTCCCAAATATTGTGTCATCTGCAAACTTGCTTAGTATCCCTCCAGTCCTACATCCAAGTCATTTATGAAGACATTGAAGAGCATAGAGCCCAAGACTTTCTACCAAAAAAAAAAAAAAAAAAAAAGAGGAAGAGAATAAAAATTAAAGCAAGGAAGGTCAAACGGAGTACTAATAAGAGTTTTCTTTGGTGAGAACAGTTTACATTGGAAAATGTCAGTTTGACAAACCTTTACTGTTTCATGTAAATGTGTCATTTTCAACAAACAGTTGCTGCAAACTCTCTGTAGCTGCAGGACAAAAGTTGAGGAGAAGAATGAGTTTCACAAACTTACTAACAGAAGAATGCTAATGAAATATTCTGAAGGTGTTGAAGAATTATATGCAAATCCCCCTCTGTTTTGGGTCAATGAGGAGTAGCTAATCCTTCTCAGTCCTTCCTTTTGAAGCTGTTTTTCATTATTTATTGCTCCCTATAAAGAAACTGAAGCTGTAACCTGTGTGCTAGGGCACTCGTTGGGGCAGAGATGTGTCAGCCTTGAGTCAGTCAGAAGTGGGAAGTTACTCATGATCTTGTATGGATCAGGTGAATATTTTATCCACAATAAGTGGGTTATCTTTTTGTGGTTTTGTTTTCTTTACTGTCTTGCTTTCCCTGATGAAGAATGTGGAAATACCCTGGTTTGATTCCAGGGAAGAATGAAAAACTTGTTTTGAAAGCTAAGTTTGGGGTTTTTTTCCTGAGCCACAGTTCTTTTTTTCTAGATTTGTAAAATCAGAAGGGGATAAGATCTGAAAATGCAGCAAAGGCCAGACAAAGGTCTGATATTGCAGACAGTTCAAAGGAAAGACAAAGAAGCTGAAGAATAGATTATGCCTTCAGCAGGGAAACCATTAATTGCTGTTTCAAGTAATCTTTTGTTAATATTTGGACGCTTCCAAAATGCCAGGTTGCTACTTATTTACGCTGGAAAATTCTCAATATTTTCTAATACCTAAATATCCTAAGCTGGGGGAATGGGTGATAGCCCAGAGGATTATACTGTCATTCAATGGCATGTTGACAGGCTTGAGATATGGGCTGGTGGGAATCTCATGAACTTCAACAAGAACTGGAAACATCCAGGCAGGAGGTTCAGCTGGGGTTCAGCTGGGCAAAAAGTAGCTTTAGCAAAAATGACCTTGGGGTCATGGTGAATAGTAAGCTGAATGTAAGCTTTCAATGCACTCTTGTGGCAAAAAAAGTCCTCTGGTATCGTGGACTGCAGTAGGAAGATCGCTGCCAGTAGGTCGTGAGAGGTGAAGCTTCCCCTCTACTCCACCCTGGTAAAACTTCATTTGCAGTGCTTTGTCCACAGGACATGACATAATGGAAACAATTCAATGAGGGGCCATAAAGATGAAAGGACCAGAATCTCTCTTCTGTGAAGAAAGGCTGGGACTATCTAGCCTGGAGAAGAGGAGTGTTGGGGGGATTTTTTCAGGATGTATAAATATCTGAAGGGAGGGAATGAAGGGGATTTTTCTCAGTAATGCCAAGTGATAGAGGCAGGGAACACAAACTGTAACTTTCATCTGATCACACTTCCTTACTGTGGGAGTGATCAGTCACTGGCACAGGTTGCCCAGCGAGACACTGGATTCTCCATCCTTGGAGGTATGTGGCCCAGCTTGAGCAGGGGGTGTGGACCAGCCAAACTGCAGAGGTCACTTCCAACCCCAACCATTCCATGTTTCCATTTCTGGGAGCTTTCTTCACTAAATTCTCTTTGAGAATTCTGAGATAGACATAGAGATATTTGTTCCAAGTATTAAGACTGCAGTTCCCAAAGAGAACCCATACCCATTACAAGGCATAAACAAACTTTACACCAGACATCTCAATTGTTACCTGCTGTGGTTTCACTATGACCTACTGCAAGAGAGGTATTGACAAAGAAAGGGTTAACCTGAAAACTAGATCCATTCCACATTTCAGGAATTCAAGAGGTAACTGTTGAAGTTATCTTTTCATGTAGTCATTTTTATTTAAATGTTTCAGAATTTAATAAGGAGTATTTTCTTCTTTTTAAGTTGTGAAAGCTCCTGCCAATCACCCTTTGCTTAGTAGCCCTGCAAGTTTTCCTGAGACTATGCTAGAAGTACGTGTGGTTATGCAGACACTCTATAACTTTCTTTTAATATCTTGGAAAAACTTCCAGTGCATGATTCCAAGGCATCAAAACAGGTTTGTTTCAATATAAACATCTTTTATTCTTGATTTCTCAGTGGCAATTATTTTCAAGAAGACACCAGACAATGTTTGCTCCTTGAATGTTTATTAAACACTTTCCTTTTCACTCATTTAAATGGGTCCCACTACTCACCAGGAAAATATTTAATTAGTCTGAAATGCTCTCAGCCCAGAAACTGTGACCTGGGAAACAGGCAGATCCTGCAGATACAGCCCCTGTGTATAATACAGCCATAATGGGGCAGAGAGAACCAATTTTAACTCATGGTAGAACTAAGTCAGTTTTCATTTCTCTCATATGCATATATGTTATGCAAGTTTTGATATGCACAATTATAAAGTCTTTTTTCCATAGACTTCAGTACATTGGATGGACAACATTGACTGAGAGCTTGTTCATTCTAGTTTTCTATGTGCATGTAGATAGCCATATCTACTGTGTAGCATGCCAAATTAGGCATTTCTGTGATGCTTACTCTAACCCCATCATGTCCACAATAACCAAAATAACTGGCTTGACTTTTATGTTGAGCTTGAGAGGGAGAGAGAGAAATAGAATCACTGTTGGCAAGGGTCTCTTTAACGGCAAGAGCCCCTCGCCTTTCATGGATTGCCCCCAGTGCACAGACCCCGTGTTTCGGCACGGAAGACACTGATGACTTCTCACAGAGATATGGTCAATGCTTCAAACTTTATTAAGGAACGAACAGGGTTTATATAACTTCTTGAACCGATCATGCACACAAAAACAATTGGCGATTGGCCAGCTATAACTTGTCCATGTGCCCATGCGGCTATGCTGATCGGGTAGAGAGGGAAACCCACATGAACAGCCACGAGGAGCTGCAGCCAATGAGAGCCAATCAGGTTCGACTTGGGATTGTTTACCCACTGCCAGCTCTCTCAAGGTTACTACATCCTTGGCTTGCCTGTCAGCACAGGGCTAAGTGGATTGTGCATGGCTGGGGCTATAGCCAGGGTCTGAGCCTTCCCTCAACAAATCACCATACATTTTCAGTTAGGAAACTAATGTGGGAAGAGAAAGTAAAAAAATTCTTAAACTAGAGGGTAAATCTAACCCAATTACTTGCTTAGGATCACAAAGGAATGCCATAACAAAAAGGAGCAGATTCCATTTTTCAGCATAATTTGTAAGACCATATGCCACAAAAATATTTATTTTTGTATTGTTCCACCTTTTTTGCCAACATTTAAAAAAACATGCAATTACATAAACATCTTGTAGAAATAATTTGGTAGGGATGAGCAACCAGAAGAAATTCTTGATGTTAAAAAGTGTTTGGAAAACTTCAACCATATATATTTCTACCAGTACTGTGTCTGCAAACAGCAGACTTTGGTTGACATATAGAAAGGTTCAGATGTGCAGTCCTAATGCATGAACTTATATAAGGAATCTATACCCTCTGAGATTCCTGAAAATGAGACATGGCATAGAAATCAAATAAATAAAATTTTTTAAAATGGTACTGTTTTCTCCACATCTGACTTTGAAGATAGATCTAACATAAAGGATAATATAAACTCTCTCTATGTGCCATATAAAAAGAGCCCTCAGAACATAAGGTAATATTCCAAAGAGCATGTTAGGCCTCTCAAAGACTAATTAATCTGTTTGACAAACTTCCTGATAGTGCTATCATCCTCCACAGGCAAGCCAGCATCCTGTGGTCAAAGACATGAAAGCCAGGCAACTGACTGTAGGAAACCATTAAGTATTAGTTTAATGTTCACAATATATTCCTTTTATTCTGTCTTCTTTATTGTTGTTGTTGTTTTGTTTTTGTTTGGTTGGGGTTTTGTTAACAAAGTGCTAATCATTTTGAGCAATTACTCCTTATAGGATAATTGTATTTTCATAGACCCACAGAAATTGAAAATATTTGTAATCTAACATACCTCCCCAATCTTCAGTGCCTGGAGCATCTGTTCTGTCTTTACTACAGTTTATGCTGGATCACTTGCTGAAGTGACTGGCAGAGGTTGTCTGGTGACTATGCTCACCCAATGACCATAATCATCCAGTGCTGGAAGTTACCAAGACTTTTTCTTAGTGGCACTGTGAAAGAGGTTTGGCACAATACTCTGTATTTTCTGTATGTAAAAATGCAATATTTCTATATTCAATACGAATGCCTGATATTCACAGCCAGTCTAATAGGTACACTATACACCTAGGTATGCATTACAGACTACATAGCACTAACATCTGAAAATGAATATTTTGAACATATTAAGCTTCACTAATAGGATAAATAGAATAATTAGGGCTCTTTTGTTCTTAGCAAATTATACCAAATTACTGAGACCCAGGAACAATTGCTCCAGATGTGAGTAGGAACTGATGGACAGAAGGGAAGGAGACCTAGGACTGGGAAGGGGTCTCCTGTTAGGAAATCTGAACATAACATTGATGCATTCATTAATCCTTTTGCTCCATGGGTTCAAATTGTCATCATGGTTTTCCTGATGCGTTAATGAGCACATTCCAGGGTTTGGGGGATTCTCGAAGATTTGTAGGTGTATTTTTGAAGGCAGGTAGCACTAGATGGCACCATCACAAGGGCTTTCACAGAGTATTGTGGGCGAGCAGCAGGCAATCAGTCGCTCTGCCTCTTTGGTGGTGGTAGTGGGTGGGTAGGAAAGTAAGGGATCAAAAGGCAAGGGAACTGGTTTTTCTTATGCTTGCTAATACAGCAGGATTATTTGTGGAGGCAGAGGCACCGCCTGAAGCCAGGAGCTGAGCTCATGGAACACCAGCTTGGCTGTGACTTGGTCATGCCCACCTCTGTTCTGAGAGGGTGGCAATTAACCCAGGGAAATGTACGACACTATTACACATGTGATCTGAGGAGTTACGCATGCTACTTGTTTCCCCTCTAAAGAGAAGCTGATTCACATGGCCTAGAAATTAGGTGATGCTTAGCAGAGGGACAACAGCATTTTGGTACATGAATGTCATGTAAAGGAGGTAATTATGTGATTAATTGCACAGCCATACGAGAAACCAATCTGTGCACTAAAATCTCTCCTGTAATCCATCACAAGTCGAACTTCCAACTATTCAAATAGATAGCCTAAATTATTCACCTTGGTATGTTATGATAGTTTTTTGCCTTCCTATATTAATTTTCTCTTAGTCTCCTTTCCCTAACAATTTTGTTTTCTTTTATAAAATTCTGTTATTGAGTTAAGTCAGCATTAATAGCAGTTTGGTATTTTGTGACATTTTAGTTGAGAAAAAAGACCATTTTGTCCCTGGATCTGGATTGTTAGGATGGGACACATAGCTCTCACTTTTAGCCCTGAGACAAACTCTTGGAAGTGACACATTTAGTTCTATAAAGCATTTTTATGTAATTTGTTGAGATATTCATATTTTGCTCTGAACTTGGAATGTACCTGGGCCATGTTTTATTGTCAGCTGGTGTGAAGACTAACTAGCTCTTGTAATGTTTTTTTAAAACTCCTTCCTTTTTTTCTTTCTCTAACTCCAGAATAAATTTACTGATATAGAATGATGCAAAGACTTTTTAATTAGGGATTTTGTATGTCTGCATTATCACTATTGTAAAGTCAAATAGGAATTGACCTTCATAATTTAAAAAGTTCACAACTTTTCTATACTTACTACACAGCAGAGATTTAGTAAAATACGTTGGTTTTATACACTCTCTTTTGGAGTTTGTTCTGTAGCAAACATGTTTTGCTTTTTTAGTTTCTGGCTTCAGGACGCTTATTATTAAAACAGATTTCTTAGAGGTCTGTGCTTCAGTATTATCATTCTGAATGCTTACTTGTCCATCTGAGATTAAAGCTCTGACAGAGACTAGCTGAAGCTGAATCTTTCCTTTAGAAAAAGACTATTCCAAGTGAGTATAAAATCCATTTTTCAATAAATCTAAAACTACACAGCATTTGGGAAATGGAAAAATTAGTAATGCCTGTGCTCTGGGATAGAAAAAAATATGAACAGTTTTGTTTCTGGAGTGTTTTCCCTGTATTGTGTACATGCTGTGCTGGGAGACTTGCCTCTCAGGCAGATCACAGAAAGAAATCCCTGCTAGTGCACCTGAGGTATTTGCTGAAAACAGTAGGCAAGAAAACACCACCCTGTGAGACTCTGTTGTTTCCCCCTGTGTTTGGGAGAATTCTGGTATTTGTTGATCTAGATCTGCATGAGGATTTGTATGCAGGTTTAAAGAATTGATATTACCTCACAGTTACAGTGTCTGGCAAGAAAAAGGAGATAATTTTTCTCTAATCCCTAATTATATAGAAATGGCAACATTTCAGTCCTTCTAGAATTTCCTGAAGACTCTGTCAAAATCTCTTTACTTGACCCTCTAAGTAGTAAGCAAAATTCAGTTGCTGTATGTGTTGCAGACATTTTCAAGTGTCTGCAGCTCAAAGCTAATCACAGTGGTTTCCTTATGGTTTTTACTCTTAGTGCAATTTACCAAAAGTCAGTTGACCAAAGATCATCCAAATCGTGGCAACTATTTCCATCAGCAGAGACCCAGAACAGAAATGATCATGAGTCTGGATGGGTATGTAGCACTCAGGGCACTATATGTGGAAAGGGAGAGATTTGGGTTCACATCCCTTCTTCCCTTAACAATTAACATAAAATGCATTGTCGGCTTAGATCATAGGGCCAAAGTCGTATGACTAGCCGTGCTACTAGTTATAGAGCAGAAATGTGATACAAATACCAGGCAATTATACACTATCCTCCTTACCTTCCCTATCACTCTTCTTGAAATAAACTATAACACATAAGAGATGGTTAAGGATGCTTTTCTGGGAGCTGGGAATTACAAACTCATGGTTTTTTACAGAAGGGATTAGTAAAGTCTGTGGAAGCTTTAAAAAGCTCAACTTACAGGCACATTTTATTTGTTACCTTCTTTCTGTGTCTGTCATTGGTGAAACCATGTTGTGGACAATAGATTTGGGGTTTGAAAATATAGTGGAAGGAGGACATTGAACTGGTCTGTCTTTAAAGTAGAGCTAGAAAAAAATCTACATGTTTCTTTTCAGTCAAAAAGTTATGACTTCATCTCTGTAAGAATCAACCTGATTTTCATAGATGGATTTTTGGTCAATCCGCGCAAAAGTATAATAAAATCCAACATTTGGAATTTGAAGCCTGACAAATTAAAATAATGTGAACATGATTCACTGAGTGGCTAACTGGTTAATGAAGCTGTTTGCCAAGGACTCCAGTGGATTCCTTTTCCCCTTAGATCAAGATGGAATATTTTAATTAAGGTAAATCTAGTCCAAATGGGAGCATATTATGCAGTTTATCATAGGAATAGGTGGATTGACACCCACAACCTCCCATCTAGCTCTGACCCAAAGCTGATCAGAACAAACCTAGAACTCAGAACAGCACATTGCTATGCCAACCTCTTCTGGAGAAAGGGCTGATCTCCTTCATTCTTGAAAAGAGATCTCAAAAGTTTAACTCCAGGAGGACATCTGAGCTCCAAAGGACTCTTCCATGATGAAAAGTCCAACATGAACCATTTTTTCTGCCACAGTTGCATATTGGAAGGCAAGACCTGCTCTGCTTGGCTGGAGCGAGATAGAGAGGTGTTGACTAAGAGGGTGGGAAAGAGAATCACAGGTCATGTCCAGGTCTTCCCCTCTGCTGGTTTGGCAGATGAGAGAGAGCAGACAGTGGTAGAGATCTGGGGAGTGATGACTCAGTGACACAACTAATATTACAGGTTTTGTGACTGTATCAACAGATAATCAATTTTATATTGGTTGATTTGTTTCTTCATAGAATCACAATGAATAAACTACTTTTTGATGGCTTAAATTCAACTATTTTTTATGTCCCTGTACAAGCATTTGGACACCCCAAATCCTGACCAAATTTCTTAAACTGGATGTATCAGGCACAGCCTGGAGGCATTCTTAGAGGCCAAACATGGGCCAGATCAGCCAGGGGCTATAGTATCATTATGTTTATTTCTTTTGGCAGTCCCCTATTATGGTAACTGCACCTGTACTGCTGAATGTTTCTGCTCCAGGGCTTTCTGGCTCGGTGATAATGAATAATTGCATTCCCAAATCATTACCCTCTGAGGCAGTATGGGCACAAAAATTTGCATAGCACCAAGCTTATCATCTTTATTATTTTTTGTGCAATTTTTCAGTTCAGAGCAACTAACCTAATGCCAAAGCTCTGTCAGAACCCACCAGACAGTCTTATAACATGCTACTGAGAAAATTAGTGGTGTCCTGGAGATTACATAGCCAAGCAGGTTAGTGATGGAAGATTATACTGGATTTAGAGAGCCAAAGATGGTATGGTTGGTCTGTGCCTTTTGGGAGCAGACTAATAAGCTGTTCCAAGAAGTGTACCTGTGTTTTGTGAAATGATGTTTATGTTATGTCAATAGTCAGGATGCAGAAATGAAGAAGAAGTGAAGACTTTCCTCCTAGGGAACCTGCTAGAACTGATTTTCAGCAGAGTGGGCCATCCTTCACTGAAGCTCTTCCCTTTTGCACTAACTGAAATATTAAGTGTTCATCAGACCCAGTAAGTTAAGAAGATGAGCTCACACATTCATCTTGACTTCTGTAAACACCAGCATATACATCTGTTAATTTGTCTCTTTCCACCTCTTCTCTTTTTTCATCAGCTCAGTGATTCATGTGTGCAAATCCTAGAAATTTTGAGAGTCCAGTTTTGAATCTTTAATAATTGGCTGCTTGTGTCTCACTGGAGACACTCTGCGATTGTAGCAAGAGCTTGTAACTCTGGTCTCAATACACTGCAGCATTTCAAGTGAATCAGAAAAAAATAACCCAATATTATCTGTACCTAGAAACCTTGTCTTGCTGATGCCCTCAGCCCATTGCGGTTATGACAGCAGTACAAGAGAAAATGGTAACATCTGCAACTACACAATTTCATAGAACTAGTCACTTTTTTTACCCAAGATCAAAGTTATTTCCTAGAGCCCATGATCTAACTTCTTCTACTAGGCTAGTTTTTGCTTTTAACTTCTTAAGTTGGTGAAGAGCTGACAAGAAAAAGCCAAGAAAATGACACATGCAGCATTAGTTACAGTACAGCTCATTTATTAATTCTAACTTCTTCAGAAATACATTCTAGAAACAAATGAAGTAGTGACCAGCAAACCCATTTAAAAGTTCATTCTGTGAGTAAATCAAAAGGTACCTGATAACCCTCCCCTTACGTGATTCTTAGATCTTTTACTTATTTAGTAAACAAACATTTCTCATTCTAAAATTAATCAAGTCAATAAAATAAATCACAGATCACCATAGAGTGCAACATTCATATTACTTGTTAGAATTAAGATTTCCTGGCTATTGCTTTGTCTCAAAATAGGCTTGCATAATACTCTTGATTCAGGCAAGTATCAGGACCAGGAAAGGGAAATAACATGAGAACAGGGAAGAACTACTAATTTCCTAGTATACAATACATGTGCTTAAATAACATGCAAAACACAGCCACATTCCTGCACAGGAACTTGAGTAGTTGCCATGCTTATTATGACTCATAAACAAATGTGTGAATAGACATTCAGCAAGAGCTCAATGAGACCTAGAGGGAATTCTTAATCTCTCTAAATGGCCTAATCTGAAAAAAAGCAATAAAAGAAATTTTAATAGTAACACTTTCGAGTCTTCTGTTGATGAAGCCCTGACTTGAGTGGAAGTATTCTAAAAAGTCTTAAATTAATTTTGTTATTAATATGGCATGTTTGCCCAGTAACATAGGCAGATGCAAACATTCATGCATGCATATCTTCCACAGCTTTTGGTTTTCCCATCAGACATGTCTTAGATCTGATTCTTTTTGCCAATCTTTTCTTGGATTATCACAAATTGAGCCTTGTCATTCTTTAATTCAAGTACCCTAAAGTGAACACAGGACTCCAACACTGTTACCAATGTTGAGAGAGTGGAAAGGCTACTCCAAAGTATAGAAAGCCCTGGGAATTTCAAAACATAACCATCTTTATTTTTCAAGTTAATTTTTGTTTAGGGGAGAGGTTTTGGGAAAACAAACACACAGATGTCATTTGTATCAGCCTGTGTGTCATGTAAATTTGTGCTAGGGTAGGGTGACTAAGTGGGCAACAATCTCTGTCCTTCTTTCCCTGATCACCAGCCCAATGCACCTTTTGGATGATACAAGGTGGCCATCGTTGTCTGTAATCATGCCATAACATTTTGCAAAGTTGAAATCACAAAACTTTTGTTACTGGTGGGGATTATTTTTCTCCAGTAAATGGGGATTCTGCAGCTACTTCCCTAGGCTCTCTTTAGGGCTAATGGAGACAAATATGCATTTCCAGAATATGATTCCGTATATTTTAAATATGCACCTTGGGTGAGATGAATCACCACTTTGAGGTGGCCGTGTCTATCCTCTAGATACAGTAGGAGCCTTGATCCTAGATGGCTTAAGTCAGGTGAGAGGAACCATTCCTTGTAGCTTCAGAAACAGATAAGTCTATACCAGCAATAAGGAGAAGACTTTGCATTTTGACCTTCTCTTGCAGTTTAACAGTTTTGTCACAGCAATCATCTGTGAAGGGGAAACTCTTCCACTCTCCTTAGAAGGGAGATCTTGTGTGGCAACTCCAGGCTCCAGCTGGGTAGGTGACTAGATGGAAATCTCACACTTCCTCTCCTTTCACTGACCAAAAGAAAATAGGCTTTGTTCTTTGCTTTGTGGAAGGGAAAAGTATCTTCCCACAGCACTTGCAAATCCTGTCCAAGCAAGGACAGCAGACTGTTGGTGGGCTGGAGGGACCATCATAAAGAGACTGAGGATAAAACAGGCATATTTCAGAGGTGATGTTATTGTATTATTGAAAGCAGTCTGCACCATAGTAAAAATCCACAGAGAGTGGCTCCAGATTGGCCAACACTATTGTGAGCCAGTATTAGAGCACTGAATACAGTGGTACTGTGGCCACAGAGACACATGCTGACCAGCAGGGTGACCTCTACTCCAAACAAGCACTTGCACCCATGGCCAAAATTGAAAGTGGACCAGCTTGGGATGGAAAGAGTTCAAAGTACTCCAGAAGGATCTGGTCAGAACAAATCACATACCAAGGGACTAGTGCTGCATGGTGCTGGACAGTCAAATCCAAATAGGTTGGAAATAAATGATCTTTAAGGCCCATTCCAACCCAAGCTTTTCTATGATTCTGTACAGCAGGGCTCCCTCTTGTGGAGTGTTTCCACAGGCAGGAAGTCAGCCAGAGGCCAACCCTGACATCATCTGTGCTCTGACCAAATTGCCTTAGATAGCACTGGGTTTTATGTAATATAATAGCCAGCACTAACTACTAAGCACAGAGCTATAACAGCTTTTCTGAAAAACACAACCATTTCTTGTGGATGTCTCCTAAAGCAACAATTTTCCACATATTGCTTGACATTCTTAATTACAGATATTTCTTTGGGAAGGGCTATCAATGAACTGGAGAATCTAAATGCCTATAAACAACCCTTTGCTTAATAAACTTCAAAACTCTAAAATGGTCTGTGCTGTTACGTGGATGTGCAGACTTCTGGGAACATCCCTACTGAATCATAGAATATATCAAGTTGGAAGGGATCTGTAAGCATCATCAAGTCCAATGAAGGACTGCCTAAACTAAAGCATATGGCTAAGGATATCATCCAGAGGCTCCTTGAACTCTGACAGGCTTGGTGCCCTGTCCACTTCCCTGAGGAGCCTGTTCTAGTGACCACCCTCTTGGTGAAAAGTGAATTTTGCATCCAGAGAAGGGCAATGAGTCCAGAGAAGGAAAACAAAGATGGTGAAAGGTCTAGAGGGTAAGTCCTATGAGGACCAGCTGCAGGAGCTGGGGTTGTTTAGCCTGGAGAAGAGAAGGCTCAGGGAGGACCTTATTATTATCTACAACTACCTGTAATGAGGATGTAGCCAGCTGAGGGTCAGCCTTTCCTCCCAAGCAACTAGTGGCAGAATGAGAGGACACAGTCTTATTCTGCACCAGGGGAAGTTTAAGTTGGACATTAGGAGGAATTTCTTCACAGAAACGACGATTAGACATTGGAATGGGCTTCCCAGGGGGGTGGTGGAGTTACTGTCCCTGGAATTATTTAAGGAAAGACTGGATGTGGCACTCGGTGTTATGACCTAGTTGACAAGGTGGTGTTGGGTCATAGGTTGGACTAAATGGTCTCAGAGGTCTTTTCCAACCTGATTGATTCTGAGATTCTCTGAGTGTACTAGCAAAGCTAGGAACACTAGCTGTGTCACATCATATGTCTTGCTCATGGGTAAACTTGCTGTGATTTCTGACTACTGGGAACTATCCTGAACTAGATAGTCTCTCCCATCTCATATTCATATTACCCCTTTCAGCAGAGTATTTGGATAAAGTGGCAATTGAGTTTTCATCACTGATGCTAACAATTATTTTATGTTCCCTTGTGAAAAATAAACCATTTCTCATGAAGAAAGGGTGACTCCCATGATTTTAAGATTTAGGAAAAAAATATGTTCCTTTTTGCTAAACAGCTGTTTTGCTACCTCTATATTACTGTACCACTTCTACTTAGCTAGAGTATTTGTACTTTTTATTTGTATTTTCAACTGAGGAATTTATAATCATGTATACTTACTTTTTAAATGATCAAATTTTATGAACAAGTAGATGAGAGCATACTACCATGAGCAAAGAAAGTATCTACTAACTTTGTTTGAAATTAACTAAAACCACAGTAGGCTCCTTACTTTGAATTCACTAGTGAAAACCATTCAGCTCTGCTGTCTGCCTGCTCTTTCTGCTGCCAGCAATGATTACAGTTCACTTTGACTGAAAGATTCAGCTGCTAGTCTAATAATATAGCTTGGCTTGGAAATTGGAGCCTTTCTCTACCTTGCAACTGATGCCCAGCTGCTGAGATGATTTAGAGATTCAGTGCTATATCATATCTTTACTGCAGATGCCTGCTCCATTTAATCCAGCTGCCCAGGCCTGAGGCTGGTGGTTGAAGTATCCAGGGACCCAAAGAGTGCTTACTTCTAAAGAGTTTCGATTTATTCTCGCAATGATAGTCTCCAAGAGCATAAAAGGGCAGGTACTAACTAGTGACTTTCTTACATCTTGTGCAGTAACCCTGCTTTAATAGTTAAACTGCTTTTGGTTTTTATCTCTCCAGCTGTACTAGCCTGAGGCAACATGAATATTCATGGCTGTGTCAAGGATGCAGCCACCTGCCCCAGTTTCTCCCTTCCAGCCACGAGTCAAAAAGGCCCCTGGCTCCTCAGGATGCAGCTTTTCCCTGGATTCATGGAGTTTGGTGACTTCTTCCTGGCTACACATAAGATCATCCCCAGACGCTGTAACTATAAGACCTCAGTCGGAGGTTGATCGGCAATTGACTATTTGCTCTGGCACTGTCTTCTCACTTCCCTTCCAGTCACTCACCATTTAGAATCTTAATAACTTTCTCCCCTGCTGCCCTCTCCTGTTTTCCCTCAGCTAATGTCAGTGTCTCTTCTTTCACCTCTACCTACTCCTTTCCATAGCATGGTGACAGTTTACATCCCAAGGTGCAAATTTTTCACTTTCTCTTCCCGGCTTTTAAAAGAAGCCTATGTTAAACGAAACAAAGACTTCTCTCACATGAGCTACAAGTACAATAAGAACACAAAGCACCTTGACTAGACAGTACTACACAGTTAGAAGGGATACTTTCTTTTTATTTTTTTACCAACTAAAACCATGGGGAGGTTGAAAGGGATGTGGTCATCTGAAGTGGAAGGTCAGCCAAAAGTCTCTGTCTTCTTGTCTACCTCTTTATTCAACATCTTTTCCAGAAGAACTAGAATAACTGTTATAGGAAGTTACTTCATTTAGTATTTCCAACATCAGGCTCAGCTGAGCTGTGGGGAGAGCACAGCAAACATTCAGCAAAGCTACTACACTTGGTATTACAACTATTTGTTCTCTGTGCTAATTTCCACCAAGAGCAAAATACAAACTAGAGCCCAATCTAAACTCTAAATGTCTTTACAGTTAATAATGAAAAAAGGCACAGCAGGAAGCTTTGTATTTAAAATTTTATACCAGTTCTTGTTTTCCAAGTGCAGCAGATAGGTGACAACATCATCCCTCCCTTCCTCCTTAGATGACTACAGACAGCACTAATGTGATTTGGCACCAGTCAAAGGCTCACCTCTTGCTTCAGTTTTACCCATAGGTTGGTATGAGAGAATGCTGGTCTCTACACCAGCTAATTAATTCACAGCCAGCCATTGGAGCTCTCTGCAGTAATGTCCTGCAGCAGGAGAGCAAAGGTGAGTCTTGTAAATTCTTGGGAAGGAGAACAGTGACCACATTAGCAGGGAATGTAAAGTAAGATCAGGCAAATGCCCCTCTATTTTGCATGGCATTCCACGCTGCTTGCTATGAGATTAAAAAAAAAGAGAGAGAGAGAGAGAGAAAGAGATTTAAATGAATAAATAAGGCATATGCTGCTTATAGCTACTTCCAGTTTACAGCTCTATGTCTTCTACTAAGTGTTGTGGTTAGAGGCATTAACTAAGCTATTTGTTTTGGTACCTCATCATTGTTGACTAGTCTTAAACATGTACTGTTTCTTCACCATAAAGGAGTATAATTTAAAATTAAAGCAGATATTTTATTGATGTACCCTGTTCAGCAAGGAGTAATTCAAGATTAAAAACCAGAAGAGATTTGACTGGAGAAAATATGGCTGAATAGACTGAAAGCTCACCTGGCCCAAGTCATGGCCCCCAGGCACATTCAATTACACCAAAATAATTCCTGGAAATATTTGTCTAACCTGTCCTTTAAAAACACTGGAGATTGCAATTCTACAGCCTTCCCTGGCTGAGTACATCAGCACTTTATCATCCCTTTGATTAGAAACTCCTCTTTCAAGGTCAGAACTACCCTTCCCTCTACTGCAATTACTCTCTTTGTTTTCAGTGTACATAGGGAATAATTTACAACTGTCCTTTCTACAAAAATTACTTGAAGACCCTTACTGTGCCTTTTGATCTTTTTCATACCAAACAATTTCTTCCAATCTTTCCTCACAAGCCTTGTTTCCTAATTCACAAATACTTTTTTTTTCTGTCTCCATTTCTTTCTCCATCTCTTCCAGGTGATCTGAATCATTATCAGAACTAATTCAACTCAGCAAAAGGTGGAATTCAGGTCTAGATTTAAGTCCAGGATCAGACACCAAAATTTATTTGTCTGTAGAGTGTGGCTTCACGTGTGAGGAGGCTGACTACTCTGCTTGTAGTCTCTGGAAACCTAGTTAATCTAGTCAGTGGAGTCAAGAGATTTATTCAGATTATCCTAAAGTTGACAGATTTAGTCAGGTAAACAGCTCTGAAAACACCACTGGGCTCAGTGCCATTGACTAGACATGGAGGTCTAGCGCTTTTTGAGATGCCTTTGAATATCCTGCTCAGCATCCAGCTATTGATCCAGAAGGCCACAGTCTCCTATAGCCTCCATGTTGTATCACCAGCATCTTGTCTAAGAGGCACTATGACATCTGAACATGTAGAAATGGCCTCAGATGTTTATATTTAGGCAGCCAATCTGAACCCACAGCTGACATGTAGATTCTTACACTGCAAGATCAAGGTCAGGTTCAGATTCAGTCTTACTGTCTAACTTGTCCTACTAACAGAAAGAGTTAGATATGGCAACAGAAGGTGTGTACATATTTTATGATGATAAATACAAGGATGGTCATAACTTCTTTGTTTAAGGAAAAAAAATTCAATGTTCACAAATAGTAAATTTTATCAGCAGAAAAGAATTATGGAGTTTTTTCCATTCCGGGTATTATATCCTAATTCTTACATTCTGTGACAAATTGCGCTATCAGTAGAAAGGGATTCCAAAATAAAAAATTATCATTACTACTTTAAAATTTTACAGAAATGTCACAGAATATTCTGAGTTGGAAGGGACCTACAACAATCATTGAGTCCAGCTCTTAAGTGAATGACGCATACAGGGATCTAACCTGCAACTTTGGTGTTATTATCACCATGCTCTAACCAACTGGGCTAATCTCAAAAATGAGGATGAGAAGATGTTTGCTGATGCAATAAAAAGTGGTATTAGCTGAATTCTCCATCTTTTGGCTTACAAGATGTTGGACATTGTGATAATTAAATCATCCCCCTCTTCCTGCTGCACAAACACATACATTAGTTAAATGATTGCTTGAAGCTTCTGTGTTTATACTTTTAAAATTCCATGTATAAAAATGGATGGTCTGAAGAAGTTTCATTCAATCTGGAAAAATTACTTTCTCCAAGGGTGGAGAGTAGAATCAAGAAGATCATTTGTGATAGTGGTGCATATGACATAATAAATGAATGAAGGTTATTGTTCAATTAAAAATAATTTTCATAGAATCATAGAATGGTTTGTGTCGGAAGAGACCTTAAAGATCATCTCATTCCAACTCCCTTGCTGTGGGCAGGGATACCTTTCACTAGATCAGGTTGCTTAGGGCCCTGTCCTGCTTAGTCTTAAACACTTCCAGGGAGGGACATTCACAACTTCTCTGAGCAACGCATTCCAGTGCTTCATTACTCTCTGAGTAAAGAATTTCTTCCTAATATCTAGTGTAAACCTACTCTCTTTAAAACCAATGCCCCTTGTCCTGTCACTATTTGCTGGAGGAAAAAGTGCCTCTGCATTGTCGGGGTCGATGGGGTTGACAGTGGGTCTGCTGACCCTCTGATTCTTGAATTAATCAATCTTGAGGATTTTAAAGCCTACTCTTGAAAGAGAGAAAGACATGCAGGCAAAGTAACAGATAAGCAAGTTAGAAGATTAAGCCACAGTAGAACAGGATGTGTAGCACTAGCAGGAGGAACAGACCTTGTAGCCTTCTGATATGTTTGTACCTATGTTTAAGAGAACTGAATAAACAACTGTGAATAGGCCTAATGTTGTAATAAAGATATAAAGAGAAAGCTGTAACCAAGAGCGGGGCTTACTGTCCTGGAATAAAAACTTGCTGCTGGCTGTAAATACTGNTGGGTCTGCTGACCCTCTGATTCTTGAATTAATCAATCTTGAGGATTTTAAAGCCTACTCTTGAAAGAGAGAAAGACATGCAGGCAAAGTAACAGATAAGCAAGTTAGAAGATTAAGCCACAGTAGAACAGGATGTGTAGCACTAGCAGGAGGAACAGACCTTGTAGCCTTCTGATATGTTTGTACCTATGTTTAAGAGAACTGAATAAACAACTGTGAATAGGCCTAATGTTGTAATAAAGATATAAAGAGAAAGCTGTAACCAAGAGCGGGGCTTACTGTCCTGGAATAAAAACTTGCTGCTGGCTGTAAATACTGCTGTATCTTGGATCTGTAAAGTAAAAAATGTCAATTTTTTGAGCTCCCAAGGGTACGGCATGAGAGTCAGAGACGTTGCCTTCACAGAAGTATCGTCAATGCTCTGAAGTTTATTTACCAAAACACACACACTTATCACATACTTCTTGAATCCATGAATAGTACAGGAATATTATTGGTTAATGGCTAGGGTTTGCTTGCTTTACCACACAACTTGATTGGTACTTTTCTCTAAACTACGCCTTTCTGTATCACTGTTTCTGCCTGCTTTCTCTAGCAGCTGCTGCATACCTTATTGTTTACTGCTCTTCTTGAAGCAGGCTCAAGGATGCAGGGGCCTCATTTCCCTTTCCATCGGCTGGGTTGTGCACATAGGCTTCTAATAATACACTGTGGCCTGTGCTATTAAAATATTCCTCAACAGATCTGCTTATGCTTTCTTGGCCATCACGACTCCCGATACTGCCTTGTCTTTATAAGCCCCCCTAAGATACTGGAAGGCCAAAATTAGTCTCCCCAGAGCCTTCTCTTCTCCAGGCTGAATAACCTCATCTTCCTAAGCCTGTCCTTACAGAAGTGCTCATTCCTCTGATCATCTTCATGGCTCTTCTCTTGACCTGCTCTAACAGGTCCATGTCTTTGTTGTGGTGAGGACTCCAGAGTGGGATGAAGTACTCCAGGTGGGATCTCACAAGGGCAAAATAGAGAGGTGAGAACCACCTCCCTTAACCTGCTTGCCACTCATCTTTTGATCCAGCCCAAGATGCGGTTGATTTTCTGGGCTGGAAGCACACACTCCTGGCTCATGTCCAGATTTTTATCCATGAGAATTCCCAAGTCATTCTCCACAGAGCTCCTTTCAATGACTTTTCCCAGTCTATACTCATATCTGGGATTACCCTGACCTGGGTGCAGCACCTTGCACTTGGACTTATTGAACTTCATTAGGTTGTCATGGGCTCCCTTCTCAACTTTATATGTGTTGTAAACTTCCTCTTCATACCATTTTGGATCAGATGTTCATGCCAGGAACAGTGGACAAGATGGGTAAAATAGGGAGAAATGAAATTTGGAGGTATGAAAGCTCTCAAGCTCAGCAAAAACTAGAGCCCCTCTAAAACTGCTCTAGGTACTGTGCTATGTGGGAAGAGCATGCCAAGGGTAGGAGAAAACAAAACTGACTCAGTAAGCAATCTCTTACTGGATCATCTGCATGAAAATTCTTGCTTTCCTAACAGAATATCAACCCTTCCACTTGGATTTCATTCCTGTGCCCTCCTCTGGACATTGGCTTGGGGCAGACCAGATGGGATTAGCTTTTTTCTAGGAAAGAGATGCTGTATTGAGGGAGCAGGGACTTGCAGTCAGCCTGAAGTAACAGGACAATCCCAGCAGCAGTCAGACCCCTCACCACTCTCACTTTCTCCCTCCTTTTGCAGGTTTTTGCAAGTGGTTTCTTCTCATCTTTTCTCCCCTCCTGACCTGAGAAAAGTCAGTCTTGTTTCTGCTCATCCTTCTGAGCACTTGCAGTATTTGCAGCTAACCAGGCAATTCAAGTCAGTATAATTTGTAGCTCACCTTAAACAACTTATTTCAAACCACAACAAAACAATAACCTGCCAAGCTGTACTGTCAATACTATGCTGTATTGACATTTTTGCTGATGCTGAAACACCAGACAAAAAAAGAGGGGACACAGACTTGTGGATAAACATTTACTGAACTAAAAAAGCTTTTTCCATCCCCTAGAAAGCTGGTCAATAAAATTTAGCTCCATGTTCCAGGGTGTAAAAGTATGGACTAGGTTTTGAGTCCTCAGCTGTCTATTTGATAACTCTTCCTACCTGACACATTGTGCAATCCTCTTGGTTAGTTACAGGAAGAAACTGGATGTCAAAATACCCAGTGAGAATGATTATATTCCTAAGCACGTTCTCCTGAGGCACACTTAGCTACACTTTGAGTAATGTTTCAGTTAAAATTACCTCTTTCCTTTTGACAGATGAATAACAAGTATGTAGTGGTGTAGTACTTCATTTTGTAAGATTTAGAACAAGGTTGTAGCCTTTCTACCAACAGTGTTGTTTCTTGTATTCATAACTAAATTCAGTGCAATAAATTTATTAAATTGCTAACCTATGCCAGTAGACTTGGTATTTTTAAGTGAACACTGTCTTCAATCCTTTTGCCCTTCTGTTCAGAAGTACATCAGCTATATACTACAAAAGTGAGGGAAATAACATAAAACTGGAAGCTGCCAGATTGAAGACACGCTGCTTTCATTTGGTTGTATAATTAATTTCTTTTTTACTCATTTTTTCTGCCCACCAATTGCCTCAAGATGCTCCAATGTTTATCCTCAGTGTGCTGAAATTCAGTATATGAAAATATTGAATCTACTCTTGTTTGCCTACATATATATTGAAATCCAAACCTTCACTTGGATATGAAGATACACAGGAGACCTTCAAATGTAGCATTTTCTGATGTTGATAATTTGTTTTGATATTACTGTCCTATATTAAAATATTTAGACAGTGTTTCACTAATTATTACTTTTAAGGCCACAGCAGAAAATCATGGCCATGCAACATGTCCCCAGGAGCCAGAAACAAGAGGAACTATGATTGGTCTCTGTTACAACTCTATGCAAGGGATGGTATTGGCTGCCTCTGAGCCAGCTTGGTGTCAGTGGTCAGCAGAGAAAGCAGCAGCAGGGCCAAAAAAGCATCTCATTTGGGTGAGAGTTTTGGCCACTTCAGCAACTAGTTCCTCAAGATAACAGAGAAGACCTAGATTTAGCTAGACCAGCCTGTAAAACTTGAAAAAGGAAAGGGGTCATGTGCTCTAAGTGTCACAAGTTGAGGACTGCTTTCCTCTTCATTCCTCTGAGGGTTTGAACTTATGTAAAAACTTTCAAGGTTTTGCACTATGGTGAGAACACTTGAAATTGTTTAGGCTTATTATTGTTACTTAAAAAGAAATATTTTATATGCTCCAGCTGAGAACAGACATCTTCTGTTTCAAAGTGTCCTGGTTTTGTCCTGGATAGAGTTAAATTTCTTCTTAGGAGCTGGTGCAATGCTGTGTTCTGCATTTTGTATAAGAATAATGTTGACAACACACTGATGTTTTAGTTGTTGCTGAGCAGTGTTTACTCTTAAGAACTTTTCGGTTTCCCATGCTCTGCCAGTAGAGCAGGTGCACAAGAAGCTGTGAGGGAGCACAGCAAAGACACCTGACACAAACCAGTCAAAGAGATATTCCGTGGCATAAGAAGTCATGCTCAGTATTATCAAATGGAGGGAGTTTTATGGGAGGCACCAAGCACTGTCCTGGGATGGGATGGGCATTAGTCAGTGGGTGGTGAGCAACTGCATTGTGCATCATTGTTTTCTTGCATTTTAGTCCTTTCTCTCTCTTTCCTTTATATCATCATCATCATTATCTTCATCCTTCTCATCATTTATTCATTTATTTATTTAGTTAATTATATATTTCAATTATTAATCTGTTCTTATCTTACCCCACAAGTTGGAGGAGGAATGAGCAGCTGCGTTGCTATCTTAGCTGCCAGCTGGGGTTAAACCACAACTCAAAGTCATAATGACATGCCCCAGCCAAAGAGCTTAAAATGCAGTAAATGATCCTCTACTTTTCTTACCAAGCAGTTTTGAGTCCACTGGGGAAATGTGTCACGGAATTTTCCATTGTGATAGTTACTGGTACTAAAATTGAATTCAATCTAGATGGGGGGCACAGTATGTGAAGCAAAGCTGTGGGTAAATAAAAGTGATTTTGCATTATCTCCCAAAGCATTTCTAACCACATCTAAGCAAGACATCAACAGCTGAGGCTTTTAACTGTGCGAGCACGTTATTTCTTCTCAAGAACATTGCTTGTCATTTTGTGTAAAGGAAAGAAAGTATTTACATTACTTCTAGAATTTCCAGTCACAATGTAATCTTAAAAAAATTCCCAGCAGTCTTCTGGAAAGAAAAACAAATATCATAGAATATCCTGAGTTGGAAGGGACCCACAAAGATCATCAAGTCCAGTTCCTGGCCCTGCAGAAGACAGCCCTAAGAATCACACCACGTGCTTTCTTAAACTCTGGCAGTCTTTGTGCCGTGACTGCTACCCCGGGGAGCCTGTTCCAGTGCATGGCTACCCTCCTCCAAATTAGGAAAAAATATAGAAAATTCACGTTGCATTCTTAGTGGGGAGTGGACTTTTCATACCTCCATCAAATTGTTCAAAATATCCATAATATAACTGCTCTTAATTAAATAACTAAAATTGCTGTCTTCATTTCTGCTAATGAACTCCCAAGTCCTTCTTCTGCTATGCACCGATTTTTTGGCTGAAATCTCACTTTTGTCATTGTTAGAAAAAGCATTTGCTAATAAGATAATTTTCTTTGTGGGGGCAGGCATCTGTTTCCAATTTAGCTTTTGAAAGCCTGACAGACCCTCTATCAGCTTACAATGATGTGACAGTACTCATGTTATTGTGCTTCACAGAAAGAATCATTCCAGAAGTTCAATGCATTCAGGTACGCTGAAAATTATAATTTTGTTAGTTCCCAATGTGATGGTCTCACAGTGATATTCTATCATGTTTTAAATACCTGTTTGAAAAGGGAAAGCAAGCTATTCTTACTGTGTTGTTCGTTCTGTTTGGTATTAGAAAAATATTCTAACACCTTAATATTATTAAAACATGTGTTATAATCTGGTACTCAAAGGTCATGTCTATGTAGCAGGAGAGTATATCTCAGTAGAAAGTAAGGGGGGAAAAACACAGCCAGTATGCTATGGATACACATACATATTCTCTGAAATGCAGAGAATTGTTTCTTATTCTCCAGATTGTATAATTATGGTTAATATGTAAAAAGTAACTAAAGAAATAAAGGTTTTCAGAAGCACAGAAATGACAGTGTGAGCAAGTAAATAAAATCTCAGCATCTAATCTGCAAAACAGTTAAATAATCATTGTAAGAAAACACATTGAGTGAAAACTGTACTCCATCCCAGTACAGTGCTGCTGCTTTGATCAGTTTGGGATATTACTGTTCTATTCCCACTATTCTTATTATTTATTCCCTGTGATTAATTGATGTCAGCTTGGGACATTAGACACAAGCAGGTCACTTAATAGTCTGAATACAGAAGCTCAGTGTACTTTGACATCCACCGTGGCACTCCTGGTGTGCAGCAGCATGTACTGGAGACCTTTATTCAGCTGCAGCAGCAGGCAGAGGCCAGGCAGGGCACCAGGAGCAGCTCAGGTGGTACTAGATTCCTGTGTTTAGCGACCTTAACTGAACCCAACATCTTCACAGTCTTCAATAACTCTGTCTTTATTGTATAATATACTGGTACTTCAAAGAACTACCCTGGCATTTTCTGTGATGAGTAAACACAGCTTTCTTCCTGTCTTTCTATCTACTTGCTTTAGAAGTACTTATTTCTACATCGGGTTTTTTTATCTCTTGGTGGTGATGTTCTTTTGGATTATGCACAAATATTGACAGCAGTAGATGAGTCTCTGAATTATACTATTACAATACCTAATACCAATGACTATTAAAATTATAGTTAAGAATTTGTAGAGCTTGATTGAGGCAAATTTTCAGGAACCACTGTACATTCAAGAAGAGGAGATTTCTTCAGGCTGGATGAGAAATCTTTCAGCTAAGCAATGCTGATGTGTATATTGTGCCAACTTTGAAGTCAGGGAGAGTAATTCAATTTCTAGTGTCGTAAGTCTGTCCCTAAACATTAAATTCATGTGAAATAAATAAAAGCAGCTTAAGTAACATGCAAATAAGTTGAAATAAAGAGCTAAGGAATCAGCTTTCTGATACACATTGCCTTAAAGATGATGCAAACTGTTTCAAAAAAACTACACCAAATACATAATTATAGCATTCTTAATGCACATTTCCCCTTCTTTCTTTAGCAGTAACCAGACAAGAAATTTTGCTTGGATTTCCAAATGATTTTTCAACTTTATCTGAGTAGCTGGGTTTTGCCACTGTAACAGCTGTGGCCAAAACCATGGCAATTTTAATAATAATAATTAAAAAATTCATAACCCTTGCATAAAGAATCAAAAGCAAAATGTAAAATACATTCAGTCTTTTTTAGGTCAGTTCTGCCCTTATTTTAAAAATTAACATAACTTCTACAGCAGCAGTCCAGGGAATTCCAATTTACATCACTGTGACATCAAATTTATAGCCATTATATTCTGATGCTTTTTAAAGATTGTATTTTCTGATAATTACTTTACTTTCATTAGTTGCTTGTTGATTCAAACAGCATCAGCAATTGTTTTACTACGTGAAACTGGAATATAGGAAAACGTTACATTTACTTCAGTTTGAAGCATTGTTTTTCTTCAGGGGGGTGAGGAGGAAATCTGAAGCCTTAAAGATGCCTGTAAAAATATTGTTTTGATTCTGACAAAAATGAGCCAACTCTGAATATCGCTGGGAAACAAGGACCAAGTACTTGACTGCATTCATAATCATGTTGGGTCTACTAAAACAAACAAAAACCCCAACATCATGATAAAGGTAATGCAGAAAACACAGGAGTGAAATAATCAACTTTTGCTCTTTTAGTGCTTTAATGAAAAATTAATATATAACAGAACAGTTCACCTGTACTCTGTTGCCAATGGCACAAATTTTAAATAAAGATGAATATCATTAAACCTACCTGTCCAATAACGCAAGATGGAAAATGGTATTTTACTAATTCAGGCTGATGAGTATCTGACACATCAAAGTAACAGGAAAGGTCATGCTTATATCTTCATTGGTACTGTTTTGTCACAACCACTGAAGAATACCCCTCACAGCTGGCAATTACCAGGAAGCAGCAATGACCATGGATATGACCTGCCCATGGCAGGAGAGTTGGACCACATGACTTTAGCATACCTTCCAACTGAAACCATTCTATAATTTTATATTCTCATTTTGGTTGTCCTATATCACCAGCATTGTGGTGGCAAGGACAAGTTAATATTTTTTCTATCAAAAGTTGTTAATGTATAATTCTGTAGAATACATTTAATAAGGAGGGAGGAAAACTTAAAATGTTTTATCAGACAGGACAGCAATTTCATGCTCTTTCTTTTTTAATACAGGATTGTATTTAACGTCTAATAACTTTCTCCTGAGTCTCTAGGAAACTTGTCAGACATTTGATGTTGCTTTATTTGGAGTAAACTGTCACAAAATGGTGGGCATTTTCCCTATTTCTCTTATCATTTGCATGCCGTGAAATCTTGATTTAGTTACACACCCAAATATGCCCTCAGACTATAAGTATTCAAGTACTCCAGCAAAAGGAGAGATGACACTATAGATCTGCCTACAGGATGTTATTTCCATTAGGAGTAATGTTCTACACTGCAGAAAAATGCATTAACAGCATTACATTAGAATGTTATAATGAGGCTGCTGTTGCATGCTACCACTCAGCACAGATCATTATCCCATGATTAAGTATGTATCAAGAAAAGCACAGATTTATAGATACTTTTCCAAATAGCTAAGAAACTGTGGAGGAGTAAAAAATCCCCCAAAACTTTCAGAAAAAGAGCTTTGCTTGTCTTGCATTTTGTGTTTTCTTTCTGAAATGCTACAGACTCATTATATTCGTATTTTGAGGGTTGAATGACAAAAAACATTTTTTACAAGATAACAAGGAAGTAGAGCAAAATAACACTACAGAAAAAGACATGTTAATATTTCATCCAAGGGAACATTACTCATTAACAGCTTCACAGCATTCAGAACTATTTTGACAGAAGTAATCTGTGCTCCCTCCTTTTTTCATGCATGGATTAAAATTGTAATTAGTGCATCTGTAGAAAAATCACCACCACCTAATATACAAATGCCTGTCCAGAGATAATTTTTCTCTGTTCCTTGCAGTTCACTTAATAGTTTCAACTCTTCCATGGTGTCAAGCAGACTAGTGACATTTCATTACAACATCATCTCATTTAATTTTTAAGTCTGTGGCTATTAGATAACAAAGTACAACATCAGATTTATTCTTGCAGGCATAGTGCAATTTGGAAAGTTCGGCTTTGTTTGAGAAGATTGGAGACCTCTTCGTGGTTCTTCTTTTCAAAAAGTGCATTGGGATTTACTACTTTATCGCAGGGTATATCCATGGGAGCAGGGACGTGCTTTTATTCTTCCTGTTGATTGAAGTAAGAGGGATACCTAAAAGTGAAGATATCAAAAGCGATGATGTGCACACTCAGCTCTGCATTTACAGATGCTAGTGTTTCTCACAACACTGTCTAGTACCCCCATTCCCAGAGTGGTTTTTGAAATCTTGTTTTCCAGCTAAACACCTTCCATAAAAGCAAATCAGTAGGAATGACTTGGACCGAGGCAGTTAGTAGATGTTAAAAAATTCAGACCACTATATAAAGTTCCCTGGCTATATGGTATTGCCTACTGTTAACAAAAGCATAGAAACCAAGAAATCTTTCAAAATGAAGCAAATAGTGTAAAGATATGGCTGGCACCAGTTTCCTTAAGTGCTCAAGGTATACTTAATGATGAATGGCTTCTTCACATTAAGATATCTTTTTAAGATAATAAAAACTTCTTGAATGTCTCAATTTTTTAAAAGAAATTGTTGGATAAGAAAGAGCTTATACTCCTTTCCTCTCTCTTTTTATTGTTTGTCTTTTTCATTTTCCTTTTTCATTTTCCTATTTTCTTTCTTTTATAACTTTTATTTTCTCTCCCCCCACTTTTCCTTTTAAAAAGCAAAAGACCGAGTAGAGGCCAGTACATTTTTCTGCTTTTCTAACATCAGTCTTCTAGAGATGGTTCTTGACCCCAACACTCTTAGCTGTGGCTCTGTGTAGCTTCCAATCCCCAGTAGATTAGTCCAGAAGATTCTGAATATAGGGGATATTGATCCTAAAATTATGTAATTCCAATGACGCTGTTACTCAACATTCTTGGACAGTATTTTATTAATAATTAATGTTGATAATTATTATTTTATTAAAATTTTGACATAAGACTGAAAAAGAAATTAAAAATTCACAAGCGTTTCTTAAATTCCAAAATACTGTAGATACGTCAATCTATGCAAGTATCAGTATGGTTTGCTGTATCTGGATGATTTTTAAAAATTCAAAGATTTAAGTTCATAACACATTTAGTAGCTAAAGAAAGCTCATTTTGACTAAGCAATGGGAAAATAAAACAATGAAGCTGTAGAGATATTGATGGACTTTTCTCCTAACACACCTAGGACATAACAATAGAAGTTATGTGCCAAAATCTATTTGTGCATTCAAATGCCTTATCTTAAAATCTTTTTGTGACTGAATCAGAAACTGAACATGTTTCCTAATTCAAAGTTACATGACTGAGTACAAGATTCGGTGCCTTTTGGTGCCTTTTGTACTTTGTTCCCTCCACATGGGGGAGGGAATGCTCATGGGGCCACTTGCTCTGCATACCCATAAATATAATAAATACTCCCAAATATTGCAGGGTAATTCAAAGTCTTCTATGAACTAGTGAAATATTATTATGATAATACTAAAAGAAAGATGAAAAGCAATGTCACATTCTGACCATGCTGACTTCTCTGCAATTAAAGAATAAAAAAAATTTAAAAAAAAAGAGAGAGAGAAGAAAATGAAAAGGCAAATTAGTGTCTGGAGGACACTTCAAAAGGAAAGAAATGATGAATGTCATTTAGAATTCCCTGCTTGATTTATCTGCAATATTCGTAAGTGTGTGTTTATCCAAAAGCTTTGTCTCGGATCAGGCAATTAATTAAACTAGAGAAGATCTCAAGCAGGGAGAGATGAGAGTTGTTAATAGTGTATGGCTGATAATCAAATTTGTCTCTGCTGTTTTCATGGGATGCATTCCTCTGTTTGCACTTCTACAGCACTAGAGAGATGTGAGATCCATGGCTGAGCAAGTACACCACGTAATGTGCAGACCCAACTCTTCAGAATTTCAACAGTTACTGGTAGTATCAGTGTCAATATTCCTCAGCTCCAGCAAAAGAATGATTGCACCTGAGCATATTTTCACTTCTTTGAGCATGTGTACAAAGGCTTTTATCCCGTCCCTTTGACTTGAGTAAGTGAGGAAGTAGGTGAGTTTTGCAATGCAAGTTCAAAGATGAAAAATAGGAAATAGCAAGACAGGACAGAAAGAAGATCAGAATTGTTGAAAACCCTAAGGGTGAGGATAAGATTTAGTTTCAGATTATCACAGAAAGTAGTTGTAGTGGTTTTAGCTAGGCCTCAAATTAGCAGGCTCAGAGAATCTATGTGGATTGGTAGAGACAGCTGTCACCTGACTGGGTAACCAAGGAAGTATTTCATACCAGATGACGCAAACCTAAGATATGATGCAGCAGTGGGAGGTGTTAGTTCAGTTCCACCTTGGCTGAGGTACAGAGAAAATGTGCTGCCTTTATTCTGCCCTGTTAGGCCTGGCTCCTGCTGTTGCCACTCCTTGCCTTTTGTTTGAGTTCAGGGAAGTAGAAATATTTTGTTGTTACTCTGTTTCTTGCTGGGTGTCTTTTAGAGTGCTTATGAATCTAGAGTAATACACTTTGTATTAATTGGGGAGTGGGAGGTTATTTGTTGTTATGTATAACGTGTGTGTGTGTTATATTGTAGTTTTCTCTTAATTTCCTCTTTTCTGTATAAATACATGTAGTTAGTTTCAGCATAAACCTGGTTTGGAGGGGGTTTTTTCCCTCTCCCTCTTCTTCCCTTTTCACTCTGTCTCAGACAGTTGGCAATTTGCCAGCTCAACCCAAGACAGTGGTGAAAAGCACAGGAGTCAAAACAGGGCAGTACAAAGGAGCAGGTTTCAAGGGTGTCTTTGTAATTCTGGTGTTTATCTTTCAAAGCACTCAAGCCACTCATACAATTCCCCACTTTGGGGGCACCTGAAACTCTGAGACTGCAGAGGTTTTGCCAATAATGGAAAGAAATTAAACATTCTTCACAAAACTATATTATTTCTACAGCCCAGATCAAAAACTGGCTTGTTGTCCAAAGCACTGAGACCACAGTCTGGTGTGGTGCTGTTGCAGACTGCATCAAATCAAAACAGGCCCCATAAAGCCTCTTCTGGAAATACATATCCAGGCAGGATTTGATTCCAAACTTTGATACTAATAGACCGTTTTCCCAGAACTTTTATTCAGAATTGCACAACGTTATCTATCTTCATATTAGGCAGTTTGAATCCACATACTGCAACTTTTACTAAAACCAGACCTCTCTCTGACTGACCCATAGGAATTCACTCTCCTTCTATGGAAGGCAATACTTCTTGGCATGAGGACTTTGCTACGCTCTTTGACTAATTGGCCTGCATATCTCATGACAACCGAAATGGCTGGCTTTTCATTGAAAACCCAGTGCTTAAAAATCATTAAAATTCCCTTGATTTTAAATTATACTGGTAATTCCATGTGCTGGTTTAAAGGTAAACCGGCAGGAGAAACGAACCCAACATAAAAGAGATTATGCCAGAGTTACAATTTAATAACAAAATTACAATAAATGCAATGGCACAAAGAGAAATTGGTTTTAACCCACAAAACCCAGAAGTGCAACCTAGCACCCTGGGGCACAACCACAAAGGGAGTTGTAGCCCCTGTGCTGAGCCCCACGTGGTTCCCCCAAGTCAAAAGTAAAAGGAAGTGAAAAACCTGCTGGTGCAGATGATGTCGCAGTCTGGTCGAGAGTGGTGGTCTTCTCCTGTCAAGGTTCTGGTCCTCCTCTGAATCCAATGAGTGGTCCCCCAAGTCCCCAAACCCCCAACATTATATCCCCTCAGGTCCAGGTGGGACCACCCAGTACCTCCCCCAGGTGAGGAATTACACAACGGGTGATCCCACTCTGTGAGTCATAGGGTATTTGCAATCACTGATGGCCCATTAGCAGACATGCCACCTCAGGCTGGGTGTGGAGGTGCTAATGACTTGCTGGAAGGGAGTTACCACAGCTCTTATCTCACAGGTGTCTTTCACACCCCGCTCACATCCTGAGAGGTCGGGTGTGCCCTGGGCAGCTGCTGCAAATGGTCCATTGTTAACAGTTCATGGGAAATGAATAGAGGGTGTAGAAAACACAGCTTTGGTCACACCTACACAGTGATAAACTGGCCCCACCTACTGAACTAGGACATTCCAACAAAGAAAGGCATGCCTAAATACGTGGAAAAGCAGAGCAAGTGCTTACAATAAGCAGGTACTCTTCTGTGTAGCTGCAGCTGCCAGCTACATGAGGATGTAGTCTTAAAATTAGAGATAGATCACTAATTAAGATAAAAACATTAGGAATTCTGTGATACCACTACAATTAGAAACCAGCTAATGCTACTATTATTAAATACACAGATCTCAAAACAAAACCCCAAACCCTTTTTCATATGGCATGTATCTTGAACTTAACGTATGTTTTGTATTTTTAATCTGTTACAAAATGTTTGGGGTTTTTTGCATTTGAAAATGTGTTCAGTCTTTTCATTTTTAACAATCTCAGAGGTTTACTTTAAAAATCGAAACAGATACAAAGATAAGTATTCCTTTTGACTGCAGGAGTCATTATCTGTACATTACATGGACAGAATTGTTTCCTAAGTATGAGATTTACAAGACCATGAAGCTGTACTCAAAGTCTCCTTAGACACTGAACAGAAACCCTTAATTATCTGCCAGCTGAAATGACAGAAATATGAAAAGTTCTCCTTTTGGCAGCCATTTGTGGGAGTTCCAGTCTGACAGACTCCTGCTTGAAAATGACATATAGTACATAAGTCGCAAAATTACCAGTTTTTGAAGATTGCTGAGACTTATACAAGAGCACAGTTCTCCAAGTAGCTCTGGGGCATCAAAGACATCAACAGAAGTGACATGATTTTGGGCTTGAATGTTTCATTTCAAGGGGAAGGGAAGTGGTTGATGTGGTAGCTCTGTGACTAAGTCCCTTTCTAAAACCAGTACTTCAACTTAAGACATCCCATCAGTATCCTCACGGAAAAACAGTCTGTACTGAAGCACTTTACATTGCATTAGATATGCAAAAGAACTAGGCACAAACCATTTGCCACTAAAATAAACTTGTCATTCCATTTTTGCTGAAGTAAGGACTGACTATTTATAACAAGATAATAAAATACTTACTGGCCTAACTACTGAAAAGGATATTCAGTGATACTCACTTGATTAATTGTATGGACGGGTGTTACCACATTTTTTGAATCAATGTAAAAAGTAAATGCTTGGATGTCAGAAAAAAAGACAGAAACAAAATAGAAATAGCTAAATGGATACAAGTGAGTAAAATCAGTAAAGCAAACAAAATTGTTTTCCCAGAAAATATTTGTCGTGAATCAATATTAATTATTGAAATGCCAGTCATTAAGGTAAGAGACTATATATTTTTGTACCTTTCTATGAATCTGTCACTAAACAATATCTGAGCCAAGGACAGATTCAGTACTGAAAAAGAATTTCCTTTAACTTTTCCTGCAAGGAGAAGCTCTTTACCAGTAAATAAGAACCTGGTGTGGGACACATGTTTGTATTTCAGGTAAGCAAAATATCACTTTGTAAGTGAAAAACATCTCTCCACTCATTAGCCCACAGAAGTCAGAGCAGAAAAATCCACAGATAAAGATGACTAAACTTAGGTACCTATGGGGGTATCTATGTATGTGGGTATCTACCTGTGAATTAGATGTCTGCATTCCCATTATAGCCAATGCAGATTTAGAGTTCTATTGCACAAAAATAGATAGCTAGGGCATTTGAGGTGCCAGGGCTATCCCACTTGGCCTCTGGCAGATAATCCAAGCAGGCATGAATGTCTTACACAAACTGCATCATCTGATGTCCATAATATGCATGTGGAAATAGCAGCTTCTGTTTGAAAAAAATAACTAAATAAAAGAGTAGCAGGAGCTCAGACATCTCACTCACATGTGGACACCTACAACCTGGGACTTAGCCTACCTGGCACTTCAGTGCCTGCAGTATGAAGATCAGTCCCACCTTAGGGGAAGGACTTGATTACCTAAATGTGGACATCTAGCACCATTTGTGAAGCTTATCTGTAACATCTATGTAGTACTGGTAGATAGGACACAAGGCTTGCAGGAGACCTGCAGTTTTCTGGAGAAGCATCCGGAGATCAGGTAAGATATACTACTACAGGATATCCTACAATGCCTACATACATCAAAGGGATCTCACCAGAGCTGTTTACCTTGTATGAACATTAATTCCTTTCTTCATTGTATCATAGTGGCTGAACTACCTCTTGCTTACTAAATAAAGTACCTATAGCAGGTGGCCAAATAAAAATTGTAAGGAATACAATTTTTTTTACATACCTGTGTTCCTAAATTCATGATGATGGTTCCTATCCTCTGACTTTACTGTAGAGTGATGCCAAGTAAATGTATCATCTATACACCTGGCATGGTTTTAGTCCTGGCTGCTATGCTGCCCCTTCCCTCTATCTTTTCCACACTGAGAAAGCAAAGCAGTTAATTTACTGCAAAATTTTTCAATGTAGAAAACTCACAGTTATACTGGTACAAGATTATTTTTGTAATTGGTTTCTGCTGTCAGTAACAGGTACTGAAATCAAGTTGTGCAGCTTGTGGGAATTAACTAAAATAATGATGTCTCTAACGTCAGCATATGAAATAGCATAATGTTTGCCATTCAAAAATTACAGGTCATATGAAAATGACCTACATTTGCCCTTTCTGTATGGGAGAGATAATCTGAATTTCATATCTGTCTGAAAGTAAAGGACAGTTCAAAGACTTGTGTATACACCTTGTCTACCCACGGCTGCCATGATAGCCTGAAACAAATATAATTAATTTGATTTGTAAAGGATCAAGTAACTTCAAAGACAATTTGCAGCTCTGAGAGGCAAGGTATGGTATTAGTTTCCTCCCTCATAATGGAGAATTCCAGAATCACTATTCTCCAGTATTGAAAAATTTGTATGAAAAGAAAAAGAGTGAGAGAGCCTTCAGAGCCAATTGCAATTTAGGTATTGGTCTTAACAGCTGTGTGTATGTAAATTATCTCTAGACACTCAGAACACTGCATACTTAGCAAACAGAAGTCTTTTCCTAACCCAAACAATCAGATTGTTGAACCCAAAATAAGCTGAAATATTTTTATTTCCACCTCTAAGTTTCTCAAGTAACAGAGACCTTTTTCCTTGGAACAGGAACCAGTAACAGAGTCTTTTTAGCTCCCTGGCATAAAATACAGTTCACATTTCTCCAGTGGTGAATCATCTGTTGACATACGTAATTCCTTTATACATGAGGAATGGCATTCTTTAAGCACTGGGATTGTCTGTGAGTGGACTATACCAACCCCAGGTACACCAGAAAGAGATATTCAAGAGTGCCACTGCCCAGGCACTGTTCTGGGAGAGCATTGCATGGAAACAGGCACACTCCAGGCATCCCCACCTGGGCAGACAGAAGCAGTTCACCAGCCCATCAAACCAGTGAAATCTATTCCTGTACCCTCTTCCCCATAAAATGCTTCTCACACACCCAAACACACTGCTGGGGAGCCACTTTGTAACTAACAAGTTTAATGGCTGAGGTGGACTGAATCCCCCACAGGAGGCTTTTGAAGAGCATCTCTCTGTCCCTTGAGAAGTCACTCAAAGAAAACAGCTTTACCAGGCACTGAAAACCAAAGTGGAAATTCATAACGCCATCCTGTAATACCAGCCTTTCCCTCTGTAAACACTGGCTTTTACACTGTCATTCATACCTTGAACATGGTCCAAAATAGCTACCTAAAACTGAGAGTGGAATTAGTTACTTGGCAATTGCAAACTGTGGAATGTGAGATTTAGAGTAGCTTCCTTCAGCTGGCCAGCTTTAAGAAGGATTTACTGACTCTACTGCCAGAGTGACTAAAAAACTCCTGGGATTGCTGTGTTAGGGATCAGGCCATTGATGGATTATTTTCTGCTTCCTTTAATTTAACAATAAAGGCAACAAATTTTATCTCCTCCCTTTTAAAATACTTTATGAAAAGATTTCATTGGTAAAAAAGGTTTGTTTCACCACTTCTTACAGCTCCGTCAATGCTGCATTTCAGTCATCTAGAACAGGATAACAATTCTTATTTTTAAAATCACTCTGTGTAATGGAGATACCAAATGGAGAAAATGTAATATTAAATACCTAAAAGCAGAGCTCTTGGCTGGATTTGAGAATCTGGTGATCAGCACCCATCCCTGATAACTGTAAGTTCAATACTGTTTTTCAAATTCATTGCATGCTAGATAGAGTTTATCAGTGTAGTACATTGCTTTATCTTTACAATATGCATATTTGCATTACCTAGGTCTTTTTTTTTTTTACTGGATTGTAAGTTTACTGCTATTGCATCTGGATTAAATTCTGTGATATAGTGAAGGTCATCTAAACCAAGCCCAGGACCCCTTCTTTCCCTACATCTGTGGTAATTTCAAGTACTTTACATGAAAACTTACTGAGTCTCTGCTTAACTCTACAACTTCTGGCTCATGTTGTCTTTTCCATTGATACTGCGTTGGTACCACACATTTTCTCCAGCTGAGTATTTCATGGAAAGAACGATGTCCCTGCAGAAAAACTAGCTACCCTCTACCTCAGCTTTCTTCTTACAGTAAGGAAGGCAAAAAAAGAAGTCAGGTGTAGAGGAACATTTCTGCAGAAACATTTTTATTTGGCTTTGGTCTTCTGTAGCATCATCTAGAGGAGCAGTCAACCTTTCCTCCAGTCTTGACATCTTTGTGAGATGAAGATACAAATTGCTTCACTGTTTTGAGACCTTCAAGAATGGGGAAAAATGTTGTACCAAGTATAAACGAAGACTATAGCTAGAGCTGGCATAAAAGAATTCATTCAACTTCTGTGAGATGGATAGTAATAGTATATACAGAAAAAAACATTTCAGAAAATGTATTCATCTCATTATTTTATTGAACCTTATCCAGATCTCTACAGCCCTGTCTCAAGTGAAATCCTTGCAGCTGAACATGTGTCCTAGTTCAGCAAGCTGGAAGCAGTTTATCACTGTGTGGGTGTGACCAAAACTGTATATTCTAAACCCTCTATTCATTTCCCATGAACTGTTAACAATGGACCATTTGCAGCAGCTGCCCAGGGCACAACTGACCCCTCAGGGTGTGAGTTGGGTGTGAAAGACACATGTGAGATAAGAGCTGTGATAACTCCCTTCCAGCAAGTCTTTAGCTCCTCCACACCCAGCCTGAGGTGTCATGTCTGCTAATGGGCCATCAGTGATTGCAAATACCCCGTGACTCACAGAGTGGGATCATCCATTGTGTAGTTCCCCACCTAGGGGAGATACTGGGCGGTCCCACCTGGACGTGAGGGGATATAATGTTGGGGGTTTGGGGACTTGGGGGACCACTCATTGGATTCAGAGGAGGATCAGAACCTTGACAGGAAGAGAGCACCACTCTCGACCAGGCTGTGGCCGTCATCTGTAACAACAGGTTTTTCACTTCCTTTACTTTTGACTTGGGGGAACCACATGGGGCTCAGCACAGGGGGTAACAAACACCATTGTGTTTGTGGCCCAGGGTGCTGGGTTATACTTCTGGGTTTTGTGGATTAAAACCACTTTCTCTTTGTGCTATTGCATTTATTGTAACATTTTTTATTAAATAGTGTCGCAGGTTTGGCTTAACTGTATGCCAGCCCTGGACTGTATGCTCCCTCCCTTCTCTCAAAGCCGTCCCAGCAAAGGGAAAAAACTGGAAAGAAATGAAATGCAACAGAAACCGAATTGAATAAATAAAAAAACTATATTATTTGATATTCACAATCACACTGTATGTACAGGACGTAGGGGGCCCCCACTTCCCCCAGGGGAAAAGAAGGGAAAAGGGAAAGGGAAAACCCCCCAAAATGTGGAGAAAACTAACTTAAACTTAAACCAAATACAATTAAAGACTTCAGGAAAAGAGAACAAACAAAAACAATCTCACCCAGGCCAGGAGAACTCACAGCCACAGGAGAAACCAGCCAGGCTCACTCCCTGCTCCACCAGCTCCCCCGATAGAAGCACCCAGCCCGGAAACTCCTCTCCCACCATGTGGAAAACAAGTGTGGAATACTTGTGTAATTTCCTTAGATACCATGGTGGCCAAAGAAGCCATAACTTGAAACCATGACAAATAGTAACTCTGACTTATAATTTCTCTTGAGGTGGGTTCGTTTCTCCTGCCGGTTTACCTTTAAACCAGCACAACAGGTCATGCTAATAAATGAGATTTTAAATAGGAAACTATTAGCAGGTTTTCAAAGAGAAAAAGACAGCTTTTGCTTTAGCTGTGCTGTGACAACAGCTCTGAGTGGATGGAAGATAGTGGGTTTAAACTAGCAGTGCACATGCTTTACACATACCGTCTCCTTTGTTCAGGCATACACACAGAGCTGCTGCTGAAGGAGCTGAATTAACTCCTGGAATAGATGAGAACAGAGACATATTGCCTTAAGCTTACAACAGTCACAGTAGATGCATTATGCCTTCTGTAGCAAGTTCAGTGCTCTGGCAATATCATGTTATTCCCTTCATCTACCGCCATGTTTCATTGCTGAGGATCCCTGGCTGCTGGCAGTATTGGACCACTAATGGAAACACTGAGTTCTGTCTTGCTCCTACTGTGTTAATTCCCAGGCCCTTCATTTTGTATCCAAACTTTTTTTTCTTGGTTAATTAACTTCACTAATTCAGTTCTTTTAGCTGCTTACTAAAATTTCCAAAAGTCTTCAAAACTGCCAGTGTTAAAGTCAGTTTTACAAAACAAGTTGTTTGAAAAGATGCCACCTTTTTCAGGTGACAGCATGGATGTCAATAATAGCATGCATAAACTCCGTCAATGTTGAAAGTAATGACAATGGGCACATAAAAGTGACTCATGTAAACACTTAGCTGAGGAGAAAAGCACCATAAAGCAAATTTACAAAATCAATCCGACAGGAAGCACATGCGCAGAGATTTGTGTAATACAGTGTAAGATACTGTAAAGTGAGTGTCTATTTATGAGCCAAAGGATCTCTCATAAAATTACCCAAGTCCCTTAAGCAGTAGGCTCTTTTATTTTGACAGCAGAAACAGGCCTTGGGAGAACATTAAGGATTAGAAAGAGATTAAAGTTCTCCTACTCCTCCCATCAAGATACTCAACCTACCACAGAACCATGGTATGGGATAGGAAAGTTCTGCCATTGCAAGAGATTCTTTGATGCTCAGACAAAATACTGGTACCATTTCCAAAAAGAGTGGCTCTGATGGTTTCACAAAGAATGACCTCCATTTAAACACTTAGATAAGGATTGTCCCAGTTTCCGCCATACTACTGAAATCATGTTGCAATTCCCAGGACAGAAGTTTCTCACATAAATGATTAAAAGTCTGCATTTAAGATGCTGTCTGCATTGTTTCAGAAAAGGCAGTTATTGCATTTCATGGTAGATTTGTGCTCTTGAAGATACTTCACCCTTGAGGAAAGCCAGGGTTTTAAATTTTAAAATTAAATTTTAAAATTAGAAGTTCCTTTCCGGCATGCTGTGTTTCCTTGTAAACATGCTGGACCACTTAACTAGCTTGCTAGCTACCCAGCAGTATTTTTCTGAGGCATTTAATGTAAAAGTTCTATCAAGCAATGACATGATGTTTGAGTATTTTATTATGTACAGTATCTTTTCAATAACTCACCACGTAGAATCAAGCAATACAGTGAGTTAAATAATAAATGGTAACAGCACAAGCTAGAAATTAAACAGTAAATAAATAAAGGTAAAAGAACTGTTAAAGGTCTAAATGAGAAGGATTGAATCCCATTCTTTTCTCTTTAAGCCCTTCTAATTAAGAGTAAATACATCTGCAGGAATATGTATAACTTCAGAGAATTGCTGCATTTCTCACCGTTACTGAGATATCATAGTGATGAGATGACACTATTAGTAGGAGGTTTCCAGAAGCATGGGGGGAATGGGAGACAGAACATGAAGGAATGTCATCTAGCCCCGAGTTGATCAGAAAATCCCCCTAAAATATCTAAAGGATGTTTTCCTCACACTACCAACTGTGATTAAAGACAGCAACTGCAGGTGCAGTGCCAACAGCCGCATTCAGAACACTTGAGAAGCCAGGTCCTGAGGGTGAAGTGTTAAGGGAAGATGTGAGGGCTTTCTGGCACCTTGTTGTTGATAGCTGACAGCTTTGCCCTGTCAGCCTAAAGGAACAACAGGGAAACCTCTAGAAATCCATGTGATAACTGCCTTCACTGTGAAAGTCAAAAGATCAAATCCAGTGCCAGATGTGAGGCTTTAAACTAAAGAGAATGGATCTTTAAACTAAAAGAGATTGCATTTCTCTAAATTCCAGCAGATTGCAGACCAGCAAGTGTATCATTCAGCAGATCTAAAGGTGGCTCTTTCAGAGCATTTGCTGTTAACATAAAGTAAATGATAAATGCTGTGCAGAAATAGTACTCCTGCTCTTTCGTATCTCTTTGCAGGGGAAACCTAAACCATAGTGAAAGTAATCCTACTTTTACACCAAGAACTTTAATCTACAAAGTTATGGAATTAACTAAAGATGAATATCTGATTTGAGACAACCTTGAGCTTCAAATAGTGCTCAAATACAGTTTAAATGTACGTGATCTACTAAGACTATAACTTTAAACTTCAGATATGCTTGTTTCACTATCATCCATAATGGTGTGACTGTAACTCAAAGTGCCATGCATCTATTGAAAGACAAACAGAAAATGCACTCAATATAAATGTCAAGTGAGATGTTTTCTCTTCTACTTCTATGTCATTAACAATAAGAGAATTGCAAAAGATTACAATATTTATAAGAGAATTCTATGAAGTTCTTCATCATATTCCACAACAATAGCCTCCAGAAACGTTTCCTTTTTGTAAAATTGTAACACTGTCAATCCCTATCTCTAGACAGCGCTCACCTTTCATATCCTTCTTTCTTCCACTTTCCCCTCTTCCTCCTCCCTCCCATCCTGTTTCTTCCTGATCCACCCCAACGCAGGCTGCCAGGATACTCTGAGTAGATGCAGAAGCAATTTTTGGCTAAGTCATGTCTGGAAATTTGGGTGACCATGCAGACTCTTTCCTCCTTTAATACATAACAGTCAATTATTATCTTTCATCTCCATCTCTTGGTTTATATGAAATCTGTCTACTCAGATCTTCTTTCCTGGCTGACAGCAAATCATTGCATATCACACCCATATATGAGAACAAGATGAATGTTCATTTAATTACCTACCAAGATTTCCAGAACAGTTGAATTCTGCTCTTGATCCTTTCATCAGACTGGAATGTGCTGGGAATGAGTCCATCTTATGCAACCACTGATCTGAACTAGATTGAAATAAACAGTGATTTGTACATCTCAGTGTTATCAAATTCACAAAAAAACACAGAAAATTTTTCATTGGAAAATTTAGACTTCTACTTGGTCCTGAACATCAGTTTCCTTTCTTTTTCTAGAGTTACAGAAAGAAAGCTGTAGCTATCCAAAGTCCAAAGGACAAAAGCAGAGAGCTGCAGTTTCAGATGCATCTCATTATCCAATGTTTGAATGCAGCTCATATTATGCTGCACAAGCAGATCCTGCTGTTATGGCTGTCACGTAAAAAACCTCTTCATCTGCTTTATTGCATAGTTTAAGGTAAAAAGAATAAGTTAAAGCTAGCTGAATTGCAGCTTGCTCAATAGCTGTAACTTTGCTAGTGCATGCAGGAGACTGCTAGATCTTTAAAGGCTTTATTTTTTTTCTCTTGATTTTTGATCTCCCTTTGTCACTTTTGATGTCACTCAGCTTGTTTCTCCCTTCTCCCAGCATAGGTGAGGGAATTCTTGATCCTTCTCTTTTCTGAAACAAAGACCTTGTGTCCTTTATCTTGTTCTGGCCTATATCCCACCAGATGACATTATGGGCATGCTCCACATTCCTTCTGAACTTTGAGCACCCTTAATAGGACCATGAAAGTTTAGGATATATGAATCTACTGACTAAGTAAGTCTTATTTGTTATCATATTAAGAAAAAAACTTCAGAAGTGACAAATATTAATTTCATCGGCTAGACTTGACTATGACAAACTGGAAATGCATCTTAGAAAGGGGAGGAGGTTAGAAAGGGGTTCTGTGATGCAGCGACAGACTTTTGCTGTTGTGTACTCTTTCACCTTCCTGTTATCCCAGAGCTGTATTCCCACAAGGCATGAAAGCAACAGTGAAAGAAATTTTGGTTAACACAGAAGATAGAGATCAGACATAGAATCCTCTCCTTAACTAGAAAGGGATTGAATTCTTACACTGCAACATTTAAGAGCATATTCATCTCCTTTTAGATTTTGTAGGCTATTGCTATGTTTGAGAGAGGCTCTGAATCTCAGAATCTGCTCAAACTACCAGGAGTAAGAGTACTTCCACCTTGCACAGTAGAAATTCCTACTGCTCATGTCTGATGACAAAAATTTTGACTCAACTTCAGCTAATCAGCAGAGATTAGGAACAACTCTATGAGTAGCATATTAGCCTCAGTGACATCAGTCCAATCTGGCCAATAAACAAGGATGATCTTAAAGGTTGTTATCATTGTCATATAGATAACTAATAGAGATGATATAGGTCTTGTTTTGTTTCTTAGTGGAAGCAAAAATATTTGACACTTAGATCAGGCTTTAATATCTAGAGGAGAAAAGTGAAAACTAGACTTGACCAAGAACTACAAAAACACCCTCAGGTCCAGATTTATCAGGTTGCCTAAGGACCTTATCCTTGATAACACTGCAAAATGTGGTACATTTGCCTATGATTTTTAGGCAACAACAAACTCAGAGGAAGACCAGCAGCAGCAGATCTGCACAGTATCCCTGGTGTCCAGAAAACAAATGGCCACAGTCCCAAAGCACAGCAGATACAATTTAATTTATCTGGGACATGCTGACCCTGCTTCACACTCTGTGCAATCAGTTTGCACTTCTCTATATAAATAATACCTCCTCTATACACAAGAAGTGTCTTGGTGCTGCAAGGAGAGCTCTCTATCTTTCACTTTCTGAATCACAGCTCTGATCCTAGGCTATTATGCCAAAGACACTCATCATCACTACACAAAATACTGTTCCTTGCAGACTGCAGATGCCTAAAATAGGGAAGTGGTATTTTCCCTCTGCACACATCAGAGAGATCCTTCTCATTCTCTTGACTAGGTAGGGCATTTGCTTTAGGAGGCTTTTAGGTGAAACAGTGCTCCAGTTTGCTTCACATCACGTATCTGAATAGGTAGACTTGACTGCAGGTGTACTTTCAAACCCTTTTTCTGTAGTGATAACCCCCATCACTTCCTTTGTACAGAATCTTCTCATATCACCAGAGATCTTAAAGCAGCATAACTGAAACAATGGCAAATCTAAAAAAGAATCAACATATGTAAATAATACATATTTAAATAGTAAATACTGAAAAAAATTGTGCAAATTAGGCCATTCAACTTTTTCTTTTTTAATTTATTTTAACCTGCTCTCATGTTATCACATGATCGTCCTATGGAAATGATATTTCACACAGTATGGTATGATGGATGCAGTCTCCTGATGTAACGTTAATGGCAATATGACTTGCTTTCTTCAATGCTTTGTCTGTGCAAGTGAAACTGCAACTCTAAAGCATCTGCAAGGGAGGGGGGTGTTATTTTTTGTCTTACCAGATGAAGGAACTATGACTAACGTTTAGCTAACATGTACACAGTGCTTTGCTGCTCTGAAGTGCTATATTAGTGGGACACTACAGTGTTTCTATGAGGACTTTTCAACTCATCTTCACCATCTAAGAGTTTGTAACTACCTTTGCTTGTATTGTAACACTATCTTGAGCTTCTATTTGGCCAGAAAAGAAAATTTGGAAAGTTTGGTATGTCACGTGAATACTGAAACAAGCTTGAATTCATAACTGATTCTTTGCTTCTAAAAGAGCAGCACCCTGTTATTTCTTGATAACCAAGAATGACTGCAGCTTCACTTTTCTCATTGGTTTTATTTGCAATCACTCCTTAATCCTTTTCACTGCTGCTCTTCTTGTTTAACAGAATAGTGACTGTGGTATTAATCCCTGACACTTTAGGTTCCAGCTACCAATGACATTTACTGCAATACCTTTAAGGAAATTAATAGCCTCAAGTTCTGAATTTCAGAACCTTAGCAACATGGGATTTCTGGCATGAACTTAAGATACATCTTCTATTCTTGAGGGGGAAAAAATTATTATTTGCATTCACATTAACATTTTGAAGTTTTTAAACTGGGTTTAAAAGGTATGGGTAACTAATTATATGTACTTATTTTTCAGATTTTCTCAAGGACTGTTAGACGATAAAACAAGTTACATTAACTCCAGTCTTAATTCTTTTCCAGGAAACTTGTGATTGCAATGGAATTTTCATTATTTTGGCTATCCATTAGAAATCAAACTGAGATTATACATGAGAAAGAATCACTGATGTGTAAATTCTCTATGCAATGTTTTTGAAGGATCCCAGGAAGAGGCAAAAAATCAATTTCCCGACCTGAAGAGCTCTCCAGTAGCTGACACGTTTCATGGAACCTCATCTAACCCTTTGTACAAGCAGCAGGAGAAGGGAAAACTTCTGGAAGGAGCCTTCTTTGCTCTATTACTTGCTTATCACTTCATGTTCAGTCAAACTTGTACACTGAAGCTTGGCATGCCTTTGGAATCTTACCCTCCCTCTTCCATAACTCATGGAAGGTACTGCATGAAGGGAGACCCAGGAGGGGATTAAACAGATTTGATATTTAAAGAGTAAATATATGAGATGATTGCTAGGGCCTTGTGGGACCTGGGATTACACATCTGTGTATTTTTTTATGAAGCCCACCATCTGCTACAGCATTAAGCCCCACTCTCTCAACTTTCATTCTAACAGAATCGAGAGGAAAATCTTCAAAAAGCAGTAATGAGAGCAACAATATTGATCAGACACTTTTTTACTATTTTTGTGCATTTGAATCTTAAGGTTGGTAGAAGTTCTGATAAAATATTTTTCTTCCTATTTAAAGCATTCAATTCACATTGTTTTCCCATATGGGTTCACACTTGTCTAACAATGCATGTTCTCATTCAGCAGCCTTTCTGAGGGCTGGTGCAGAGTATTCTTTCTCTTCCCATTACACACCTGTAAGTCCTACAGACAGGTAGGGTCCTCTTGACTCAAATCCAGCCAAAGAATGAGTTGGTATTCAGAAGGTAAGCACAACCTGACAGTGACCAGGTAAGCCCGATTCTTTAGAAATCATGCTGAGAATGTTAGTACTACTTAAAGTTGCACAAAACCCCTTGAAAATATTATCAACCAATTAAAGTGCTTCTATGAGCCAGTAGAAAGCTCAAACCAATAGTTAGGAATTTTGTTTCCTTGGAGGTTGTGTTAGCAGGAACAACAAAAAAGAACTTTTTCTGCAGTTATGCAGTTAGAGGGAAGAAAATCTTTGAACCCCTGAAAATAGAAATTGTTAGGACAAGTACAGCAAATTTAATCAAATAACTTATTGATTAATACAGAGAGGATGGTGCTCACTGTGATATTTATTTGGTTCATATTTAATCACTGAGATGTCAGCTGATTGCAATATAAAATTGGAGCTCCTCTTTTACCTGAAGAGTATGCTAATGATTTATTACGAAAGCCAGGGGCTTAACTTGTATTTACAATGATGGAAAAAAAATATTACTTTTAGAGGACTTAATAATTAAGCACTAATAGAAGAGGCTTTCTTTCTAGCTAAAAACTAAAGAAACATGTTACCACATTTGGGAACATTCTGAAGACAGTTTATATTTTATGTGTAGTTGGTGCTGATGTAGGGAATGAAATTTACATATGAAAAATCATTTGATGTTTTCATACTTTTCAAGTTTCTACATGCTCACCACTAGTAGACAAATTCTGATCATCAGTCCCAGATGATTTACTAGATTATGGATTTGTGCAATATCACATTATTCTCTGTAATACCTAAACCACTGAGTCTTGGTAGTATTCAATAATCATACTATTAATTAATTTATTTATTGTTGTGTCATTAATTCCACCAGCACGACCATGACATTCAAAGAAATGTCATTTCGGTGACTTCACAATTCTGTAACAGATTACAAATTGCAGCCAGTAGATGTAAATGTCAAATTTCCCATTTCTGCAACATTTGTAGCAGACTGAACTACAATCCAGAGTAGGAATAATCTAGCCTGTTTCTCACTTTTGGGAAGAAAGAAAACCATTGCTAGAAGCAACTAGACACTTGTGTGATAATCTAAAATGTCTTCACAGGTATTAGCTTGTTCGAAATAGAGAAGAAATCTCTGGTTTTGAACTAAACATTTCTTAACCAGGAAAGGTTTCTTGGATGTAACACAGTTGGACTGACTGCATTCAGTGCTTTTTGTCCTAACAATGCTTCTTTAATTTGGTTGAATATGAACATTTTTCATTTGTTCTATATGGGTCAGATAGTTGGACACCCATCAAAACATTTATGTGTCAAGAGCTGTAAGAAGACTATAAAGGTGGTCTGCAGTTGTTCCCTCCTTTCTTCTACAATGATAATATTCAAAAAAATTATTATTGTTTAGAGATCCACATATCTGCCATAGCTTTTGCCTGTCTTTCCAGCATCCAGTCAGGTACTGACTGGTATCTTTGTTCCATTGAGGTACTGTTCCAGAAACAGCAATGAAACCCAGAAATGGAAGAAGAATTAACGTTGTGCTCATCCACGCAGTTAAACTTTGCTTAGGAGAAAAAAAACAATTGAGAGGGAAAGAAAAAAGCTATCAGTAAAATAACTGAGGGAAAATCTTGAGGAGATACTTTTTGTAAAAGAAATACTAGCAAGAACACTTGACTGTGTGGCTAAAATGACAGATAGCTGTCATACTGTTTCAGATGGTACAGTTACCTATACTTTTAACATGTTTCTTCCTTGCATCCTACATCATACCAAGACCACTTCTTCCCTAGAGTTTTCCTGACCTTGAAGATACACCTCTGTTTACATCACTGTCTTTTGATCCTGAGCAACATCTGTCAAGCTAAACAAGTTAAGCTTCATCAATCTGACACAGCAGCTTGAGCTTTTCAGATAACACAGGATTTCATTCACTCTGAAAAATGGGATTACACCTAACACAGCTTTGCATCAAGCTAAAAATAAAAGAGCTTTTTTCCTTTTGACAGTACAATTGAGCAAAAGCCTTATTAATTCTACAGATATGGATCTCTCGGGGCCTGACCACTGAAGAAAAAGAAAATCTGCTCTTGGGGCAGATACCTAACTTCCCCCCCACACCCCCACCCCTGAACAGACACTTCCTATTATCAACCAATAACAGGTTTTATAACTTTACATGTGTATGCAACTGATAGCCTAATCAGAAAGATAATAACCAGGTTGACTTTGAGTGACTGTGAAAGAATGAAATAAATGAACTTTGCATTTGTGTGTCACTGCAAGTAGTAACTCAATAGTAACTCAAAGAAAGACTTTAGACTTACAGCAATACACATAGCTAGGATTAGAGCCCATCAATATGTGCAAGTTGTGGGGGGATGATAACAATTTGAGCACTACAACATTTGAATGCTGATTGAAAATGCAGGAGAGTCAGTTCATGTCCAGAATGCTTAGCAACTACCCAACTATGATGGATAATGATGAAATGTAGGAGTTAGAGAGATATGACTACTGACTCCCTCACATTTATCAGTAACTCTGCTTTCATAAGGTATACAGGCTTAGGTGTTCCAGTAGGTGTCCTAGTTATAGAGAAAGGAGGTGGGATTTGACATTAGGTGGGTGTGATCAATTAGGTATTCTACCCCATTTCATCATTTTTTGATGGACTGTCTCCTTAAGCAGGGGAGGCAGAACTGTTTTTTGCTTGCCTGAGCTGCAGAAGTGAAACAAAGACAAAATAATATGACTTAAAAGTTTAACTGTGTTATTATTAGCTTTACATTTACTGAGACTTGGCAAAATGTGTTTTCAAGTAGGGCCAGCCCAAGCAGTGGGCAGTTAAAATAAAAAGAGAACTAGAGCTGGCTTGAGTATGTGCAAGTAAGATAAGAGAACTTGCTTGAATGGGGAAGCAGCTCAGAGCACATGAGAAGTGCTTTCTAACACAACGAGGTGGGGGGAGCAGAACCTGGACAGAAGGGGGGTGAAGAATAGTAAACAATCTTATAGTAAACAACATAAGACATAAACAACAGAAGGTATAATTCCATGATGTAAATCTACAGAGTGCTGTAACAGACAATATTTAGAGCTAACTGCATAAAAGGGATGAATTTTGTATACCTGGTGGACATGTATTTGGAGGCATGGACCCCCTGCATGACCCCGGCTGTGGCCAGGCCGTAATAAAATTGTGCTTTATTATCAATATCTAGTTTTCCTTAAATCAGAAGGGAATGGATGGGCCTCCTTTCAAAGACACAGGGTAGAAGCAGAAGGATGGCCATTGTCATATTGCCCATCAAGGGAGAGAACAAGCTGCCCCCATTGGAATCGTGGTCCAGACCCAGAGTCACCACCCTGCTATCACTTTGCTATGGTTTTTGCTGCCTGGAGGCACCACAAGTCTGAGTCGCTGCTTTGCCACCACTGCTGCTGCCACAGTCAGCAAGTAACTCTCCATAACTCATTTCAGATGAAGTAGTTTCTTGTTTTGTCCCTGTTCTCCATTGTTTTCTGGCTGTTTTAAACCACAGAAAGTAATTTGACATAGTGTTTCTTTGGGTTTTTTTCTTTTTCAAACTGTGTGGCCTGGAGTGGGGAGAGCCTCTCAGCTGTTTTGTCTTTGAGGAAAGATGTGGCAGTCACCATTTTATGTTTGTCCTGTGGGGAATGTGCTGGGAAATGATTTATACCTTTGTTGGCTTAAACTGTTTCCCCTTGAATCTTCATAGTTGCTGCTATTTCCTTTGGTAAATTGTTATTTTTTAACTTATATCTCTTTTTATTATCCTTTCATTAATCAAGGGGTGCAGGGAGAGGTTGAAACAAAAAGAGTGACTTGTTTTGCATCTCAGTTCTTTGGTAACTGTCCAAAGTCATCAAAGTAGGTCTGACAGCATTGGTCAATGAATTTACAACAGACAGACTGTTCAGCTCCTATTAAAACAAGTCAAAGTCTTATAGTTTTTGTCTGTCTGATATGCAATGTCCTTTTAAAGGATTCTTATTATCACTGTTTATTTCAATGCCACTTTTACTTCCTTTTGCATTGTATATCCTCAGATTCCGGTTTTCATTGTGACTGGTTGTGATTTTTCTTGATTTGCAGAACTATGAAGTGGAGTGGCTGCAGAATTTGTGTAGAAATTTCACTGTGTATGCATTTTTCATCAAAGATTCTTCGCAGAAGTAGTATTCTAAACAGAGAAGATGGACAAGTGATAGCAAAAATGCAATATTTTATCCAGTGTGGAGATCAAAACAAAGAGAGAAGAAGTAACTCTCATAAAATTGGCAAGAAATCAGAGCTAAGAATTAAATCCATCTTTCCTGAGTTTTGCTCTGTTATCTTCACCACAATGTTATTTTTTCTCCCAAATTAATATTCACAATTTCTACTTTCATCCAAACAGGTAACCTTTCTTCAACATCTGTACTGTATTGTAATCTGCCATAAGTCTTGTGCTGTGTCCTTTCCAAGTTTGGATCTGATTTTCTTGGGTTTGTGCAGTCTCCAAGGTTATAGAAAGGTCTTCCTTTTATAGTAAAATTTCTGTGGAAAGTGGAAAAGCCTGTTCTTGAGAATATTCTGAGAAAGTCAAATGCATTTTAAACACATTTCTGTTGAGGCCTCATGAACCATGGTTTTTTTGGCTGGTTGTGGCTTCCTAAATCTATTTTGCATTGTTGAAGATAAGAGAGATTATATTAAATTCTAATATGATTACTTATTTCTGGGAATATGCTCTGTAAAAGCTACAAACAGTTTAACATTCATCATCCCATCTGCTTATCAACATGGTTTTTCTTGAGCATGTTAGTCCCTTGATCATGTCCATTCATAGGCTTACCCCCAGCCTGAGCTAAGCTTGGGCCCAGTTCAAGGAACCTGTGTTTTCTCTGATCTTTTAGAAAGCCTTACTGTCGTTTGCTACCTGTGGGAGTTTGTCTTCTCCACTAGAAGAGCTTTCATGATGACTGCCTGCTGTGGATTGATGAAACAGAGGGCAGGAAGATTCCCTTGGAACTAATACACAAATTGGAGATGGGGCCACTCTTCTTCAGTTAAAACAAAATGACTCTTCAGCCTCTCCCTCGTCATGTTATTCATATCTCATGCATCTATTGAGTAGAGAAAGTGCAAACAGTTTGTCTTGTCATAAACATGTCTGGTGCTGCAAAGGAACAAGTGTGTATATCAGGGCACACACATGATCAAATGCCTATGTATATTCAGCTCACACAAATGGAGATGCATTATTCATCAGACAGAGTATGCCTTTGGGGAATGCACTTTCAGTTGGAGGAAGAACAAACCTCTTGGTTCTCAGCTATGTTCAAAGGCTTTTGAGAAAAAGAAAAGCAAGAAATAGGCTGAAGACTAGAAAAAACTGTGCTGGTGAATTATATCTTTCTGGGTGACCAGGATTATACTCCTGATCTACACTGTAAATTCCTGCAAATAAGAGGACAATAGTACCATGGATCTTTAAAAATGAATGAAAATAATTACTTCAACTTATCTTTCATTCAGTGTTTTGTGTTTTTTTAGTATTTGTGCAGAGTTCAGCAATGAATTTCCATGCATATGCATAAAGACAACTAAATAAATCTATGTATTCATCAAGCTATTCTTTTGCAGAAGAAGAAAAAAAAAACGAAAGAAACTGCTAGGAGATACAGGCAACTCCCTCTAACAGAGAAAACAGGGTCCTACCTCTCTGCCCTGTGCTGCCTTCCTAACCAATCTAAACTCAATCTGTTCTCACGTGGCAGGATCTGCAGACATCTCAGTGACTCTCAGTACCATACTCCACAAGACTTCAGTGGACCTTTATGGGACTCAAATCCACAATTTTATCTAGGCATACATTAAAAAAGTTACTTTAGTGTGAAGAATGCTTTATCTGAAAAATCTAAAACTTAGGTGAGTCTTCCACGTGCTTCCTGATAACTGCTAGGCACCTGAAAACACCTAAATGCTTTTGAATATCCCTGTACTTGCCTTTTTGGTTTTTTTCCAAGATATTCAGGATATATCTACACCTTTGCATAACAGATGGCCAGGGAATTGCTGCAGCACTGGACTCCTGAATGTCCACATTACCTAACTGCTTGGTGGCTTCCACCTCAGCTAACTCATCTCAGGCTTGTAAGAAGTATGAATGTGATTCATGTCAGTAAAAACAAATGGGTTATTGGGGCTCCTGTAGTGACAGGAGAAAAAACATATGGCCAGCCAATTAAACAAAAATTCCAACTTACACCCACATGAAGAGATAAACAGGATAGTGTTAAATCACTTTATCTCCTGTAACTTTGTCAATGGCCACATGAGTTGTAACAGGGAGGTTGAAGAGTTAAAACTTTCCCACATCTCAGGGGAACAGAATTTATGATGGGGTTATGACTAGGGTTGTAAGAGTGACTTAGCTATAGTAGTATATGTTAAATTGCTAACAATGTACTTCAAATGTTTATGCATGAGTTGAATAAATATGTATGTAGAGACTAAATAAATGTTAGAATTACACTGTGTTCAGGGTGCGATGGTGAAACAATACTTGCGTCCGTCGCACCCAGCATGCTGAAATTGCTTTAACTGTATAATAAATTCTAATTAAAAACCTATGATGTTGAGACTACGTTTCTCATAGGCTCAACATAGTTCACTCCATGGGTTCCTCAAAAAGGCAGAATATATGAGACTTCATCAAACTTCTCTGTCTCCACCCTCCACAGTCTGCCAGTACGACCTCAGTCAGCTTTGAGACCTTATATGACTCCACATACTCTTTAGCCACACCTGAGGACATAAAAATTCACTCTGCGTATCACACAGCTATCACAGCATCTCAGACACTTTAAAGTGAATTAAAATACATTCACACATCATGTCAGTTATAACTTAGCATCACCAGAGGATATCCCTGGCCAAGGGTGTTATAGGTTTCCACCAACACACAGTTTTGAAGGTGGAGGAGCAAGTCGTCTGCTAGGAAGAGATAATCATCAAGGTTCAATCGTTTCTAGCTTGGATCTTAATGGCCTTCCCATTGAAAAACTAGTATCTTTCTCTGCAAAGATGGGATTCTTTTATTTTTCTGCCTATGCCCTAAGGCAGAAGGGGAAGCCCCATCCCCGTGTAGCCATTATCTGGGGCACCAGCCACAGAGGGAGGGCTGGGGAGAAGCAGAGATGAATAAAAGGGCTGGCTGTTTGGTCTCTGCTGTGAGACTGGGGCTGATTTACTGCCACGTGGTGCTGTCTGGAGCCGTGCAGTTGCACTCTGTACTGCTGTACCCAGCTCAGCACTGTGGTTGAGTTCCACCTGCCCCCGCCTGTTCCCGCTGCGCACAGGAGGGTCCCCGTGCCCTGCGCTGACTCAGACCTGGGCAACTGCCCGCACTGGGACCGGCCACTGCCCGCGGGAGTCTGTGGGAGCCTCCTGAGAGGGAGCGCACTCTGCCCACCTTGTGCCAGTGGCAGCCCGCACTGCCCCGGGGAAGCCCCGAGCTCGTCCCAGGTCGCCTCCACCACCACCCCCATAGGCCAGCTCCTGCAGCCATGGCTACGGCTGAGCTGCCAGAGCAGCCAGAGCTGCCCGAAGCGCCGCCACTGTTTGCCACTTCCTGGGGCAGCCACCGCCGCCGCGGGAGCCGCCAGCGCCCCTGCCGGCTGCGGGTGTAACTGCACCGAAAGGGGAAGTGGTGTCTGGATCCAACTTTCTGTTACTGTGTGGTTGTTTCAGTTTTGTTCTACATATTTTTAGTAAAGAACTGCTATTCCTTTTTCTGCATTTTGCCTGAAAGCCTTTTAATTTTGAATTTATAACAATTTGGAGAGCGGGGTTTTCTTTCCTTACCAGGAAGGTTCCTGCCTTCCTTGGCAGACATTGTCCTTAAACAAAGGGCTCTGTCATGCAAAGGTGGCTGTTCTGTGTGTTCTGGCCTCAAGACCAGAGCAAGGGCCCTGTTTTATCATTTAGCTTTATCGTTATGGACAAAACCAGAGGGTGCCTGATGCAACACATCTAGTCTCCTTCTACTAAAAGAATTATAAATGTTTACTCCAGAAGTTTCAGTTTTCCCTTTGTCTGCGGATACACTACTGACCACTCCATAACTTCCTAAAACAAATTGAAAACAACTCCAGAAGCTAAAATAATCATCAAATATGTGGGAAAGGAGAGGAAGAAACCTCCCTGGTCTTTACAACCCAGAACCAAAATGCAGCCACAAACACAAGTCAAATATCTTTGGCTCTTTTTCAATATACCATTAAAACAAATAGTGAACCATGGATTACATTATATAATTGCCTACAAAAGGCTCTCAGGCATGACTCTGATGAATGTTACACTGTAATATAAAGTTATTGTTAATTCTATGTTAAATATTTCCATAAAATAGAGCAATGAGATGTAGTATTTCAATGGCAATAGGTAAATTATTTGTTCTGAAGATACTTTAGTTTAGCTGCATTTTAATTTCAAACTCTTGTCAGCCATTGATTTCCTTGGGATACCAATAAGAAAAATAAAGCTGTTAACTAAATGAGATTTTACTTATAAATCAAAATGTGTGCAATAAACTGAAGGCTTTTTCTGATTGCTACCAAACACTGTCTGTATTAGAAAATAAAATTCTATGATGCTTGTTTCTGACAAACTTTAACTAGAATTTAAATGAGAAAATAAGCAATAGCTCCCAGAGATGGAAATTTTTTATAGCAAAAGGAGATGTATAGCAACATTTGATTTTAGTTACTTCAAAAATAATAATGATTTTTATCATGTTTACTGGACAAGCTACACCACATATTTGCATTGATGAAGAGAAGGCGTCTGCCATTCTTCTAAGGATTCACATATATATATATTATTTTCCACCTTTTTCCCCTCCAGATTTTTATTGACAGAGTGAACAGAAAAATAGGTGTTCATAATAGGGGTTACTTTTTATAATTGGGGGTGAAATTTAAAATTCTGTGGAATAAACCACAGAAAATAATAAGAATTGCAAATGTTCAGAAAGTTGAAAACATTTGATTGCTTTAGGGAAAAAAACCCACTGTATTTGAAAAGAATAACAGGGTAATCAAGCAAGTCATGTTTTACTATTGTAGTCTAAGAGCCTTTTGAGTTTCCAGCAGAGAAGGCATTTATGGATCATCAATGTACTATTTGTAGAAGCAAAAGGAAAAAAAATGCTTTTTTCTAGAGACAATAGTCTTGATTATAGTGTTTCTGAAGCAATAAAAGTATATGCAAATCTAGAATATATTTTTGCCTTTTTTTGCTACAGACATTAACTTAGAATCCCAATTTACTACTTACAAATATTATTTGTATATATCAGCTCAATAAACAGGCATCTGACTGCTAAATCTGCTTGGCCCTTTGGAGGTGCCAAATGAAGCTTTTAGAATGAGTAAATGTATGGTTATTATACTTACAAGATCGATAACATGCCAGATCCTCAGACTTCATAAGATTTGTCATTTGTGAATAATGGCTTTTGAAGTGGAGGTCAGGAATTAAAGCCAGAAATGAATTGATATTGGCTATAGTTTGTAAACAAGATTCCTTTGCCAGGCTAACTTGACTGTCCTTGTTATTATTTCCTTTGGCTGGCTTTTAATCTTGTTCAGTAATCTTGTAACTACAGAGAAATTAAAAGACTGATTGGCTTTGTGGAGACATATCTTCTCCTATAAATCCAACATCTTAAGAAAACAGTCTAAGGAATTCAAAGTTTTTCTTGTACATCTGAGGATCTAACTTTGTATTCAGAGGTATAATGTGGTTCTACATGCTCAACAGATATATAAGAAATTATTATAGCATTTTATGTCATTAGAAAATTCAGAAGCAGAGTGGCTATAAACTATTGTGTTCTCTAAATTTATTCAGCTTGGTCATAGAATCACAGAATCATAAAATAGTTTGGGTTGGAAAAGACCTTCAAAATCATCTAGTTCCAACATTTCTGCCATGGGCAGAGAATCTTTAACTAAGTCAGGTTGCTCAGAACCCCATCCAGCCTGGTCTTAAACACTTCCAGGGATGGGGAGACCATAACTTCTCTGGAAAACCTGTTCCAGTGTCTCACCATCCTCACAGTAAAGAATTTCCTCCTAATATCTAATGTAAACCTGCTCTCTTTCAGGTCTGTTCCCCCTTGTTCCATCACTACATGCCCCTGCAAAAAGTCCCTCTCCAGCCTTCTTGCAAGCCACCTTTATGTAAAAGGTGGAAAGCTGCTCAAAGGAGCTAGAGCTTTATCTTCAAACTGAACAGCCCCAAGTCTCCCAGCTTGTCTTCACAGGAGAGGTCTTCCAGCCTTTTTGATCATCTTCATGGCCTCCTTTGGACTCGTTCCAACAGGTCCATGTGTTTCTCATGCTAATTACCCCAGACCTGGAGGCAGTACTTGACATATTGTAAGAAGGGAGTAGAGCAGCACAATCACCTCCTTCAACCTGCTGGCCACGCTGCTTTTCATGCAGCCCAGGATGTGATTGGTTTTCTGGGCTTTGAGCTCACATTGCTGAGTCATATTGAGCTTTTCACCCACAAACACCCCCAAGTCTTTGCCTCCAGGATTAGTCCCAATCCATTCTCCACCCAGCCTATACTTCTGCTTGGGAACTATTGCCAAGATTTGTAAAAAGAAAACTGATCTTTTAGGCCAAATTAAAACATTGAGAAAACAATGACTCCAAGAAGTAGTGATTGTCATTCCAACAAAAGGAAACAAAAATATCTGGATCAAACAAATGTGATGCCCGCCCAAAATCTTCTTATGAGAGAAAAAGAGAATATACTGAGCATATGGAACCAAGCATACTTTGTTTATCCCATCAGAATTTTAGCAATGCAGTTATCCAAATCATTAGTCCAGTTTTGATACTCTTAAATTCAGACAAAATTATATAGAAAAAATGATAAATTTAAACCTTATAATTGCTATACAATTAAAGTTGCTATTATTTACCTCTTTCCCCTGAAACTATGCTTGTCCTTCCAGTGTCACTTTGGGTTGGGTTGACAGTGCCAATCTTCTTTCTCCAGAAGGAAGTAGTGAGTTTTACAGTATGTCATCATTTTCCTTGGGAAGGGTATTTGCCCATGTTAGTGGGATCCCTTCTGCTTCAGTCTTGGTGGCCACTTAGGGTTATTTTTATACATTTTCTTAATGTATAAAAACAACTTTAATGTATAAGAACAACTTTCAGCTGAAGTTTGGAAATTGTCTGGTAACAACTGTTAGCCCAATATAACACAAAAGGCTGTTAACTTTTCCCACGATGACAAGGTTTGACAAGGTTTGTCAAACTTAGCCACATGCCGTATTCCCAGTACGAAGTTACAAGTGGTCAGGCAAAAGTCACTTGACCACTAGACAAAGTATGTCAGTGCTTTTTATATAAAGAAGAATTAGAACCTGAAGGTTGAGAAAGGATTTTTAATTCCACAGGGACTTCAAAAATAATTCGTTTTAAAATTGCTTATTGCAGTTCAAAGATAAGGGTTATGGAAAACTATGATTTCTTTTAGAAATTTGTGTGAGGCCTATTGCCTCCCTATATTTTGGTAGCATTACTTCTTGCATGAATTTTCCACAGTGGACTCTGAGAATCTGGTGGTCTGCATCTACTTACAGAAGTTTTCACTGTCATAAAGATGGATTTATATGTAATACTGCAATGAATAACTTTAATCATGCAAGAGAGTGGCATTCGGTAGATCTGTGATTAAACTTGATAGGAAATTTTATACTGTAGATGTATTTTACTATAAAATCCTAATTTGTCAAAGTAAAATCTGTTTAGATAAAGACAGCCTTTTTGATAAAATGTTTTGGAAAAATGTTTTGACATAAAAATCCCCTCCCAATAAATATTTTTTTACTTTAAAAGTATTTTCTTGTTTATGACTGTATTAGGTCATATTGAAAGAAACCACAAATGAATTATTTTACAAAGTAATGCAAAAGAGCAGTGAAATAATGAAAAAAGTAGTATTGATTTATATTTAATGAACATTTTTAGACTGCTGATTCATGAACATATTTTTGCATTTTGAATGTTTAATCCCCACTGAGAATGGGAACTTTCTGTGACGAGAAAACATTTTTCTCATAGTTCTATTCATGAGTGTCCACTTGGAAATTGTAGTAAAACCTCAGATATATTGTTTACTGAACTTTGTATTTCTCTCTCTATATAAAACAGAATGTCTATGGAAAGATGTTTTCTAAATTCAGTAATTACTAACATTTTAATTATTTGTTTTTCTCATCGTAAGAAGTAACCCAGTCAAACTATGCCAGTCTAGCTGACAGTGACCAGCTTTGCTGCAGTTCTGTCATCTGCTGCAGGAATTCTGGTTCGCCTCTTGGTTTGAGCCACTTGGTTTATGTCCAGGCAATATGGCTAAATCTTCACTCTCTTGATTGGCTTTCACTACATAGGCATGGCAAATGATACCATTTATACATGTAAAGCCTTCAAATATATGCTGTTTCTCAGATGGCTGATATGAAGTGACATCATCTACCCAGACTTGTGCAAAGCATTTGACCCTGTCCTGCATGACATGCTTATTTTTAAACTAGAGAGACATGGATTTGACAGATGCACTATTTGGTGGNTGCCAGTCAATGAGGTCTGCCTGGTGACCACCCACAGCACACCCCTGAGCCCCTGACTGGCTGTGACACCTCTCCCTTTGGCTAAGGGGACAGGGAGTGTTCAGCGATCCAATGGTCCTGCCTGGAGGGAGTGGCCACAGTAGATAAACTGGTCAAGGTCTCTGTTTTGCCCTGACTTGCTCTCCTCGGAGCTGTCGATGTGGGCCTTCTACGAAGTAACTATGTTTTTCTCTCTTTNCCTTCAAATATATGCTGTTTCTCAGATGGCTGATATGAAGTGACATCATCTACCCAGACTTGTGCAAAGCATTTGACCCTGTCCTGCATGACATGCTTATTTTTAAACTAGAGAGACATGGATTTGACAGATGCACTATTTGGTGGATAAGGAATTAGATGGATGATCACACTAAAGAATTGTGGACAAGGCCTTGGTGTCCAAGAGGAGACCAGTAACAAATAGTGTGCCTCAGGGATCAGTACTGGAACCGGCTCTGCTCATCTTTGCTGGTGTTACACTCCAGATCAGTTATTATCCAGGGAGCTGTGNATAAACTGGTCAAGGTCTCTGTTTTGCCCTGACTTGCTCTCCTCGGAGCTGTCGATGTGGGCCTTCTACGAAGTAACTATGTTTTTCTCTCTTTTTCTCTCTTTATTTGTTCTTCTCTTCTGCTTTTCCTTTACTCTCCCCATCCTCTTGTGGGTAACTTAAACACCTGTTTTCTGTGATTGTTAGGTGTAACAAAGGTTCTCTATATTCTAAAGCAATGCTTGTTAGTCCTGATAATCTGTTGTAATGATTTTGTGAAGATGCATGTTATTTCCCTAAAACCCTTTTTGCCAAAACACCTATTTTCTCACTAAAAGGAATCTCTCAGAGAAAAATGTATAGCTTTTCTTCAGATGTGAACTCAAGGTATCAAAGAATCAAAAGGCTTTACAAGAGTTCATTTGGGCAAAATCNTACGAAGTAACTATGTTTTTCTCTCTTTATTTGTTCTTCTCTTCTGCTTTTCCTTTACTCTCCCCATCCTCTTGTGGGTAACTTAAACACCTGTTTTCTGTGATTGTTAGGTGTAACAAAGGTTCTCTATATTCTAAAGCAATGCTTGTTAGTCCTGATAATCTGTTGTAATGATTTTGTGAAGATGCATGTTATTTCCCTAAAACCCTTTTTGCCAAAACACCTATTTTCTCACTAAAAGGAATCTCTCAGAGAAAAATGTATAGCTTTTCTTCAGATGTGAACTCAAGGTATCAAAGAATCAAAAGGCTTTACAAGAGTTCATTTGGGCAAAATCCCTTGAAGCCTGAAATTAAAGTGAACACCCACTAAAGCTTGGGGCTTCTAGACTGGGGTGTAAGAGCTGGTGACATGGACAGTGGGACTGAGTTTGCAGACAACACCAAGCATTGTGGTGCAGCTTGCACACCTGAGGGACAGGATGCCATTGACATAGAAGTTGTGGATGCTCCATCTCTGGAAGTGTTCAAGGCCTGGCTGGATGGGGTTTTGAGCAGTGTGGTCTAATGGAAGGTGTCCCTGCCCATGGCAGGGACGTTGAAACTAAATGATCTTTAAGGTCCCTTCCTGCTCAAAGCATTTTATGATTCAATGATAAGACAGGTAGAAGAATAGAGTTTTGATTGCATACATGACGATAGTTCCTTTCTTGAGACTGCAGGGTATTCTGAACTCTATGGTTTTTGATGTTTATCTCATTGTTTGATGTTTGATAGAATGAAATTGCCATATCTGGAATATACTGCCCAGTAGACATCAGATTGTTTAAGGTGAGCTGGTGAAATGCAGGTGAAGAGAACCACAAGGAAGCAGACTGTCTCCTTCTTCATATTCTGCCCACAGAAGCACCTGGACTTGAGCAGGTTTATAAGGAGGGAGCTTATGCTTCTTGGGACAAAGGTCAGCAAGTACAGGGAGAAGGTTTGCTAGATTAGGCCACCTTGGGAAGCAACTCTGGTCTTTAACAGCCTGCATTAGCAAGCTATACAAAATTGCTTCTAGCAAAGTTCTGCTCCAATCTAGGATGCACAAAGGAATAAATGCTCTTATTCATATATAATTTTTTTACCAAGTGAAATTTATTCTGCACGTTTGATGAGGTATCCCATCATTCTTAGCCTCAAAATTATAGTCTCCTATGTCTCTTCAGTAATTAACATAAGTGCCAAGTAATCTTTCCCCCATCTGATAAAAGTCAAGTAGCTTTCTTTAAATGCCAGCAATCATCCTGCTTCCTGCTATCTTCTTCCTTACAACACATCCTGTCTGCCCTAATGCACAATGTCAGTCAAGAATTCTGAATCTATCATAGCTACTTTACATTTCTTCATTCCAGTGGGAGTTCTCTGCTCTCCCCTCGTTCTCTTGGAGAATGAGATTTTATTTGGTCAAAATAATATAAATCCCCTGTTTGCCTTAGTGGGTGGTGAATTAATTTAATCTGTTCTACTGTTCTACAGAACCAGAGGCCCCATGGACCTTATGCCACTCTGGATAGCAGTGTGAAGGTGAGTATATTGGTACTCAGAGATGTCTTTCTCATGGCTTCAATACATATGCTAATATATATGCTCCTTTGACTTTTCTCAAAGTAATGAATTCTCACCTTCACCCTTGCTTGCCTTTTCCTGTGAATTCACAAAGCATCCTGCAGGGAAGGCACACAAAATATGATTGTTCCACTCTCTGATGTTTCAGAATTATACATGAATTCAAGGCTCTTATGTTTTTAATTTTGGGGGATAGGAGCCATCTGTCTTGCAGCTGTGTGCATGACCTATGCCAAAATAGGTCCTATTGCATTCCAAGCCAATGAGTGCACACTATAATACATAAAAATTAATTATGGTCATTATTTGTCACCATCATCTTCAGTGTGAAGAAAGATGTCTTCTGCCCTTCAGAAACAAATAGACCCTGGTCTCAAGCAGCAAACACTTAGCTGATTATGACATTCTCTAGTACAGCTCATAGGCAAAATAAATGCAAGCAGCTGAGCTGTGCTGATACTGTGATGACTTAGGGCCATCTTCTATTGCATGTGCTAACTTTCTCTATCAGATTTTTGTTCAAGATATATCTATCATATAAAATGCTACACCGTGCAGAAATACCTTGAACTGGTATTTCTGGAAATGGTAAATCTCCAGTTTAAATTAGGGGTGAATGGTTACCCTTGGGCAAGTTTTCATCTTCTATATTTGTAACTCAGTCTAGTGCCTCTGTGTATCACCAGCAGTGCTGTGCAGACAGAAGGGGCATAGCTCTGCCCAGCGCTGAATGGCACAATGTAAACAGAACAAATGCAAGCAGGATGTGGCATTGCCCACAACAAATTATCTGCTCAGATGGAGATGGAGCATAGTGATTATGCCACAAGGAACACATCATTCAAGAGACCTCTGAAAAAGGAAAAGCTGGAGTTTCAGCAAAAATTATTTTGATAACCTTTGCCAAAACTATATTCAGCCTCCAAGATATACACATGCTCTAGCACACATGCTTCTTCAGCTGTGTAAGGAGCACTGCATTTCTTTAAAATGCAAACTTTCTATAGTTTGTTATAATTACTACAATTATGCTCCACAGAACAACTGTGTGACTATTAAAATGCCTTCACAAATGCAGTTTTGCAAAAATACTTTTCACCAGAGTAGGCTTAAACCTATCAATTTTAAAAATCTAATGTGATCTAATTTGTAGCTAACATGTATCTAATATGTTCTTCAAATTTGTAGCCAAATGTCCTCAAAATAAAGAAGTGACAGGGGGTTGGGGTATGTAAAGAGAAAAGTATACACCAAGTGTATTTTAAAGTCATTTGGCTACACCAAATATTTTTTTCATGGTGAGTATTCACCTGCTTAAATCTCATCTAATTCCTGATGGTAAGTCAGTAGGGCAGAGAGCAACTCTGAAGGCTTTTGAAGGGCTCACATAATGGCCCTCAGAGGGGAATTGGATCAAGCCAGTGAATGACAGGAAATATCTCGGGTGGAACTTAAGCAGCCTGAGTACAATCTGCAGAGCATTTCTAAAAAGCATTCAACTCGTAACATTTTGATCACAAATGTCCAGAGTTTCCAGAGGTTTTGCAAACATCAAAACCAGTATTTTCGCAAACACACAAAGAAAATGTCACACTACTGGGAATCAAAGAGCATGCGGTGGTTTCGGGAATTGTACCTTTCTCACATCAACCCTAACAGTTAATCCCATAGATTTGTCTACAAATAAAAAGAAGGAAAGAGCTAAGCAATTTCTCTTCATTTCAATGTTGTTGTTGTTACAGATAAAAGGAATAAGTAATTCAGGAGTTCTGCACCAAAAAAATATTCTATTAAGTCAGTTCCAAGAATATCTGGAACTGACTAATCACAACCAGCACTTGTTTGACACATTTAATAATGAACAGCATATATCTAAAAATGTTTTTGATAAAACTGGGTTTCAAATTTAAAATACATTAATAACGTCTTTGATTAAATGCTAGAGGATATCGTTCTGGTTTTACAAATAGTTTAGAAATATACACCCTGGCAACTGAAGCACTTGCTTGAAGCAGATTTTTGGTTTAGCTTTCATCAGTTCTATGGACTTTTCTATCATATGACTTGCTGAAAGATGCATGATATGATCTGAATGACTGGTGATTGACGTGTTCCAGGGAATACAATTTTAACTGTTCCATATGAAACAGTGGTCTATCTATCAGGGACAGACACAGTCCAGCAATTTCCCAACCAGTCAAAAGCCTGGGCTAATTCTATAAAGGTGAATTCTTAACTTACCAAAAGGGGGGTTTTCTTTTAATACAAGATTCCCAATAGTAACAAAAACCTTTACAATGACTTCTGTGAAAGTTTGAAGTAATCTTTCGTTGATCCTTCCATCTCCCCTATGTGTAATAGAAAAGGGGAGAAAAAATAATGAATATATTTTCCTTTCCAAAACTAGCTAAAAAAGTAAGGGAAAAAATCTACAAGGTAGTGTTTAGGGAACAATATCAAATACTGAAAACCTGAAAGCTTTAGATTGGCCATCTAAAGTAAGTGAAGGACTATGCTCTTCAGGAAGCACCTGACAAGCTCATATGATAAGTACTCCCAATATTTCTTCTTCTGGTTCCACACTTTGATGAGCAATTTTTCTGATCAGTCACGTTTGTATTGCATTTTCCACCCCAACAAGTGCCAATATACGTCATAAAACAGGACCATATGCTACCAAAATAGCATACGAGATCTGTTTTCCAAACAAACATTTCTCTTCTGGAGTGAAAGACTGAGACCCAGTTCACATTACAGTTTTCGAATTATAATTTTGTGAGCCAGAACATGGAGGATACATACCTACTAACCAGTTTTGCTATGCCAGCAGGTCCCCAATCTATGGTACTCTTATGCCAAAAAAGTTCCACGGCTTAGCCCTCCATCCTTCTGGAGGGTGCTATCAACCTGCCAGCAGGAAGTTAGTTCCTCTGTCTGCTTACAGTGATTCTCCTTGATGGGGCTGTGACTCGGAGAGGACTAGTGTAATGGAGCCCAGCCGCAAGCATGGAAAGTTCCAGTCCTGAAGTAACTGAATTCATAAGCTGTGAGCCAGTGACATTTTGAGAGGCACAAGGAGGGGATGAGAGCAAAACCAGGAATTCAACATCATCTTGTAAAACATTTTGTCTATTTGAATTGCAAAAATACACTTCTTACAAATGCATTATTTCAGTAAGCATCATAAAGAAAAATACAGAGATTGAGTGTATAGAGTATCACAATGTAATTATTAATCTTGAAACTAATATAGTTATTAGAAGTAAAATGCAAATTTTTACCTGAGAGGAAAAAACTACATGTTAAAGGCTATGGTAAAATTTTCATCACTGACTGCTTTTAAAATTGAGACAGCATGTTTGCCTAAAAGCTATGCTCCAGTTCCAGTAAGAATTAATTCAAAATCTTATGGACTGTGTTACCCAGTTCAGACTCTGTAATTGCAAATGTCCTATTGCAATCAGTTAATCTACTAATTCAATTTTATACTATACATTTTGTATAAGTTCTTGAATCCAAACAACAGAATCACAGTGGGTGATTTTAGATTCCTTTAAAGGCTAGAAGAAAAATTAAGAGCTATAAACACAGTAGAAAACATAAGTTTAAAAAAAAATTTGAAAGGATCATTAAATTATTGAACTAGATTCTATTATTCAATCAACAGACAGCTAACATTAAGTTATGTAGACCCAAGCTTTCCTTCTGAAATGAGCACCCTAAGCACTAGGCTACCCTGTTGTTCTCACTCCTGGGGTTTGCGTACGTGGCTTCAAAATAATTCTGTTTTGGTGGGAAAAGAAAAACTTCACCTATCTTCTTCAGCTGTTAAGACTATTTGATGGGACTTGGTGTCACTGCTTCCTTGTCTCAAGCAGAGGAGATCGAATTATTCAAGAGGTGGTCCTTGACTTCTTCTTCCACCCATTGTTTAAATGACAGCTCTGTTGGCCACTGTGTTTTGTGATAGACACTGATGATTGTCAGGTATGTTCTGACTCCTGTCAGAAACAAGGAGAGGGCAGCAAACATTTTGAAATAAGTCATCTTAACTAAGCCAGGTACAAGTTCAGGCCATTGCAAACAAGGAGAATTAGAAACTATTAATAAAATAAATAAATACTTATTAATTTTGCTAAAGGATTGGGTCTGCAATCGTACAGATTCCTAAAATGTGTTCTCTGCATGCACATTGTGCAGTGTCTGGCTGGGATGGAGATAGTTTTCTTCCCATCTGTATGGTGCCATGTTTCTGATCAGTGCCCGAGAAAGTGCTGGAAGCACACCTGTGTTTAAGCTGTGTTTGAGCTGTGCTTGCACAGTGTCAAAGCCATTCCTGCTTCTCACTGTGCTACCCCAGAAAGCAGGCTGGGGTCGGGCAAGAGATTGATAGAGTTAATGGGATTTGGTCAGTGAGGACCAAACTGACCAAAGGGATGCTCCCCACACCATATAACGTGCTAAGCAATAAAACAGAGAGGGAAGACCCATTGCTTGGGGACTCTCTGGGCACTGGCTTGATGATCGTGAGGGATCAAATTTGGCATCCCTTTTTTTGTTTTCTTCTTCCTTCCGCTCCTCCCTTTTGCTTACTAGAGCGCCTTTATCTCAACTCATGAGGTTTTCTCACTTTATCTTTTCAGTTCTCTCCCTCAGCCTACTTGGGAGGGAGTAAAGTGACTGAATGAAGTCTAAGCTGACATCTGGGGTCAGCCCACCACAGACACAGCATTCAAACTTGTGGTGTTAGTGCAATATCTGTACCTAGGTTATAATGGAAACAATCAAAGTGTGGCAAACATTTTGAAAACTGTACTTCTGAATTGTAAAATCACATAACATGAAGAATGCATTCGTACAGATAACATACATGTGCTAAATTCATACTGATGTAATATTCATATTTTAAGATGGGAGAAAAACTAGCTGGAATTTTTTGAAAGGAAATTCAAAATTCAACAGGATTTGATCACCTAAATTCTCTACAAGGAGATTCTTAAAAAACAGAAAAAACATGATTTGTTCTAAAGATTCATGCAGATTGAGGACTACAGACTAACAGAAAATTGTTAAATTAATGTGCACAAGATGCCTGCCTAATGCCCAATACATTGTTCAAAACAACTTTTATACAGTACTTTTTTTTTGTCAGTGTAGTTTTTAATATAGAGGATTACTCAAAGTATTATGGAAACATAAGTGTTTATGCTTAAAGTATATCAAGTTACAGCATATGTAGCCAAGATTTGGTTTGAACTGTAAAAAAGCTGTGCATAAATGTTCCAGTTTGAAAAGTGTATGTTCAGGATGACAAAAGTTAATACCAATAAAAGTTAAATATGTGAAAACAAAGGATGGGTCCAATTTCAAGACTTTCCACTGGCATGAATATTCTAAGCAAGAGATATTGCACATGCTTTTTAACAATAAATTTAATCTCTATATAAAATATGCATGCAGAGAGGATAAAACTTCAGATATGTAAATTTTTGTAGCATTTTTTATTTCAATATTCTGAAATATGACTTACATATTGTCAAGTATTTGTGCCTAATATAGCCAACAATTTTTCATTTTTCCTTCTTTTTGAAATGTCATTATATTCTGTGGCAATATACAAGTGACTAAGTAAAATAAAATCTTGGCATGAGTAAAATTTACTAATTCATAATTTCTAAAACAATAACCTCACAAGTTCCATTTCTTTTTATAGCCATTAAAGTATTTTTGTGAATAAACTTCCCAGATTTCTACTCCATAATTCAGTCAAACAATGTTATTGTATATAATACCTTGGGGTGATGATGAAAGCTTACTTTAAAAGTGTTCACAGTAATTTCAGACAAATCTGAGCAAGGAACAACTTAGTCTTTTTTCAGTGTTTGCTCACATTGAACAAATAACAATTATATATTTACTGTTATGATGCAAATGGGAAACATTGTGGTTTTACTAGTTGTTTTCTTCATTATATTATTTTTCTTCTTTTTATCCTTTATTTTTCTTTTTTTTTCTCAGTGAACAGAAACATATGCCCAAGTGCTACATTCCAGAGAACATTTTCACATTGCAATTCTCAAAAACAGTCTCTCCTGTCACAAACACTGCTGTGTATGAATGGAGGAACTAACTAAAAAGCAAAGTTTTCCCTTTCTCTGGAAAACACACAGATGTCTCACAGAGAAGAGGGAAGCACTTAGGAAACTGTGAAATTTACCACACTGAAACCAGCAAAAATCAGATAAATTCCCAAAACACCAGTTGGTATAAATTCAAGATCTATGGAATTTTTACCATTACATCCACTGCTCTATCTCCAAGTACTTTCTCTGGAAAGAAAAGAAACACATAAGACAACAACAATAATACCACCCCAACCCAATCCCACTATAGTCATGCGACCTTCTCCATATTGTCCTTTTTCTTCAGAATGATAGCAGGAAAATTTGCTAACTACTTTAGTTGGTCATGAGCTATAATCAAAGGATATCTTGTCCTTACAGCCTTTGCATGGCCAGGAGAACTCAATTCATTGGTGCTCCCAGCTTTCCTGAAATTGACTTTAAGCTGGTAGAAATGAAGTGTAATCAAAACAGTATACCTATCCTCTGTATATTATACAAGTCTGCTAAATCAACAATCATAAATTTCTGTGAAAGTCTGCAAATAATACTGTGTAGATTTTACTGAACTGGTTTATTGCAGTAAATTACAATATTTTCTAGGTATAAATCATACCATTATAGAATGTGTCCTTATAAGAACTAGGTTAAATTAATGCTTTATATATACTTCATATACTTTTTTTGTTGGTGGTGGTTTATTTGGGGATTTTTGGGAGGGTTTTGTGGGTTTTTCCTTATTTGCGGGGGTTTTTTGTTTTGTTGGTTTGGGTAGCTTGAGGTTTGTTTGTTTGTTTGTTACATTCAGAGTGAGACTGTTAGATCCTGTGAAATAAGTCTGGAAATGCTATTGGGCCCCTTGCTCAGGTGCTCTGGTACCTTGTTTTGATAGCTCAGCTTTTGGGTCAGTTCCTACTGCCAAAAGCAATGAAGAACTGTGGGAACCTGAGGTAGCCCTTGAAATCTGCCAGAGTCATCTGTGTAAAAACCATCTGATGGCAGCCCTTGGTCTGTTTGCATTTTGCTTGTACCTGAACCAGAGGAAACCCTGCTAAGCCTAACAAGCTTTTCAAAAGAAACTCTGGGACTCTACAGGAAGATCAGGATGTGCAAGATGTAGGTTTTGAAAAATCTATGCAAAAATAAGGCTTGCTGAGGCCTCACCTCCATCTCTGAATGAACTCCACCAATTCAGGTATATGTCTGACTGCTTGTCAGCAGTGTGTTCCTCTTGGGGTTACAACATTTGACCTTGGGCAGAAAAATTGCTATGTTAGATCGTAATAGCAGCAAAGCATTATAATTTTCACTCTATTCCTGAATCTCCTAAGCAGTCAGTTTCACTGCAGCCTTCCCCTGGCTAATTTTTAATTGATACTCAAAGTTGACTCTCTGCACTAGGGCACACAACCCAGGCTTTTCATGCTGACATTTCATTTTTTACTATGTGTGTGTATATTTTGTCCTTTTCTAAGATGCACTTACCCAAATATATAAAGAGGAATGTATAGAAGAATAATTTCTTATAATGATTGTTCTGGTAAAAAAAAAATCAGTTTTAAATATCTTGCTTTACAACTCTGCCGGAATTCATTAGTCCTTTATATATCAGGAAAGAGCAATTGCAACACTTTCTGTACAATTTATTTTTTCTAAAATATGGGTTTCTTCTTTACTTAAATGATACTTTTCAGATTGGATTCACATACAGGTTTTCAGTGCTTTCAATAATTTATATGGTTCTTTCCCAAATATCTGTTTATTTCTACTATATTTGCATGCATGATTTAAACAGGATTACACTAAAATGGTGCTCAGCAGAGCATCACAGATGGAAATAGTGTGGCTTGCAGTGTTCTTCTCAAGTGAAAGAAGCACCTTGAAGTTTATCGTATCTGACACTCTACTATATAGAGAAAACATCTGTAGGAAAGATTCCATGGCCAAGGTTGTATAGCATTGCATCAAGAAAAAACTTACACAGAATGAGCTATTTGACCAAAAATTGGAAATAAAAGATAAAAGCCCAAGAGAAGATTTCTTTTCTTGCAGTTGTATTTACTTTTATCATAGTCTGTTACAGTATGCATAGAAAATAAACTTTTACTCTGAAAGTCTTAATTCTATCAGTGTTTAAGAAGCATTTAGGCAATGCCCATAATAACACAGTTTAACTTTTGGTTAGCCCTGAAGTGGTTAGGCAGTTGGACTTCATGATTATTGTAGTTCCCTTTCAACTGAAACAGTCTATTCCACTCTACTTAAAAACAAAACAAAACAAAACAAAACCCAAACCCAAACCCAAAACCAAAGCCCAGAAAACTAGACACTCTTCTAAACAGATGTTGGGTAATTTTTGTCATTTCAAATTTGCCAAAAGAGTGAGCAAATTGAGAGGAAAATTTACCCTATGTGTTGTGATTCTCTCAGTCTGTTGGTTTTGGGTTGTTGGGGGTTTTTTTGTGGGTATTGTTGTTGTTGTGTTTTGTTGTTCTTTTTCCCAAAAGCATGACAGGATAAGGTCTTTTATAAAAATTAGCCGCTCCAGACAGGTTTTATCATCTGAACCTGTAATTAATGTTCTTCAAACACTGGATCTTATCTGCAGTCTTACAAGAAGCTTGCCTGTGAAGGAGACAGAGACACAGTTTAATTTAAACTGTTGAAGACGAAAAGGAAAACTACCTTATTCTTCCTTTTACGCGGGTGATGAGGAACTTCAGTCTTTGAAGCAGATAATGTCAATGTCCTATGCCAGTGTGATGTTAAATGAAGTGAATGATGAAGATTGATTCATTAGAAGTATTCTGCCCCTTGTCAGATAAGGAAAGCTGAAGACCTTGTTTGCTAATTTTTTTAATAACTGACTAGCTATGATAACTGATGACAACATAATTTCACAAAATGAAGAAACATTTTAATTAAAAAACCCAGTTCTTGACATTCATTTAACTTATCCAATATAAAGCAATAAGTAGAATAACGATACTCCTCCTGCAGGCTGGGAAAGCTGGTTGTACTGAAAGACTAAGGGTGCATTTCACCCTACTTAATTTCTGTCACCTGAACTGGGCAGAGTGCCTTGCCCAGGGATTCAAGAGCAGTAAGCACCTCCAGGGAACAAGTCATCCATCCTGTCTGAAGTGTCTATGCCAATACAGGAGCTAGTTTGGAAAGTATGAATGGTTTTTCCTTTCAGTGCTCTGCCATTTTCGTTAATTTTTCCAGTGAAGACAAAATGTAGCTGACACACATGAATTGTGTAAGGGCAATGTATGGCGTAAAATTGTCTCCAGCAACAGCAGGGGGCATTTGAGTACTTTGTACCACCTCCCAGATGAGGACTTGATTTGTACCTATTACGGTACTTCTCTGCTTATATTTTACTCTTTGTAATTGTTGAATTATCCTGGAGTGTTTGTGCTAGCTCCATAATTATCCATAATCAGAACTGACACTGTCTCAGTAGTTCCCAACAAATGAGAATTAAAGAATAGGAGAAGAGTAATTTATTTTTTTTATTACTATAGATTAGGGGAAATTACTAAAAAGACTTTCTCTGTTGAAGTCTGTGAAAGTAATTTAAAAGGATAAGCCTCAGTGACTTTACTGGCTACTTTACTACTTCTTCCTTTTCTTAAAAAGTACAAGTATCTAAAACCAAAATAAAGTAAAAATCCAAACATCTCATAAAAAATGCAATTATATTTCAATTGCCACCTGGGAATTGTGCTGAAAAGAATATGTTGATTCTGCTGCCTTTGGCTCCAAAAGAAACAGAATAATGAGAAGTTTTGGCATTTGCTGTACATAAAGGTAAGCGAGAAAGCCATTTTCATTCCAAAATAATAATTCTTGCTCTTTGCTTATTTAAAGATTTCTTGATACTTCTTTTTTCTCCTGTATCATTGCTACTAGAATTAAGGTCCCATCTGAGTCTCTTTCTGCATTTGTTTTGAACTTCTCACTGAGGTCATCTCCCCTCTAAGCAGCACTTTGATTCCCAGTCACTCCACATGAGACTCTTGCCCCGGATTCTTTACCTTCATAGCAAGAATGTCCCAGTGCAAGATCTGCTTCAGCATTTTGTGTTGAGGGAAAAGAAGGTTAGTAACAATTTTCACAGATTGCTTCCTATTTAAATATTTGCTGGAGATAGGGATAGCCTTGATATAGAGGCAATGGTTCACTGCTGTGCCATTCAGTCAGTTTCTCGTCAATCATTTTCCCTTCTGCAGTATGGAACATCTTTGAAAAGGTCTAAACAATACCTTGTATGCCAGAGTCCTGAACTGCAAGGATTCACAACTGCTATTTCTAACCTAAAAAACAAGCCACTGTATGGTATTCTAAGGAAGACATTTTAGTTGCAGCTTGTTCTCATTTTGGCAGGGATAAAATTAATTGTCTTCATAGTGGCTAGTACAAGGATGTGTTTTGGATTTGTGCTGAACACAGAGTTGATAATATGGAGATGTTTTTGTTATTGCTGAGCAGTGTTTACACAGAGCCAAGGCCTTTTCTGCTTTTCATACTGCCATGCTGGGCTCACAGTGGGGCTGTCACCAGGGCAGGGCAAGCAGGGCTGCAGCAGCGCAGCCTGGGCAGGCAGTGAGTGTGAGTGCATGTGGTGGGAGGCTGAGCTGGACAAGGGCCGGGGCAGGAGTGGCAGCTCCTGGGGCTGGGGCGTGTCCAACCTCTCAAGGGAGTAGCCTGGGCAGAGCACGGTGCCACTCAGCTTCCATTGCCCCCTCTCCTACATGCCCCTAGGTCCCAGCACATCCTGGCCCCCACTTACCCCTCCACCAGTTCCCTCCTGCCCAGCTCCCTTTTCTCCTGTCTCCCACAGGCCATGGCTCTTTAAATAGATCAAAGTCTGAGCTGTGGAAATCCATGGTGGCAGTTCTGCTGACCCCATTCCTCCCTTATTTCTCTGAGAATCAAAACTCTGATATTTTGGGATTGCTGTGCTGAAGATATCCTCACACTGTCACATCACTCACCACTCCTTTTCTCTTGACAAACAACAGGTCCAGCAGGACACCTCTTCTGGTTAGCTCAGACATGAGATGTGTAGGAAGTTATCTTAAACACACTACAGAAATCTCTTAGACTATTTCCTCTCTGCTGAATTTCCGGCACACATCTGATACATTGAAATCCTTTATGAGCACAAGGGGCTATTGTGAGGCTTCTCCCAGCTGGTAATAGAATGTTTCATCTGCCTCTTCATCCTGGTGAGTTGTCCATAACTGACTCTCATCATGCTATCTGCCTTGCTGGTTTTCCTCCTGATTCTTACCCATATTCACTCAATCCTGTCATCATGAATTGGCAGCGTGCCCTTGCAGCAAAGAGGGTCACAGAGATGGGGTTTTTGCATTAGCAGGAATGTAGCCAACAGGTCCAGCTAAATGGTCCTTCCTCTCTCATAGGGAGCATCATGTGGGAGAACTGGAGTACTGCATGCATTTAGGGGTTCTTCACAAGGAGGACATTGATATAACAACACTAACATAAGAGGAGGACCACCAAGAGGATTACTGCTCTAAAGCATAACACATAGGAGGAGAAGCTGAGACTGATGTTTGCTGAGCCTTAAGAGGAGAAAGTTAAAGAGACAGTTAATTGCTTTCTTCGATTTCCTAAGGAGAGTGTATGAAGAAGTGGAACTGCACCCTTCTGCCTGAGAGTACATAATTATAGGATGAAAGAAACCGTTCACAAGTCAGAATGCAGGAAATTATGATTAAGGGAAAAAAACCACTGTGAGGGTGGTCAAACACAAGTTATAGAATAATAGAATCATAGAATGGTTTGGGTTTGAAGGGACCTAAAAGATCATCCAGTTCCAACCCCCCTGATATGGACAGGGACACCTTCCACTAGACCACATTGCTCAGTGTCCCATCAAACCTAGCCTTGAATGCTTCCACAACTTTTCTGGGTAATGTGTTCCAGTGCCTCACTACCCTTACAGTAGCAAATTTCTGCCTAACATCTAATCTAAATCTGCCCTCTTTCTGTTTAAAACCATTGTCCCTTGTCCTGTCACTATGTGCACATGCAAAAAGTCCCTCTCCTTCCTTATTATAAGCTCCTTGAAGGTATTGGAAGACCACAATGAGGTCTCCCTGAAGCCTTCTCCAGGCTAAGCAAGCCCATTTCTTCATAGGAGAGATGCTCTGTCCCTCTGATCATCTTTGTGGCCCTCCTCTGGATCTGCTCGCACAGGTCCAGGTCTTTTTTATGCTGAGGACCCCGGAGCTGGATGTAGTGCTCCAGGTGTAGTCTCATGAGAGCTGAGTAAAGGAGAAGATTCACCTTCCTCAACCTGTTGGCCCCTCCTCTTTTGATGCAGCCCAGGATGGCCTTGGCTTTCTGGCCTGTGAGTGTGCATTCCTGGCTCATGTCCAGGTTTTCATCAATGAGAATCCCCAAACCCTTTTCCAAAAGGCTGCTCTCAATGTCTTTTTATCACCATCTGTATACATATCTGGGATTGTTACAACTCAGGTACAGCATTTTGCCCTTGGACTTGTCGAACTTCACGAGGTTCTCATGGGCTCTCTTCTCCAGTTTGTTGAGGTCCCTCTGAAACCTGGAATCTAGGAATATTGTGAAATACCTACTCTCAGAGTTGTTAAAAAAATGCCTGAGCTAATTAAGCTTATATCCTGTGCCCTTGGCATCAGAACTGTACTCACTTAACGTAGCTTCATCAGAGCTTCATGCAACCAGATGATGGAGCTCCTGAATTACTGTGTTTCAGCCCTCAGTGACATTAAGTGGGGGAGGGGAGCAGCTGACTTAATACATAATTTTGTTAGCAACGCAGCACTAAACAAGGACTAAAGTGAGTACTCCTCAGTTCTTATGAAGTATTATTGTAGTGGTATTCAATAGCTTATTCTATCTTTTCAAATATTTTCTCAGCCTCTTGCACTTGATGCTTTTGAGTAAGAATAGCTCACAACAGCAGCCAGTCCTGAAACTCCTCCATCAAAGATATTTCCTGCAGCACTGAGAACACTGCAGCCTTCCCCATAGCTTAGTTTTGGAGGGGTTTGCCAGGGCTCAAGATCATTCCTCCAGCAGGAAAATTAAACCCAGCCCCTTTCCTTCTAACGGACTTGGCAGAGGAATTGCAGCTAGAACTATTAAATGGAAAAGCACAAGGCACGCAATGTCCAATGCAGAAAGAATGCTATAAAAGAACACCAACAAAAAAAGCACACCAGAAACTTAAAAAGAAAAAAAAAGAAAAAAGGGAAAAACCAAAACCCATGAAACTCATGAAAAGGTCAGCGAGGAGATTTCCACATAGAAACACAGGTGAGATATCATTACTGTTACAAAATACAATATAAGGAAATGAATGATGTCAGCAAAAATGAAACCCAAGGAAAGTCTCATACTGAACACATATAAATACTAAGTCACATTGATTCTTAGAAACACTAAGCATTATTAGTTAGCAAAACTTGACCTTTTAATTCACATAAATAATCATAACATTATGAATTCCCTGTGAAACTTTCTGTTCTCTATAGGGCAAGAACATTGCCTCTCATGCCAAGACCCACAGTTACTGTGAGATTTAGTCAGCCACCAAACCACACCTTTCATTCAGAATTCAATTCACTTTACTATTTCCTTATCAAGTCTATTATAAGTTCACTTTGGCTTACTTCTGGGGTTTTCTTTTTTCTGGTTGTTTGGGATTTTTAATAACTATACAAAATACATATTCTAAAATATATGCATTAAAATTATTTGATTGCACAAAAAGAAATAATAATAATTTCAACCAATTGTACTGCCTGGCAAACATAGGACATTTTAAGTACAAATCCTGTTGATCTTATTTGCAGTTGACTTTAATGGGTATAATTTGACTTACAGGACAATCAGGAATAATTTCATGGTTTTCAGAGCCACATCACTGTCACTGGCTTAAGGGAAGTGTGAATGTAATATTAAACCGTCCTTTATCTGAGAGGATGGTGTACTGTCCTAGATTTGGTAAGTTGTTTGTTATAAAAAAAGGATATTCCATTCACACATTCAGCTTCTGAAAGTCCACATCAAGCTTCTCCCTGCTGTTAGCATATAATCAGCGTAAAACATTACTCTGCCATTTCCCACTGGGTAGTGTTTATTACTTGTACTATCTAAAGGATTTCCAGGAGTGGCAGGCAGGAAGCCGCTGGTAGCTTCAGGGCCCCCACAATTCAGTCAGATGCCAAACAAAGCCAGTTTGCAGCAACTTTTTCAATAGTGTCTCCTTTTATGGAGTGTCAATGATCTGACTATCAATGAGGAATCTATTTTAACCCAGGCAAGTTGTCTCAACTGATCCCATTGAACAATTTCACTTTGAATTTTAGCATTACAGAGGGTAGATTTCTGATTTCTAATAATTGTCCTTTCAGGGATATTTTTTCTTTTTCCCTTTTCTCGTTATTCTGGTAATGATCACCAGGCAATAGGAAACTAGAATTCAGTCTGATTGATGCCAGCTTACAAGATGTTGGAATACTTTTATGCTTTGCTGCATAAAAGTATCCTATTGACTACAGTGGGTCATTGCATGTGAAAGCAGTGATGTACCTACAGTAGAACTCACACTCTGGGGTTAAAGTCATAGAGTGCATTTACCCTACTTAATTAAAGGGCCAAGGAGAAAACTTCAGCACTAAATCCCTGCCTGTCCCCAATACTGGGGGTTACTCCATCACATAAAGGATAACACAAAATGAATGTGTTTAAAGAAAGCAATTGGTAATATTATGCTGGCTATGTTATGCCCTCCTCCTTTCAAGGGATTGAGAAAGTACTTTTTCTGAAAAAGGACAAGGAAAGGAAGTTGAAAGAGTTGGGGGCAATGTCAGTAAATGTGATCTAGAAAATCTTCAACAGAAAATTAGGGAAATTCCCATTTTTGTCAATCCTGCTGAAAGCCAAAACCACTTTGTCAAAAACATCTTATGAATGGCTGCCATCTAGGCTTTATGAAGATCCAACTTTCTTGATGCTTCATGAAAAAAATGCCCTGGAAGGTCCTTACTATTCCATTATTCTATAGTGGAATCTGATCCACTAATGGGTTGAGATAAAGATCGTCCCTGAACTAAGCTACAGAAGACAGATTGCACTTGGAAAGCATCCTTTCACTCTTTGATCCACACACTCAAAAGTGGATGGTAAGTAGATTATGCATTTTAGTGTAAAGTCTTTTTAAAGTTATTTTACATACTTTTAATATTGTTAATGTTTCCTTTGATAAGCCTTGGGCTTTTTTACTAGACATACATTTTGTCTATATTCTCAGAGTAGCATTTATATAGAACTTTTACTTTGTACAATTGCAAAATACATTAAAGAAAAAAGATATGTTCTCTGCATGTTTTAGTCAGTCCAAATTTTGGTGCATAGCTGAGATTCCCACATAGGAATGCAGCTGTTCTGTGCTTTATTTATGGTCAATAGAAAGCGACAAGCATGTAAGAGAGATTGAGCTCACCTAAGAACCAAATTGCTCTCTTAAGCAGCCTATTGAACCCAAATGTTAAGCACCATGATGACAACCTGGGCAATGTTATATGAGTTCAAGCTAGATACCCAGGTTCCCAAGCCCTATGAATCACAATGAAATGTAGTTTGTTTCATTTTATTTAGGAAAGATGGGAGACAGAATGCCAGTGCAATCAGTGTCACTTCAAGTGTTCACACGAATGATAGGCATTATTACTCATGCTTCTACATTATACTATTCTGCAAATTACTCTTACTTGAAACTGAATGTTATGAATTTGCAGTGTAATTGTTTATAACAAACAAAGAATCACAGTCTTTCAGCCCTAAAAAAGCTGAATTATTACATTATTTAATGTTGTCACTCTATCACTTCATATTAAAAATAATGACTCTAGCTGAGTTAGGAACAAATGAACATTAAATACAATGATTATATAATCATATCACACCTTTTGGAAAAACTGTGGGCTTCCATAAGTTTTAAAGGGTGAGTCTTTACATAATGCTGAGGAATGGACAAGATGTAAAAAATCCATAACCCCAAATAATGACTACATCTGAGCATTTTGACAGTGGAGAAATATAAATATGGGACCATTGCCAATTGAAGCAAGAAAATAAGGCAATTAAATTGTAATCCAAACTTCAACACCTTCAGTTAATGGTGAGACTGCTATTAAAATGAGGCTCATTAAAATACACTTTCAGTTGACCTTTGTTCCCTTCTGTAGTTGAGTCTTATTCAATAAATATTACAATTTTTTACTAGCCATAAAGTCACTAGGAAGGAAGGAAGGACACATTTTGCATAAAGAAATGCTTGTGGGTGGATTGTGTTATTTATATTCTTCTGCAGAACCACATTATGTTCCTGGATTGACTTCAGCAGAAGTGCAATGAGATTAATGTCCAGTGAGTTACAAAAATGTAAAATAATTTCTAAGCACCAGAAAAATTACCAGAAGAAAATAGGTTTCTGAAAACAGTGTCACTTCATGGAGTTTGTCAGAAATCTCTGGAATGCCTCTGAATTATTCTGACTTTGGCCACCTGCAATAACAACAAAACCAATGTCTTCATTAAGAAATTTATGGTGGTTGATGGAGGTTGACAGAGATATTTTGATTTTCAAAAACTAATATAAGTAAAAAAAAGCCTGAAGAAAGCTATCTCAGGTGAGATCTCTGATATAATTTTATTTGCAATGTTGCTTGTTCTACATACAATGTAAGACATTTCTATCAATGGGTGTCATTGTCTGTTAGCCAGGCAATGGTTCCTTAATTATGATGGAAGGAACATATTATTCCCACTGAAGAGGATGATGTTTGAGACTAACCCTTTCTGGGTTGGGGTCCCAAGGGATGATAATATATCCAAAAAGATAATAGATTCAGGACATATAGAGAGTATTTAATCTGATTTCATATCCTTTATCAGTTCCAAAACCTGTATCTCTGAAAAACACTCTGACACACACTGTATCTCTTACACTTTTTCTGGAAATAGCCTCTCTGCTACCCAAGTCATTCTCCACTTACAAACAACCTCCAAGAATCCACATCATGCTCTGACTTTGCTGAGTTTCCTTACAAATGTCCAGGCTGGCAAGCAAGAAAAAGGACTTTAGTGAAAGGTATTTGTTAATCGCTGGAACTTTTGCCCTTGAAGAAATGTAAACAGTAAGGGTTTAGTTTTGTTTTTCAGATAGCACAGCCCTAAATTGCATATCTTTCTGAATATCAAACCACTCTCTCCATGAGTCCAACATTTTGTCAAACCACAGGTAATCTCAGTAGTCTTCATCCCTTCCCCATGTCATACCTTTTTGACCTGCTGCCATGCTGCCTCCTTGTTAAGAGTCAGCTGCAGCTTCCTATTGTCTTTTACCCTTGGGACATGTTCTGTAACACATTTTCATTATTTCCATTGATGGGCAGAAAAAATGGAAACCAGTCAGTAACTGGCTTATGACCACTCATTTAAAATTTTCCCACAATCTTACTGAGCAGATACTGAATGTGTTGCCAGGGCTATTTGCTCCAACATTAAACTGAACCCCTACAAGATTGGGATGCATTCTCCTCAATTACAGCTGGTAGAAGTCTACTTGCATTGCACATCTTTGACAGTCTTTTGTCATTTATTACCTCCAAATGTTTCATTCTGTTCTTTGATTTAATAAAATCCCTCAAGATCAACTACACTTTTGTTTCAAGTACTTACTGTAAGAAAATGCCAAACCATAATAATTTTTTCTTTCTGAGTTTCATAAAACTCAGTTTAGTTTCGTTGGGTTGTTTTATTTTAAAAGTATATCTGTCAACTAAAATGGCTAAAGAAATATAGAACAATCATTGCATCACATCTCATTTTTCAGTATACATTATCCTTTTCAGTGCTATCTTTTTTCAAAAATGCTTTTAAAATAGAAATATCCCATAAGAATAGTTCTGCTACTCTTCTGTCAATTAAGCCCTGAATATAAATGTGCTAATGAAATTGTGCTAATAAAACAGGAATAGTTACTATTTTAAGTGTGATGCACTCTGGGAAGCTAATATTAATATTTCAGATTGGATATATTTAGTTATCCTTGACTGAAAATGGGAAAAATGTGCTTCCTATTTTCATTGCTCATGTAAACATATGCTTACACTAGTGAATAGTCTGAGTAAAGCCAGAAAAAAATTGTTCTATAAGTGTGTCATCCTACAGCCAATTTTCTTGTGATTATAAAATCATTATTACTTATTCCTCCTACGGTCCAAAAACCACCTACAAGCAGATGAAAAAGAAACTTCTGCTGAATTGATTCCCACATATCCTCTGTCTATTACTGATGTTTATGAATGTCCATGACTTCTAAAAAGGAATCCTCTGTTTTTCTTCCTACTTTCATGCAATCCTTTCACAGTGCTGGTTCAATGACATCATTCTTTGGCAAACATATGCTGGAAAAGTGGTTGTGAAGAACATGACACAGGCAGCCTCTGGTGCCACTCCAGATGCTACCTTGGTCATTTACCTAATATCCTTATAAATTAGATATAGCCTTTGCCTGACAGACAAGAGAGTTCTACAATCATTGTTTCTTCTGTTTTGTGCTTCCAAACAGTATGCAAGAGCTGACCCAGTGCTGTAGGTGCCTTATACCTCTGGAGGATTTTCCTGAAAAGAAAAAATCTTCAACAAACCAAATTGTCTTCCCAATTTCTTGCACTCCTGTACTGGCAAATAGCAGCAGGGCAGATCTGGAATTAATACAGGAGTTCAAAGGGGTAGACAGTCAGGCTCCAGGAAAAATAAATACGTCCAAATTGAAGGCAAATTTATAGCCTGAGATAAATCTATATTTGCACGATGATTTCCACAAGCTTTGTGCTTTGGTATACCTGAGGGCAGAACATGACCCTAAATTTTAAGCAGTACTCAACTGTATGCTGCTGGAATGCTTTCGTGTGCTATATCATCTTATCTTTGCTTAGCTTATTCCTGTGGAGGGGCAGGGTGGGGGAGGAAAGGATTTTGTTAGAATGATGCAATGTTATATTTTCCAGCAGAACTGTAATTCAGTGAAGTTTTGAAAAACCTAACATGAGGTACAGCTTCTGCTCTCACTCTCAACTGCCCACCTGCATGGAACAGAACAGCTGTGGTACAAACAGTTTAGGGTAGCAGAGCTTCAAGACAGTAGTGTCTTTGGAGTGGCCTATCTGAAGGACAACTGGGCATGGTTCTACCCAACATTTGGTTCCTCTATGACTCTTTAAAGGAAAAGAAAGGAAGAAAACTTATGTAGGAAATATTGGTCCAGCCCTTGCACCCAAACAGTGTGAAGAAGGTAGACCCGTTAGAGATGGGTAATGTCTTTTATAAATTTTTCAGTCAAAAATCCTTCAGATATCCCTCCCATCTGCCTAAAATCATCATTAGGACAAGCCTCTCCTTATGACCCACATGAATAAACAAACATAGAACTTGCCACTATATTACCACATTTTAGAATTAATGGTCCCATACTAGTACCATGAAAATACCTAGCTCTTCCATTTGCACTTCCTGCAGTGTAATCTATTGATCTAGTGCACCAGATGTCCACATATAAACCTCCAGCTAAAATTAAGCAGCACTGCACATCAAAAAGAACACAACAGATCAAGGATCAAAACACCCAGTTAACCAGGGGAAAAACATTTCTCACTCTATGGGTTCTCCAGTACTAACCTCCCTGCTCTCATCATCAAGGGAGACATCTGTTCTGTTCCCAAAGTGCCTCCAAAAGATGGTCTTGAGAACTAAAATTACTAAATAGTAGAAATCATAGCTTTTGTAGAAACTCAATCTATTTTTCTCACATTCCATTTTCTCACATACCACCATTTTTGACAAGTGCTAAGTTAACATCTTCTTTTCCTCATGTTGGGTACAATTACTTTATCACATCATTCTCTAAAAGTCTATAATTTTGTTCAGAATAATGGTTCTCAGCTTGTGTGTAACTTTAAAGTTGTTTGTTTCCATGTCATATTTTAAAAAAGGCTGATGCATCTGAAAGTCTCTCTGTTTTTCCGGTTTTAAAAACATTTTCTCTCCCTAAAAACTTTGACTCATTCATGCAGGAAATCATCTACCCAAAGTGGCAGTATTGCATCATTTTGGGCCAAGAAACTCTTCCTTCTCCTTTGAACCTTCATTTTTTTCACATGGACTTACAATTGCACAGTGCTTGGCTGCTTCCATTTTTTAAAATGTAAGAGTTATAGTCAGTATTACAACCTGACCTGCTTCTGTACATGGCTGCATGCTTTCCTGTATCAACTCTTTTTCTCAATTTCACTGAATATTTCCATATATGCAAAATTGTGGGCAGTGAGAAGATGCTTTTACGTCAGACTCTTGGGAGCACAGAGCAAGCAGCGTTTCCCAAATATGTGTTTTGAAGTACTAGTAAATTCAGGGTATCAAACAAGACATTATGAAAGAGGATGCACAGACCTTGTCTGGAGTTCTTGCTCATTAATTAGAAAAGATTTTTAAGCTCCAATGAGTTTGTCTGAGTGAGACCCAGTAGGCCAAACAGTCAAGTCCCTGATGCGAGTGAGACTGTTTTGATTTTCACTACTGCATTAGCAATGCTGATATCACTGCTTATCAACCTGTAATTTCACAAATGAAATGTTAGAAATCTCAGTAATAAACCATACACAGCTATGGATGTAAAATACTAGGAAAACAGGTTTAGTTGCAGTAACACCTCAAAAGAGGTCAGGGAGGAATTGACTAAAGGTCAAGCCAGAACTTGAAAACAAACACTGTTAAAAGAGCATTTTTACAGTTGTAAAGTCAGTGTGAGTTCTTTCCAGCTTGCCTCAGCATCATTTTCCTCTACCCTTCCATTTGCCTTTATTTCACCTGAACTCTCCCCTCAGCAAGTACAATGCTGTCACCTATTCCAGTTGCCTGGTCCAACTTTCATCGTTCTGACCAAGCTGAAACACTTACCTCTACAATCTTTAGTATCCAACTTTTCTAAGCCAAATCCTTGTTTTTACAAGATTTGAGCCGTGTAGATCTTTACAATACTAGGGCAAAGGAACCTCAAAGCCCTGCTTTCATTCCTGATACTTCTTCTGCCCATGCCAGTCTGTAGACAACAGGAATCACAGCAGTACTAAGATGAAGGATGCTGTCTCCTTCATTCAGAATCACAATTTCAACTCTCAAGGTTTTTGTTGCCTCTCCAGCAAACACTTCATTGTACTAGGCCTCTACTGTGGTTGGACTTCTTTTTTTCAAATATTTATCTGCATAGCTCCCTGACATATGTGATGTGCCTGTCAATCTCCAGTTGTTTTTATTTTCATCCTTTTTCAAGGTAATAACGAAGTCAGTTCTGTTGAAATAACAGACATTTTGGGCACAGAGACTACTCTCCTGACAGATTTCAAGTTTCTGCTCCAAAAAATGATGGTATTAGAGCAATGAAGACATCATCCAAATGTTGGACTATGATAGAGTATTTTTCTGTACGTTCATTTCCAGCTGTAAATGACCAGGTGGCAACTGACGCCAAGAAATTGAAAGAAGAATCTGTTAGCAGTCAGGTTGATGCATCTGGTTGTGTGGTTATAATGGTATCACAGTGTCTTGAGGAACTACTGAATCACCCTGTAACAGAAGGTTGTCTACTTCTCTGTGTATAAAGTAATAAAGCAGTATACAGAAAAAAATATTAGACAGCTATACTCTTTAGGCCAATTTGTCTCATGGCTACACTACAGTAAATCAGAAATAATTCCACAAACCTCTGTAGAGCTATTCCAGATTTATGTTTGCAGAACTGAGAGCATAATCTGGCTCTTTTTAGTCTCATTGTGTCATTTCATATAGGCAGCTACTGAAATAGTGACTATGAGTGTTTTTTTTAAAAATACATCTGTTGTAAAAACACATTTATTTTCACAATGTTTTTGACACCAAAGCTAACATAAAATGGAATAGATATACTGGTCACTTTTGAACTCTGCTGTCTGTGTGTGAGATATATGTGAACGTTCTTCATGCATTTAAAATACAGCTTAGGCAGTGGTCTCCCAGCTGGTATCTATCCTGCCATTGTACACACTCTGCATTTTCAGGGAGTAACAAGGCCTCTTTCTTCCTTTCTTTTTCCTCTAGATCACCCCTGGAAAGGATATTAAAAAAAAAAAAAAAAAAGAAGTCCAGATAAAAGGCACAGCCCTTTCAGCTCTTCCCCACTGGGACACGAGCTTAATTGTTCTGGTCTTTCCAGAGTGCCAATCTACACAGGTCCTCTTCCAAAGATCATGTAAGCTAGCCATGGCCCAATACATTGGAAATCTGTTATTTGAGAAATCTAACTTGTGGTTTAATGTGACAAATTTCAGAGAAAAGAGCAACTTCTAAATGTTACCTGATATCACTGTTGATTTTAGCTAAATCCAAACACAAAAATTTGAAATTTGTTTCACTACACAGCATATAGGGAAAAACAAAATAAAATTTTAAAAAAGCCTGTTTTCTAGTTCAGAGTCATTGCACTGCAACTGTGACAAGTTAACTTTACTGCATGCCTTTTTACCTGTTATCCCACTAAGGCAGCAGTCCTAATAGCTATCACTGCCACAGATGAAGCAGAGTCATTGAGATTCTTTGTTTCCAGAAAAAAAAACCGAGATGTTTTCTCCACCAAGATGTGGCTCCCTTTTTTTTTTTTCATTAACTATAGTAGGTGAAGATAACTGAGATTGCGAACATTGACAGGCAGCAGATAATTGCATGTCTGCAGGTGAGTGGGTGACTATCTGAAACTGAACTTCTGAACTCACAAGCCAGCATGAGGCTGCTAGCTGCAACTGGTATGGGCTGACTGTAAATGTTGATAACATCAGGACTAATTACCTGTGGCAGGTCTTGATTCCTCCAGTTAATAACAAGATGTAAGACAGAACCACCAACTGGGAGTTGATCATGCATTTCCTTCTGAACAGTGACTATTTAGATGGGGAAATCTGTGGGCTGGAAAAGAAGGCGGTGAGGATCACGACTGGATTAAAAACCCTGGAAGTTGCAGAACACCCTGGAGATCAGATCACTGCATGGAAACAGGTGTGAGAGACAACCACAGACTTTGGCTGATAGACAGAGAACTCTCACACCTGAGACTGGTACCTGTGAGCAGTGATACAGCACTACCTGACTGGACTTTCTGCCTGTCCTTCCCCGGCCAGCAGCTGCCTCCCTGTTGGGAGGGACACTGAGACCTGGTGACCACAGTGCTGCTGTGGAGGAAGAAAACGAGTTTGTGAGGAAATCAAGCAGAGTGAAAACTTTAATCTCAGAGGTTCTTAAATAAACCCCAATATCCAGATTCACCATGGAATGTTGTTTACTCCATCTCACCCTTGACAATTTAAGATGTAACTTGTACAACCATATAATTAGACCATCACCAAACTGCATACCCATGCTGCATTCAAAATGCAGTACATGTGTTCACAACAGAAGACCATGTTACTTTGCAATGATCAATGACTCACCAGCAGTGTAGTCTTCTAAATTTAGTTCTATGCCCTATTGAGGAGTTACTCTGAGAATTTACCATGGTGACGCTACCCTTATGAGCTTATTATCACTATGTTCATCTTATCCCTATTTCTGCTGCTGGAAAACAGACACAAATACACTAGTGTTGTTATCTTGTTGTCAGCTGTTTTTCTTTCAAATTCTAACTTCTAAATTGCACATAAAAAATGGAAGGACAGAAACTGGACAAAGATCACTTAATCTTGTTAAACATGGCAGCCCATCGCATTTGTGTCCGAGTGGTGCCACAAAAAAAAAATAAATCCTGATACCAGTCCCTGTAAATCTACTACTCAATTATTTTCAAACATGGTAAATCAAATTTAATGGCAATAATGTCTGTATATGAAAGAACATTCTGGCTGAGCAAACAAGAAAATTGTGCAGAATTATATGAGTTGTATCTGAAGCAAGTTTTGTTTATAATTAAGTCATTCTTGTTTGCTAGGGGTTTTTTTAGATTTTTTTAAAGGGAACTGAAAACACAAGTTATTCATAAATATTTTCATGTAATTAGACTGTGGAAGTAGACATTTCTGTAGAAATACTGGAAGCTCCTTTTAAATGCTCAAAGTGGCAATGGAATGAAACTGGGCAAAACATCACAGAAAGCTCTGCATAATGTTAGTCATGTTAATAAGTAACTGAAAATGGCTGATGTCCTTTTCCAGACTTTTATCATAAAAACATGGGCTATCATTAAACTAAAGTCTGTTTACTCATAAGGGAGGTACACATATCCACTAATACCGGTAGTGCTTATTGAATTTCCTTCTGCAAGTATGACATGATACAGCCAGCACAGGCAATGCTAAAAAAAGCAAAGATGAGTGAGGTCAGAACATTGAACTGATGTCAAACACCATTTCCTCACCTCATCTGCTCTCTGAAGCAACTCTTACTGCTTTTCTTTAAATCAGTAGCTATCTACTGACTGTGACCATTTCCCTACCGGCTCCTGGGCAGGCATGTATTTTAGCTCTGTCAGGATAATCTGGTGTCCTTGGGAAACAGGACTTGATGTCAGCCAATGTTTTATCAAGATGTTTTCAGCTCTGTCTAGATCCAGAGGTAAAACATCTGCTGTGGGTATGGATTTTAAAGCCACGTTCTGCTTCAGTTCCAACTCTCTCCTTTTAACTTCTCTTTTCTGGTTTCCCTATATGTAAGTCTTGTGTAATTATTTCAGGATTAGTCCTTCTTGGTTCATGCAACATGACAGAACTGGGCACTATTATATTTGTCCATCTGCACTTTTGCTTGAAAATTTGTCTCCAACAACATCCTTTCTACTGATAACAGGTTTTCTTCATCCTGACTTCTTAGCTAACATTATGTTATTTTTTTACAAGAGGTACTTATAACATTTTAGACATTTTGTGATTTAGCTAAATAAAATAAGCCTGCACAGCTTAAGGATACAGGCTGCACCCCTGGCCTCATCTTTTTCTTTTCCATGTAAATCAGCTTATTTCTTTCTAAGCACTCCTGAAAGCTTATTTAAATATGCCATAAAATACCACTCTCTGGATGGCTGTATGGACAGAGAAAAAGATAAAAGCAGTGCTGTTCACAGGAACAAATTGTACTATACAATCCCAGTGTAAGACCCTTTCTTAAAAAACGTAGAAGTATTTCAGCTGAAAGCAATATTATAAAATAGACTAAAATCCATAGGTAGGCTGGTTCTGTGAAATCCAAAGGACTGGATTCAAGGGCACTAGAGTGTTTAGGGCTTTTTACCCCCCTTATCAGTAAAATCTACTGACAACCTCGACAGCAAGAAATGAAACCAGTTGGAGAGTGATGAAACAAATCAAGAAATGTGATGGAGGTTAGACACATCATGGAATATATAAAATAGCTTGAATATTTCAGGCATGCTGGGTAATTGAGATGAGAAAGAAGGCATTAACCATGTCACAAGACATTCAAGGGTTCAATCTCTCTATGGAGGGCTGGGAAGGTTGAGAACGGAAGAGAGACACCAGCAGCAGGCTGGATACATCAAACTGATCTCATAGAACCTCCAGTCCTTTGGAAAAGAGAGAGAGATCCTGTACAAGACCAGCAAGACCCAGGAAACTCCACAGCCATGAGGAATAGCACTACACTTAGTTATTTTCCAAGATTTAATGTAGTCTAGAACTGATGTTTTCCATTTTACTATCTGCAAACAGCTTTTCTGTATTCAATTTCTAAAATTCAATTACCTGGTGGCTGCCAGTTTATTAGATTTCTCGCATATACGGTTATTAAAATGCATAAATAATTTTAGACCTGCTAATCTGCCACTCACATTGGGGTCGGTTTTCATTTTGTGTGACAACAGTTGCAATTATTTTTGCACTTCCCTTTTTTTTTCCTGGCAAGTTTCCAAAAACCAATGAGTTGGTGAGCAGAAAATGATAGGGTTTTATCTGTATAGAATTATAAGCAGAATTATAAGAATTATAAAATTATAAGTGCCCATTATCCCATGGGTGAGACAGGTGATTGCACCTGCAAGGTAGGAGCTTGCAGTAAGACAGCTGCCATGTGTGACAGAAGATGTCAGCATCTAGAAAGGAAAATCCAGTTCAAGGTGTTAGACTCCTTGGCCAGGAATTTATTTGCTAGTTTATGCTGCCTTTTGCAAATCCCCAGTGTAATTCATTTCAGCAAACCTCAGGAACCAATGCATAAACAGAGTTAGACCATAGGTAAATATAGTTAATTTTCCATAAGCAGACTGAAGACAAAACCCCAGGAAAGTGAGGCTGTACAGGCTGAGTGGATATTGAGTAGCTCTAAATGTGTAACTGCCTGCAAATGAGTAAAAGCTTCCATTTAAAATATCTTCTAGCATCTCTGATGAGTTTGAGAGTGCAGAGGTATGAACTCTAAGGTTGTAATACCATTATTAGGCTTCATATGTATATAAAGTAATTTTTGGACTGTAAATTACTGATTGGATCATTTTAACAAAAAAATATTATATAACCCTTGTAGATGCAGTGCTAGAGTGCGTTTGCATCTTATTTTGTCTTTCCCTTTGTGTGATAATTTTGTTTCTCATTTCTGATGCTAAATTTGACCCCAAAGTCACAAAGTCATCTGTATAGGCATATTGATGAGAACACATTTCTGGGATCCTGTGCTCATAACACACAGCATGACTTGAAGGATGTCTTTCTTCTAATACCAAACTGTTGCTTTTTTTTTACTGTGTTATTTGGGTGTAATCTGTAGGGAAGTGTTATGTGAAAGAAATTAATAGAATTACTGACTTTAAATTCCAGTCAGATGTTTTGTCTAACAGCTATGTAAGGACAGAAATGATCTTTGTACTAGCAAAATGGGATTGCTGAACACCTGCATTAAGCATCAGCACCAGCACCTGATTTCCTATAGCAACCCTAGGAGCATTTCAGTGATGCACCAAACACCTGAATCTGCTCCCCAAAAGACTGAAAATTGAGTCTTGTATCTCATGGCTAATGAGCTGAAAGCCAAACAAGCCATAGTGTCTCTCAGGTAAGAAAAAGCAAAATATGAACTCGGAAATAAACTTGGAAACTTTGACCAGCATTTTTTCCTTTAGTAAAAGACAGCTTTGTTTGCCCACAGAGAACCATTGATGACCAGCTACCATAGCGGACATCCCTTCTCTTGCCTCCATCATTAACTGCATCCTTTGATGCTCAGGTCCATTTCTTCACATCTCCCAGTACCTAAGTTGCATGGGAGATTGATCAAATAAACAAGTATTTTAGGTAAAATATCTAAAATACCAAAAACTGGAAAAAAATTTTATAAACACGTAAGAGTAGGAACTAGTAAAAATGCATACACATTGCTCATCAATGAATTAATTCATTTCTTTGGGTGGTACTGAATCAAGATTCTTCAGGCTTCTCTTTACAGAACAGTTACCAACATGGTGCCAAGTGTGCCCTCATTTCCCCTTAATACCACACCCCATTACCAACAATTGTGAGTATGTGTGGAGGAGATGGACTCTCATTTTATCACTTCAGAAGCACATATACAAAACTCTTACCCCTCTTGTCCCCCAGCATATACTTATATTACATGAAATACCAGCAAGGTTTAAAATAGTGGGAGTAAGTGGATACTTCTGCTGAAATAGTCTGCAGTGAAATAGCTGGTGATGCTGGAAGTTAAATTGCCAGTCTTAGGCATATAGTTTCAGGTTATTTGTAGATTTTTCACAGTGGTGCCATTGATCTTGAGATTGAGGCATTAGTAAATCACAAAAAAATCAATGTGACAATCTGTGTAAAATGAAGTTGGTTTGAATAAACAGTTCTATGTTAGTATGAATACATTTGGATTAAATGAGAACCATTTTTCAGAAACTATGTGAAATAAGAATACTAATATAGAAAATTTTTCAATGTGAAGTTCAAAACTGTGGATGGCAAAAGCTTTAACGCTGACACACAGGTCTGTGGTGAGTTGTAAAACTTATGTGTCAAAGCAGGAGCTTTTACAGGGCTTTGCTGCATATGGACTCTCAGCTGCAGCACAAGTTGTCTTATGGCTTATGTCAGCCCTGTGGGCTAGGCATAGGATGCTGCAGGAGAGGACAATTTCCACCTGCAGGATTCCTGGCAGGGCTCTTGCTCAGTAACAGATTGGGCAAGCAGAATAATGAATACAAATTTTTGCTCATCCTGCTAGCCCTAAGAGAAAATTAATGCCTGTCATTTGTTCCGCTGTCCTCTGTGATATACAGCAAGACCAGCCACCCAAGCTCCAGCAGAAAGTCAGCAGGGGCCACTGAGATGGGATGGTCCCTTCTGGAGGACTGTGACTTTGGCCTTGCTAAGTCCTCTCAGCCCTCCCAGTCCTGGCTCTCAGAGCTCCTGCCTATGTCCACAGGGTGGAAGTGACACAGGGCTCACATCAGCATAATGAAGGGAGTGATGGGCCTCTGGAGTTGGTATCTCCAGCTCCTGAGGTTGTGAAGATGCTATAGCTGACATTTGTACATTGAGGCAGCTAAGAACTGTTTCCAGCTTGGCTTTGAGGTGAGGCCACTCAAACACACACAGGCACACACATATACACATAGAAAGCATTCTCCGCCCTTAACCCACACCCAGCCCCTTGGTACCACCCTGAGAGACTGCAAACCATGAGAACTGGAGGAGGGAAAAGGGTTTTCAGTCCCCCAGCTGTCAAGATGGGAGACAGCAACATGAGGACTGAGGAAGACAGTGAGATATTAGAAGCATGAATAAGAGACTAAGTTGTGAGATGTTTGCCTTTTCTGCAGTTACTTACTACTACTGCTGCCAGACAACACTTTTTCTGCACAGCAGGAATGTATCCTTCCCTTTTCTCACAATACCAGTTCATAGTTCCTTCTTCCTGATTTAGTTTCAGTATTAGACCTGATGAAAAGAATATGCTCTGGTTTAAGTTTCCAATTGAAATTGAATCTACAAATGCAGAATAGAAACATAAAATGTGAGGGTAGGAGACGAAAGAAGACAAAATAACCCAGAACTCTAAAGAAGTACTGCACAAAGAAAGTTTAGGTGCTGAACAACAACATGCAAAACCAAAATTAAACAATGATTGTAATGGCACAGGAAATAAAAAGCAATAATTGAATTAAGGAAACTTTAGCAGGTCAGATTCGTATTCATAAACATTGCTGGCCAGAGCTATGTGAGTACACAGCCAGAATTAGGTTATGTCCCTGCAGTAGGACATCTGGCGGCAGCACAGAGACAGACCAACACCAGCTGTACCCACTCACTGCATTGCCATAGTCTTTTAAGCATCACCATGAGCTGCCCAGACTACCAGAGACCTTGAGTGATTACATGGAGACTGGTACCCCAACTAATCCATGACATGGCAGCCAAGATACTGAAACTAATCTGGGTCCCTCAACCCAAACCCCTGACAGCTTATCTACAGAGCTGTATTGCCTTCATGAACTTAGTGCACTCAGATGCAGCTTATTCCCACTGAAAGAAACAAAAGCCTGACCTCAGATTTTTGCATTGAAAAAAAAAGGTTTTTCCTGAAAAATCATTTGAATTGAAAGAATTTTCCTTTGGACAAAAATTATCTAAATGGCTAACTTGCTGTGACTGTTTATCCAAGAGAATGACATTGGTCCAGGAAGCCAAATAAATGCTTAGGAACAGAGAACAAAAATATCTTAGGGAAGCATTGGCTGAGTTTAACTGCTGATGTAAAAGTGTGCAAGACTGTTGAGCCCCGCTGAGTTGTAGTTCCTTATGAGAGTTGTAAATTTAGACTAATATCTTTAGTGAGTGAAGTTGGTTCAACACATTCTGCAACTTATCCCTTACTTAATATAAGTGCAATAGCTTTAATTCATCCCAGAAGACATCAATGGTGGGACCAGCACTTTTGCAACTGCAGTATGAAATGCACTAAAAGCTTCATCTGGGGAAGAGTATCAACATGGTATTATTCTTCTAGAAGGTAGCTTCCTTAATTTCCACCTTCTGGAAAGTCCTCAGAAATACACTATATAAACCTGCATTGCAGGCGCTCTGCTTACAGCCTGTTGCCTCTCACTTAGGAAGTGTTCTATAGTCCTCTTCTGTTCAGTGGGAGGGTTTTTTGTACAATGACACATATAATTCACCAGTTATTTTATCAAATTTGTGTCTCGGTGAATTGTGACTTATTGCAAGGCAGCCTGATTACTTGAAATTTTCTCATTGGCTCACAAATTTGACTGGATATGAATGTATTGGGGGTGGCTCAGGACAACAAGGAAATGCTTCTGAACATATGTACACCAGCACTGCAATGAAATAATTTAATTGTGTCATCAGGTCTTTAGATTTCAGAAAGGCTTGAGGGAAGCTTTGCTATCTGGTTTTGAGTACATATTTGTTGTCAAGATATATTTGAGATATTTGTCCAAAAAGACTGCTGTTCACGAAGTCATTTTGGTCCAGCAGATGTAAATATGACTGATTCAAATGCAGATAACCTAAGACTTCATTTTGGAAAGCAAGTGTCACTACCAACAAAGAGAGTGCTCTTCTTGGAGTTCTTAATGTCTAGCCAGGTGTACAGGGATATATAGTCTGAGAAAAAGCACCTTTCCTCCTTATATAAGCCCATGTTTGTGACTACATGTAAACTATTCTTGCCTTTCCCAGCAGAAAAGGATCTGTGAGTGCTGTTTGACAGCTGCTGAACATGAGCCGTCAGTGTGCCTAGGTGGTCAAGAAGGCCAGTGGTATCCTGGCTTGTATCAGAAACAGAGTGGCCAGCAGGACAAGGGCAGTTATTGCCCTGTACTTGGCAGTGGTGCAGCCACACCTCAACTACTGTGTCCAGGTCTGGGCCCCTCAATATAAAAAAGACATTGAGGTGCGGGAGCATGTCTAAAGAAGGCCAACACAGCTCATAAAAGGTCTAGAGAGTAAGTCCTATGAGAAGTGGCTAAGGGAGCCTGGAGAAAAGGAGGCTCAGAGAAGACCTTATTGCTTTCTACAATTACCTGAAAGGAGGTTGTAGCCATGTGGAGGTCGGCCTGCTTTCTCAGGCAACAAGTGACAGGACAAGAGGAAATGGCCTCTAACTGTGACAGGAGAGGTTCAAGTTGGACATCAGGAAGAATTTCTTCACTGAAAGGGTTGTCAAGCATTGGAACAGGCTGCTCAGGCAAGTTGTTGCGTCAACATCCCTGGAGGTATTTAAAAGGTGTGTGGATGTGGCACTTAGGGACATAGTCACCATCCCTGGAGGTGTTCAGGAAATGATTGGACATGGCACTTAGTACTATGGTTTATTACATGGTGTTTGGTCAACGGTTGGACTCAATGGCCTTGGCGGTCTTCTCCAACCTTAATGATTCTATGATTCTGTGATTCTGTGATTTCTGTGATAAATTCTTGTGCTATCCCAGGATTGTGTGATGAGTGCCACTTCTGTGAAATCTCTTTGCAAAAATATGAGATTTAGATGAGCAGTAGCCAAAGACACCAAGTCCCACAAACAGGTTTCTATTTTCAGGTCATAGTTTAACTAGAAATACATATTTCAGTACAAAACAGACCTCCCTTCAGTTTCCACATTATCTTGGATGCCTCTGGTGCAAAGGAATGTCCCATATTTTAAATTAAGGTCTGGACTGTGCCCCACCACTTTATGTCTACTGGGTGGCAGGGCTATTCTCCTCTGAGTCCCCTGCCCTGAAACTCAGCAGGTGCTTCTTCAGCTGCCATCATACTTCAGACCCCAATCTGATTTCACAGCCATACACATGGCCTTCTAAAGGAAGCTTCAGGGGATCTGGCTTCTAACATATCAGGATTTGACATGGAGGCATTTTACCAGGAGAATAACAGGAAGCTAGGGATAATCAATATATTTGGTTGCAAACTGGTTTAGTGGTGTTAACTCAAAACTTCCTGAGGCCTGTTTCTTTTCAGTAACTCCTCTTGGAAGTGGCTTTTGCTGCAATACCGATAAATTTCAAAAAGCAGGTGAGCTTCTATTGGGCCCAGTTTGGTTTTCAGAAACCAGATGAGTCATGCTATTGTTACAGTTGGCAAGAGTTTGCAGAGGCAGCTGTGTTTTCACTTCCCAGCAAGACCATCAGGACAGAGCTGGGCCCTGAGGATGTTGTAACCTCACTAGTGTGGTTGCTGTGTGGTTTGCCTTTGTTCCCAACTGGGAGGCAGATGAAAGATGACATTTTTCAGTCCAGAAGTGGCATCACAGTGGAACAGCTGTATCACTTTTGAGACCTGTGCCTGTCTTTCTTCATTACCTTGGTGTGAAATTATTGGAGAGGGATGGATCTCGTGGGTATTCAGTTTTAGTTTTACACAGAAGGAGGCCACTGTGCTTTGGTCCTTCAGAGGCCTCTGCAAGACAACATGTATTTTACAAGACTAAGGAGGACCTTAGCATTTCCTGAGATGGAGATTACTAAACAAAGCTTGTGGTGGAGGTGATGAAAGGGATGTAAATGAAAGGACTAAGAAGCATATGCAGTTTTTGTATGTGCTTTAGAAAGAGAATTCAGGCAGTGTCAGATATCAGGGCCACACTGATAGAGCAGTGTTCAGGGTACATGAAACATTTTAGCATAGGGTGTCCTTGTGCAGGGAAACAAATGACATATGAAGAAAGGGAGAAGTGTTGCTGGCAATGGATGGAAGAGGACAGAGAAGAAACAGAATCAGTGGGAATTGGATTTGAAGCTCCCAAACTTGAATGCTGAATGTTGGAAGATTTTGTAGAGTTTTCCCCCACCGTGTGGTTTCTACATCTCCCATGCTCATTCCCTCCGCCCATGTGTTTCCCCTGTGGTATTTTGTGATGAGCCACGGCACTGCGGAGGTGCTGGTGCCATCTCTCCTGGGCTGGGCCAGTCCCGCCCGGGCACGTCCCCTGCCGCAGAGTTGCCCAACTCCAGCTGTCACCGTGGCTGGCTGCTGCCACCGCCATCGCTCAGCAACAGTGCCATGGCCCCCCGCTGCCACCGGGGAGCGCCACAGCACCTGCGCTGCGCAGCACAGGTGGTGGGGACAGGTGGTGTGGGTGGTGTGCCGGGGCCGCAGTGTCTGGGACCCACAGGCAGGTCCAAGCCAGGGCAGCCTATCCCAGGGATGCCGTCCCTGAGCCGCGTGGTCAGTTCTCCTGTCACCTGACGGGTGTTTCGCCATTGGCTATTTGGGTTGTTAGTTATCTATTCTGCCCCTCAGATTTCCTGCCTCTTTCCAGGACTCTGTTCTCATTGGATGTTGACAGTTACCGACACATGTTTCACCCAATCCCTTTTGAGTTTCTAGCCCATTCTAAGCACCTCCCCAAACCGACCCCTTATAAGTCGGCTCCCTCATTAATAAAGTGCTTTTTGGTTTCACCTCCACGTTGTGTGGTGTGTTCTCTGAGAAGCCGTTTCGCCCCCATCAGTTTCCATTATCCTTGTATTTCAGTTTTAAGTTTACCTTATTGACAGCCATCTTCAGTTGAAACAAGATTCAGGAAAGAGACCTTAGATTATTTAGTCAGAGAAATTTTCCACTGCATTCTCTGTTCCTTCTACTTTGGCCATGAAATACTTCTTTCATATTCAACAGAATAATGTGTTTCTTTTAGATGCATTTTGCTTCCTACCCACCAAAGGAAGAAAAAAGGAAAAAAAAAGAAAAAAATACTTGCTCTATTATCACAAAGCAAGCAATATTCACATATCAAAACCAAACAGTATAATTGGTTTATGAACTGCAATTGCTAGAGATGGGATTTAGTGGTACAAGAGGAGCCCATTCAATTTTGTTTTTTAAGGATTTCATAAATTTCCGCTGCCATAAATCCTCTCTGCTGTCAGAAAGACTACTTTCTATTTACTGATGGAGAATTTACACTAGTGTTTTCATATAAAACCCGTTCAAGAAATATCTGGAAACACATTTTTTTTTCTTTTTATAGAGGTGGTGTGGGAGACAATTTTCAGGAACAGAGACTTTCTGGCAGCATTATCTGTAAAAGAGGTGAAAAGAAGTCTCTATTCAACAAAGACCAGGAAGTCAGCTTTATTTTTCTCTTACACCAACATATATTGACAGTGATTCTATTGCAGCTAACACAGTATAACATCCATAAAGCACATGCAGAAGGGAGAGAGGTGGGACCTTCCATTCAGGCTTGAGTGAAATCCCAGCAAAGGCTCTAGTGTGGCACAGCATGTTAGAGGAGTGGTATAAGATGTCTTGGCATCATCATGTAAGGCTGAACTGGATAAATTATGAAACTCCTACAGGGTTTTTTACTATGGTATTATTATATCACCTCTGTTTATTATTTTACTCTACCATTTATCCTCTTAGATTCTCACACAGATGGAGGGAGCAATCATAAATGCCAGCTTTGGCCAAGAGATGCCCTTTCCATCTGAAGAGGCCATGAAGAGCAAGGTCTCCTCTGCATATAGGGTGGCATGAAGAGGAGGTGAGGGCACACACTACTGTCAGGGCTTCTTTTGGCCCGGGTCTTTGTCATAAATGGAGAGAAGTCAAAGTCTGGCAAGCAGAGGTTGATCTTTGGGCCCTTGTAACAGAAGAGGAGAACTTAGAAAGAGACTTGCAGGGCAGGAGCTTTGGATAGGAAAGAGAAGTAAGCAGATTCCAGAAGGGTAACTTGAGCAAATTTCCATAGAGGAAGACTAAGTTAGGTGTAGCAGAGGCTGTAGTGTATCTCTTATCTTGAGTTTATCAGCTCTGATAATGACCCATTTGTTCCATGCTGCTGGGTGTCATTTTGAACACAAGCCAATGCTGAAATTGTATGACAGAAGCAATTTCAGTGGGGGAGCACTATCATCAATGCTGCAGCATCACTGGAAGAAGAAGCTGGAGGAAATTTCAAAGACCAAAAAAATTGCATATGTCATAGCTGCTAGGAAGTTAATTTTAATACCATCATCTGGGACAGCACATCTATGATGTGTTACTGGAATCATCTGATATAAAACACCAGTTGTTTAGCCTCTCTTTCTGATGGAGGAAAAGGAATTTTCTTCTTCATGCACTGTTTGCTGAAGTGGGTTTAATAAAGTAAATCTCTGAGGGACTCTATGATGGTTTTTAAACAAACATAGGGAAGTATAGCTTAACCTCAGTAATCCCTTATGCTTTGTTTATTAAGCATGACAATAGATTAGATAATTACAGCCAAGGACTTCCTCATTTCACCAGAATTGTTTCCATTAAATTTGGAGGTTATTAAAAGGCATTCTTCAGGGGAAATATGAGATCTCAGTCTTTAAAGTTTGAATTTTGCTATACTTTTTTTTACTTTTTAAGACTAGCTGTAGAAAAGAATCTTCATTTAAGCCTCTCGTAGTGTTCATTTTTTAAGTTTTAATCAGCTGTGTATGTGGGAGCAGAGGTGGTAATGAATAAAAGGTGTGGGGTAATGTTAGGAGGGGATGGTGAGCAGAAGTCACATGAGTAGTAAAATAAGAAGAGAACTAATAATGCCTAGCAACCTAAGGGGGAAAAATGTGCATGGCAACAGAAAGGAAGGGCTTAGCTGCAAAGAGAATACTTGCCAGGAAAGAGAGACAAAGGGAAAGAAAATTCATAACATAATAAGCCTAAGAAGTAGGGGATGGGAAGGAGCAAGAATGAATAGTTTAGAAACTTGGAAAAACAAGCCAGCTAGAGCAGACATAAAAATTTCAAAGACCTTTATAGCTTTACATAGCTATATGCACTGGTTCCTTGTGCTGATGAACCAAAATAGGAGATGTAACAAATGTGTGGTCAACCTTGTCATTATACTTCAGACCTTCAAAAGGAAAACTGAACTCAAATAATTCTGTTCAAAAACATCACACCCATTACCTGAGCTAGATGAAGATATGCATCTATGTTCCTCATTGAACAGGACTTTGTCCTACGAAGGACTCCAGGCTTCTGACAGTGTAGACAAAATTCAGCTAGTAAGCAGCAGAATCAAAAAGTGAAGATGTATGTTAGCTGGTAGCAGATAAGCATGGGCAAATTCATCCTGCCAATTAGGTGCCCCTACAGGGATGGCTTAACTGGAGGTTTAACTTGCTGGCAGCATTATGTTGTTGAAAAGAAAGCAAGGTACTGACCATCACAGCACAAGAGGTGATATTTGCCCTCAGACCCATTTAGACCAATGGGATTGAAAACCTCTTTGGAAAGAGGGAAGTTGTTTGGTGCTTCACTGATGGGAATAGTCACATGCAGATGAATTTTCAGCTATGCTAATCTTGGCACCAAATGCCATGTCATCTTAAACTTTTTCAAAATTTTACTCATTGCAGCAAAAGTAACAGAAGTTAGTGCAAAAGAATTAAAAATAAAACATTGCAAGATGAAAAAGTAATTTTTACTGCCCTGGGACTTCCAGCATTGAGAAGCGCTAATCATAATCATATGGCTGTTGCATCATGGCACCATGAGGCAGAGCTAAGATTGCTTCAGTGGCCTAATTATATGCATGTGGAGATTTTCTGTTATTTGGGATAACTGCTACACTGATGACATACCATGCGGTCAATCATCATGTGTTATTTTGGGCACATCTTAATTATGTTTAGAAATCCTTTTTTTTTTTTAATTTAGCTGTGGAAGCAGCTTTTTAAATAGAAAATAATCTTGAAATATTCCTCAAAACCCACAGTTATTTCTTCATTTCCCCAGCAAAGTTGAAACTTCAATATCCTGAACCTCTTGAATGACACTTTCAAATGCAGGAATGAGGAAGATGCTAGACCTGGGACATAAGTAACAGATTAGTAGTTTATATTAGCTCCAGATTAGTTAGCAATATATAAAATTGAAACTCCACTCCCCTCTAGCTGCTGGAAGGGAAAAGGATCTTGCTGCTTTTTTCCGAATTCCAGGAGACTTCTTTAATTAAAAAAAAGGCTTGCATTTTTTATAGTCTGCCCCAACTTTGAAGTTATTTTCATTTACAGCTTCACTGCTATCCTGAGTTCATAACCAACCCATCCAACCTATATTGCAGGTCTCTCCCTTGCCATTATTTTATATGGGCATTGAATGGCTAATATGGTGCCTGGCAGTCTGTTTCTTGTCTAGTTTACTGTAAGTGGATCTCTGCTCACTATGAGTTATCTTAACTGTTTGGACATAGTAACTATTTGCTGAAACAGAGTGCCCTCGCAATAAGGAGAGACTTGATTTTCTGACTTATTTCTGGTTATCTCTTTTCTATGCAGAGCAGCAGTGCTGTGCAAAGGTAACCCCTGCTGTTTGGTGGCCCTTTATGATTTTGACTCCTTTTATGTGGCTTTGGAGGAGCCTTGGGAAGAAATTTTGCATTGAGAAAAACAATATTAGTAATTTAAATGTAGTGGCCTTTGCTGATTTCCTTATTTCAGACTCAAAGGAAGTATGTGATTGGAGTCATGGTTTTCATTTAATGTATTATTAAGTTTTATGCAAAAAGATGGGCTCAATTATTTCTGTGTGAAAGCGCTTTCATTTCACAGGTATGGGAAGTTATTCTTCTGAAGTCCAAGTAAATACCTATTTCATTTTTGGTTCTTAAAAAAAATACTACTGTTATTCTTCAACATTTCTGGGCATTGGCAACAACATAGCAAAGGTTCTCTCTTAAATTCTGCTACAGCATATTGGAGCATCATGTAAGAATTACGTGTCCTTATGCGCCTTTCTGCTTCCATATGCTTTCTGTTTCCTGGTTTTGGTATCTCCAGGATAGCTCATGTTTCGGAGAATGGAGAAATAATCTTTGACCACACTTTTTCTTCTGCAAAAACAAACCTATCTGATCTTTCTGATAGATGGGCTGGGATTTCCAAAGGGTAAAATATTATTTACTGTTCTTGATTACTGTAGTCTTTACACAACCCATAAGGTTCACTGGATGTTCGTTCTTCAACAGTATGCTTATTTCCTAATTCACCAAATGCTTTTCAATAATCTAGGTATAAATTGTCTGTGTTTACTGCCTGGTCATTACTCTCCATTACCCTGGTCAATACCCTCTGGAGGATTACACTCCAACCAGTGACAGAAGAACATCCTTATGACATTGCCTCCTTATGGATCACATAGTTTGAGCGCATAAATTACTTTCTTTTCCTGGCATTTACTCAAGATGATGCTGCTCAACCTAGAGCCTTTTGTTGTTGTGTGAAAAATTCAAGTATGATGTTTTGCTTCCTGAGCCACTTAATCTGCATCAGGAAAATACACCCTCTTCAGTTTATCTGTCATAGGGAGTACCTTTCCTGGATAATATTTGGTCAATGGCCTCTACTGGCTTTCCAGTCGTTTGTGTACCCTTGCACATAGCTAAGACTGAAAGACTTGTGGAAAGCCAGCAACAAGCATTTCTTTTTTCTATCCAAACTTATTCTTCTCCATGCTGTTCAGGATCCTAATGACAAAGCTGGTTTTGTCAGCTCTCGGGTCTCTTTCAGTTGCATTATTCTTTTGCTCCAGCTGCTTCACAGCTTTGTGAAGAATGTTTGGGTTTGGTTATTATTGAAAAAGCCATTTCTGGGTCTCGAAGCTGCTATCACGTAATGTTTCAAGAGCAGAACATAACAGAATCTGAGAGATTTCATTAAAACCTAAGATCAGTCAGATCTCTCACAGCATCCCTGGGTCTTTCATGTATTTTGATCTAGACACTTCCTTGAAGTTTTAGTTTCTCTGAGACTGTCCAAATTTCTTCAGAAGCCAATAGATTCCTAATTAGGAGGATCTGAGTTTTCCTGATCTTCAATATACCTATGTTTAGTCTCATACTCACCTTTCAACCTTTGTTTTTCAGTGTTATAATCTGACTTGCTGTGGCATTATTATGTAGTATGGTCTTTTCATAAGACATATAGTAAAATCATATTTGGTCTTTGATAGGGGAATTCTGTTCAGAGATTTTATGCAAATATCAGCTTCAGATACAAAACTTTAGTTGCTCTAAATGTTTTTTTGACGTTCACAGGGCGGCTGGTCTACTTGTCAGTGTTTGATATTTCCTTTTCTTTGCTGGCTTGCCAGTAATCTCATCATTTCATCATCAGCATCTGCACATAAGCACTATGAACTACATCTTTATGGTTTGTTAAAATTCCTAATAGGGCCTTAATTAACTATACTCTTCCCTTTCAGTTTTATTTTGCAGTCAAATATGTGATCTCAAGCAATGAATTGAAAAGCTATTATAAGTTCTAGAAAATTTTGTTGTATATTCCTCAACAACTTACATTTGCTTGGCACCATCATAGTTGCATAGTATATCCCTAGTAATTGAGTTTCTCTAGTCAAACACTGCTTGCATCCTGGCACATGGCTCCACTGGATGCTTCTGCCTGGTCGGCACACACATGCCTGACTCGGCTTTGTTTGCTTCTTAATTACATTTTCTTCCTTTCTGTGAGTCTCACTAGCACCCCATCCCACCCCTCCCTCCCCCTCATATGTTTCACATACTATGTGCAGGATTACAAAGTAAAAGGCCTACTTATTTCTATAAGTAAACTATCCCCTTCTCAGTAGGCACAGGGAGCACTCCAGCTAAATACAGTACAGCGTGTCTTCTTGGTGCCTCCTCCGAAGCCTTCTGTAACTTGTTTTCCCCTTCCTAAATTCCTTGAAAACTGGTCCTGCCTCTTTCCTGCCTATACCCTCAATGACTAACAGTAAAATGACAGCTGATTGCTCTTGACAGTAATAATTCTTCATCAGTGATGCTAAGTGTTTCTCACTGTATGTGACTGAAAATAGATATCTTCCCTCTTCCTCCCCCCCCATCCCCAGTATTTCAAGGGCTAGAAATGTTGATTTTCACTGAGATTCTCTTATAATACTTTTGGCTTGGGCTTTGCAGCTACCTGCTTAATCAGTGAGTTAATCTGAATGAGGACAGGAAGCTTCTAGCTCTCACGTTAGAGCTTTTCTCAAAGTAACTGGTATCTTTATGTCAATTTTACAAGGCGAATGCAAGAGGAGAGTGGCAAACAGAACAGATATCACCTGTTTGGTCAGCATGAAATGTGGGTTAGATTTGTATTAGCCACATGTTCTGCCATGGAGTCAGGAAATGTGTCACCTCACAGTACTGTGGAAGTATTGTGGTAAAAATCCAGGTTTCAAGAGCTGCACTGTAGTCATTTGCCTCAAAGATAAGATCACCTTTTCACACATGATTGGCTTTGTTCAAAGAGCAGTGTCGACTTCTGACCAGCAATGGAGACTTTTGTCTGAGTTCAGCATTAGAACTTTTCTTGGCAATCGGACTTGAGATTAAAAATGTTTTTCCATGTAAATCACAGATAGACTGTGATGGGTTTTCCTGACATTTTCCTCATTTGCTCCCATTTTTAAAAACTTTTGATATTTATTCAACTACATGTGTCAGCCAGAGTTTATGCCATGGACAGGAACAACAACAAAAAAGAATAGATTGGTCCCAAGGCAGTGAGTCAAAATTAAAAGCCAAATTGTTTAACTAGAATTACACAGATGAAAAAGAAAATAATCGAAGTATTAAAATGAGAAATAGAATGGGTAATAAAAAAGCAAACGTAAAATTGCATGTGAAACTCAAACACTGCTGAAAATTCCTACATCTACTCTGTGACTCCATTTTCAGCCCCAGGTGATGGTTTCTCTTCTGGTACGTATTCTGGACTGTAGCTCGACTTCCTGCTGTGCAGCTGCCCTAGTTAAAAACAGATGCAACTTATCAGCTGAGCAGCTCTACCCTGGCTGTGGGTCATAGCAGGTACAGCTGATAAACAGAACAAGCAGAGCCCAGTGTTTCTTCTGCTGGTGCTCCCCGTGCAGCCCTGAGCCACACGGCCACCCAGCTCTGCTCTGCTCAGGGCAGGGCTGTTGGCCCTTGCGCACATTTCAGTCCTCCGGCAGATGTAATACAGGTATGGCCAGAAGGGTTATACATTTGCAGGGCACACGCTTGGAAGAGCCATATGTTTCCATGGCACATACCTCCCTGGCTCCATGGGGAGACAGGGGAGGGACCTCCTTCAAAGGACTCCTGGTAGAGATGCATCTGGATTACCTCATGTGGATAGGTGAGGAGATACTCTCTTGGCCATACCTAAGCATAGTCTCCTCAGCATTTATGAGGGATTTCTTGTTCATACAAGCCTACTGTCCCTCAGCAACCTGCTCTTTCTGCAAAAACACAAAGCCTCTACAAAGCCCCAGCTTGCCCAGCTGTTGCCATCCCAACAACTCTGATACCCCGCCTGAATATTGTGTCTAAAATCCAAAGATGGATTGTGAGGTGTCAGAGCACAGTTAACAAAATCTCCTCTGTAGTGAAATGGGACAGAAAGCGGAAAAGAGAGTAGCAGCTACAAAAAGTTAATGTAATTTCTCCTTGGTTGCTCTCAGATAGCCCCAATAGTTGGTCATAACAATAAAGGAAGTCATAGCTACATTATTTCTGAAAATCTACAAAAAATAATCAAAACTCCTAGATAACTATATAAGCAGAAAAGCAAAATTCTTGTGTCTCTCTCAGCATAAACTGAGGACTTCACAGAGACACTTAACCAGAAGGACTCTTTTTGGTACTTTAGTGATACATTTACTGCTAAAGTCAGATGGCAACACAAATGGCTGGTAAAGGGCTTCATTTGATTTCTGACAAAACTGATGGAATTCACCCAACAATGCCTAATTTTCTCTTTTTCCCTTTTCCCTTTTGGTGTTCTTTTTTTTCTTTACCTCCTGCAGCCTTCCCTGGGAGATTCATTGTTTCTGTCTTTTAAAAGTATGCAATCTACTTCCTTTTAGGTTTACTTTCTTCTGCTCACTTCCCTCCCACCTTTCATACTCTTTTAATTTTTGCTCCCTTACTACTTCTATCTGTCTTCACACCTGATGCATGTACACATGCAGATGACCAGATACTCAGAGTCCTCTTGATTTTTTCTTTTCTCCCCTCTCATCCCTTGTTTTTCCTACCAGATGGCCAAGCCAAAAATGCCACAAGAACAGCTTGTCCTCGAGATATGTAAATACTACAAAAGCAGTCACCATCACTGTATTTTCACCAAGCAAAACACAGAAGATGAGTCTTTTTCCACTGACCACAGAGGTCTCTGCTTCCTTAAAATTCACAATGCTCTCCTACTTCCTTCTCTGTGACTTAAAGTATGACAGCTGCTCCTTGGCTGGATGAAGACAAGTTTTAGAAGGATTACAATTCCCAGATGCATATGTCTGTGTCATAAGTGCAGGTTAAAAAGCAGTGATCCAGCAAATGTGCACCTAATCACACTAAGTATCTCATAGACACAGAACAAGACAGCCCCTGTCACAAATTATTTACAATCTGAATTCATCTAAGTTGAAGACATAGAAAGGGATGGTCAAAGGGAGCAGTGAGACATTATTTGTTACCATGATGGGACCCAGGCTTGACACATCTGCACTGTAAATAGTGTTAGAGAGACCAGATGCTCAACTTCCTGACAAAATGAATTCTTGTACGATAGTTCTTATTTTTATAGAACACATTAACAAAGAAAAAAGAAAAATGTCTGTTGAACTAATTTCTGGGAAGTTAGATTCCTCCTCTGCCTCCTTCACCCAGTGAGTCCATTCTTTTCTGACTGAAAAACTTGCAAACATCATGCCTGCGAGCAGAGCAACTTTTAGTTGAGTGCATGTACTTAAAGATTTCATCTGAAATCTGCTTCTCTTTAACATGGGAGAGATGCCCTTCTTTTATGCAAAACACAGTTTAAGTAAGATTTTCAAATTTGTTGCCCACATCCTATATTCCAGTTCTGGCATAAAAGTGAACAGGTATTCATGTCTAACACCTCTGTTTACAGCACAAGTTCTGTAATTTACCTTATCATTTAAATAGATACAGATGTTCAGTCCTCCAAACAGATGTGCAACAATCTCATGATTTGATATAGCTGGCTGAAAGGGGCCTTCCATGTAAATCTAATTTTCCAAGGACCCTCTGTTACCATGTCTGGAGTACAAAAAAATTCATACTGGATCCAGTATGATCAGCTTTGAAAAATAAGTAATTGTCAATAGGAAGTCATAAGATTCTCATTAGACTCAGACTGGAGTGACTCCACTTACCTGTCCAGACACAAGTGAAGTCAGAATCATAGACCAGGGAACAATTTAAGTTGTAAGGGACCACTAGGGGCCATCAGGTCCATATTCTACTCAAAGCAGGGCCTACTTTGAAATTAGAGCCTAAAAGCTGATGTACAAGGAATAGTACAGGAAGCTGCAATACAGAGACAGAGGTAGAAACGTATTACTGCTGATGGGTGCAGAAGGAAGTTGAACTGCAATGGATGGCAGAGGAAGTGAAGAGTTAAGAGTCAAAAGGGTGCAGACATAGCAGCATACTTACTTTCCTGCAAGCCAGATGTTTGTCTCCAGCATCAGAAGTGAAGCTGCCTGAATGCACTTCTGATGCTGACACTAGCGTAACTTTGCCAGAAAGCATTGATAGGCAGAAAAAGAAGGAGGGAGAATCATAGGATCATAGAATTGATTGGGTTGGAAAAGACCTCCAAGATCATCAAGTCCAACCCTTGGTCCAACTCCAGTCCATTTACTAGATCATGGCACTCAGTGCCACATCCAATCTCAGTTTAAAAACCTCCAGGGATGGTGAATCCACCACCTCTCTGGGCAGCCCATTCCAACACTTGATTACTCTCTCTGGAAAGAATTTTTTTCTGATATCCAACTTAAACTTCCCCTGGCAGAGTTTAAGCCCATGCCCCCTTTTCCTATTGCTGAGTGCCTGGGAGAAGAGACCAACCCCCACCTGGCCAGAACTTCCCTTCAGGTAGTTCTAGACAGTGCTGAGGTCACCTCTGAGCCTCCTCTTCTCCAGGCTAAACAACCCCAGCTCCCTCAGCCTCTCCCCATAGGACTTATGCTCCAGTCCCTTCACCAGCCTTGTTGCTCTTCTCTGGACCCGCTCCAGCACCTCAATATCCTTCCTGAACTGAGGGGCCCAGAACTGAACACAATACTCAAGGTGTGGCCTCACCAACGCAGAGTACAGAGGAAGGATCACTTCCCTGTTCCTGCTGGCCATGCTATTTTTGATAGAGGCCAGGATCCCATTGGCCTTCTTGGCCACCTGGGCACACTGTTGGCTCATGTTCAGCTTCCTGTCAATTAGTACCCCCAGGTCCCTTTCCGCCTGGCTGCTCTCCAGCCACTCTGTCCCCAGCCTGTAGTGCTGCATGGGGTTGTTGTGGCCAAAGTGCAGGACCCGGCACTTGGCCTTATTGAACTTCATCCCATTGGAATCAGCCCATCTCTCCAGTCTATCCAGATCCCTCTGCAGAGCCCTGCTGCCTTGAAGCAGGTCAACATCCCCTCCCAGCTTGGTGTCATCAGCAAATTTGCTGATGATGGACTCAATCCCCTCATCTAAATCATCAGTAAAAATGTTAAACAGGACTGGACCCAACACAGACCCCTGGGGAACACCACTAGTGACCGGCCGCCAGCTGGATGCGGCTCCATTCACCAGCACTTTCTGATGGTGAAGGGAAAGTACTGAAAAGAGACTTATTCCCTGAATGTGTATCTAGTAGATGAGGACTATGTCCACAATAACAGCCACATGCATTGGAGCTTTATCTAATACTTGCACATTGGTTGCAAAAGGGTATTCATCATTCTGAGAAGGAAGGAGGTGATGCAACACTAGGAGACAGGGTAGAAAGAACAGACTCATGAAGTCACTCTAAACAGGCCTTGGTAGCTGGACCTAGACACTTATATATTCCACGAATGTCCTGATCCTGTAGCCAAGTACACTGGTCATTGGATATAAATCCCCACTGAGCTGGAAACTTCTGAGTCATGGCTCCACTTATTTCTGAGCAATGAATCATTCTGCATTTGAGAAAAACGTGATTTTTAATTCTGCAGTCTCATCCCTAGAGGTTACATCTGGCCAAGGCATTTCCAATGACACTGAGAAGAACCTGCCTCTGCTCTTTCCCAAGCCCAAAAGTTGCAGATGAAAGCAGAGAGAACTAACCATTACACCAGGACCGTCATCTCCTCCCGCCTACCTGTGAGCAAGGAGGTGAGGGAGGCATCTCTCCCTCTGGCAGCAGCCCTGATTGACTTCTCTTCTCCAGGAGGTAAGAACTTTCAGAAAGCAGTCATGCTGGGATGTCACTTCCCATTGTCTGAAGGCTAGAATTTCTCTGTCACATCAAGACTGGCTCCAGTAGGAGCCAAAATTACATTACATATAGAGAAATAACTGATACTCTGCAAAAGGCCAAGTGCACTGTGCCAAGACAGCTCTAATCGAACCATTCTGCTACTGGCTTTGGAATTAATAACTGATTACTAAAAAGACCAAGATTAAATGGTGCTTCTTTGCAGCTCTTTCTAAGAACTGCCCATGTAGGAAACAGCATGAGACTAGGGAGGAAGGAGACCAAGCAGGCACAAGGAAATCCCTCTGAGCACACAGCAAAAGAAAATTTAGCTGATGTGGGAAGAACTTTGAAAATTCTTGTTTTTAAAGAGATGCCATTTTTGCTCAGTTAGAATGTGGTCCTCATGTTATTACCCAGCATGCAGATCATTTAAAAATATTCCTAGACTGAAATTATTTCTTCAGGGGAGATCAAAATGCTCCATGAAGAAATGGGGGCAGATAAAACAGCACAGCAAAGCTTCTGAACCTACAGTTCCAGTTACGTTTTGTGTCAGCAAATAATTTGCTTAAACTGCAGACTGTCAGAGAGAACAAATAAATGATTTATGCTGTACATAAAACTGCAAAAGCATCACTCAACTTTTCTGTTTTCTATTATTGTAAATACATACATTTCACAGGTGGCTTCTGTCTAAAGAATCTATGGCATCCTCTGCTATCTCCATGCTCTGCAAGGGAAGAATATGGGATAATAGTTGTGAAGAACAATAACACCATAAAAATGAGAAATTATATGAGGACAATGAAGGAAATGTAGTATATTTTCACAGTGAGCTCAGGCTGCCCTAACACCACTGTTCAGGTTACAGAGACATGCATTTAAAGCAAGAACAAAAAACTTCTTTGTAATTCTGTGCATTAACTTAATCACAAAATTTTGGTAGGAAAAAAACCTTCAGGCATTAGAATGTCGCAAACTTTAAAAAAAAAAAAGGCTTCAGAAGGTATTTCTTAATCCTTGCAGAATGAGTATTTTAAAATACTCCTCTTCATGGTTAGTTTTGCATTTTGTGTCCTTCCTACCAAAATTTGTGTTCTTGGGCAGCTCCTGTCATATAGTCTCACATGACGGTGGCTTTTAAATCATATACAAAAAGAAGTAAAGAAGTTTTCATTTTTAATCACAGACTGGCCCCTATGTACCAACAAAAATGAGTTATTTCTTCAGTTCTCTCAGCTACTTTCTTTTGCCATGTTTCAAGGAACAACTGACTGCAAGCCAAGCTGCAGACTACATACTGCACATCCCTGAATGTTGGGCTTTACCTCTTCCTCTTTCTTCTAATAGTTTCTATTTCAGTCCTGGGTAAGTAGAATGAAACAAGAACTTCAAACTCTTGTCCACAGACCAGCATTCCCCTTTTTAGCCATCTGTGGAACATTTTCTATTTTAAGTACCTGTGTTGGCCTTATCACTCCAAGTATCATAACCTTATTGAAAACTTCCAACTCTATCTACAGTGATATACCCCTGCAAATATCCACCAGGGAACTGGAGGCCATAACACCAGGGAGGAGGAGGGCTTAAGCATTATGACTTGTTCAATTTTAGGATGCAGATTTGACTCAGGAACTAAGTATTCCCACACCCTGAGGCATGGCAAGAGGACATTGGATGCCCTTGTGTCATGCTGCCAGATGGTGTTGATCCCCTGATGGCAGGAAAACTCTTTGTACGAGGCTGTGGTCAGGAGAGAAGGGACACACTGGCAACTCCAAAGGTTTCTAGCTGAAACTGAAAATGGCTATAACTTCCAGCAGCACTTACATCCAAATGCAGAGACACAGCATGTCTACATGCAGCAGAAAGGAAAGGCTGGTTATTATCTCTGTTCTCTGTTTGGACCCTCATTCTTTATTTCTGGAACCTAATGTAATCTGGCCCCATAAGATATGAGAGCTAGTAGGCCACCAGCTGCATGATAAAAAGGAGCCAACATTGGCTCTTTCTGCTTGTTATCTCCTTTATAAAATGTGAATACTTGACTTAGAGTGTTTTCCATGGCGCTTTGATGCCTACATATTGATGTCTATTTAGAAATGTTTACTTAGCAAATAAAAAGAAAAAAAAAGAGGAATACAAAAATAAAAAATATCCTTTTCAGAGTTTTATGCAAAGTCATGCAAAAGACTTTTCCTGACCAACAACAGCAATCAGAAGTTAAAGAAAAAACAAGTTCAGAAGAGGAAAAACCAAAAGATTAAATAACTGATACTCAGTTTCCCATTTTTCTCCATAGTTGCAGAATCAGAAAGAGATCACTTTTTCTGAAAAACAGGAAATTATGTAAGGTAGCTTACATCAAGACTTAAAGGTTTTAATAGGTTGTTTGGATGTTCTAGAAGATACCTGGGAGTCTTCTGATATAGTTTTTTATATGTTATATCCATGGTTTAATACATACATGCTCTGTGTGTACATATAACAGCATGAAATTCTAATACCAAGTGCATAAATACATGTGTTTGATTGCACTGAAGAACAAGAAACTAAAGGTAAATTGTTGTTACAGTAAAATCAAAAGTGAGCAATTCAAATCTATAGAAAACCCTAGGAGAGACATCTGTCAGCCAGAAGCAGCAAGGAGCTCAGCTGCTTCTGGCTGCTAGGGACGAGGTTTACTCCTCAAGAATTCACATAGTAGGAATTCACAGGACTCTGCAAGTGCACGAAAATAGCCAGGATGAAGTAATATAAACATGGAACTTGTGAGAGAGAGGTTCTAACCAATTGAAGTTTCCAGCATGGTGGTGTGTAACTCTTTTAGCCAATAAGCTGTGGTCTTAACCCTATATAAACCGCGTACTATGTGTAATAAAATGTCTTCACTATGAATCTCATAGATTGGTGTGAAGTCCAGTTCCTCCACCATTTATTTTTTGTTTACTTTAGTCAATTAAAGTGGGTAACTATTGTCTATCCATGTACATGCCGAGAAAATTTCCTGCCACGTACCGTGCGCATAGCACTTTACCTTCCCCTTACTAGGAAACTTGTGGTGGTTTCATTTCCTCATCCTATTCCTGTGTACTCAGATTTTAACCACACTCACGTGCTTTCAGTGTGGCTGGAGACCACCATGGAAATTAAGCAAAACAAAGTGAATATGGGATAGAGCTGACACTATGACAGATCTCCTAGAATGTTATGAATATTCCCTGTGCCCAAGGCATACCAGCCTCCACAGAGTCACATCCATTACAGCATCAACTGCTCTGAATTCAGCTTCTTGTCTGTAAGAATCACTACCATTCTTCCATACCAGTACAGCTTTTCAGTGTTTGATTCACATGATTGTAGGAAGTCTACATATTTTCACTTAATTTTTGTGGCTTCATAATGGTAGAAACTTTTCTTTTGAAACAGTTGATTTTGAAAGTCACCATAAAGAAATTACTGTATCAAGATAGGGAGGATAAATCGTACCTTTTCCTCTTCAATGTTGCATAACAGATAGTAACTATGAAAAGTAGACATCAGAGCTTATTCTTCTTTCTCTGGTCTTTGAATTGCTCCTGATTTCCTTATATTGGGGAAATCCGCAGCTGACGCTGCCAGTCCTTTTTACCGGGTGCCAGGTAAGAAGTGATGCTGAAGCATAGCAGCCATCAGCAAACCTGGATTTTACCTGCAAGGGCAAGTGAAAGCTGCTCCATGGTCCTTTATAACACACAGACATTCAAGAAGGAAAAGTTGCATGCACTCTGCTCAAAAAGAGAGGAGACAAAAAACAGGAATGCTGTGTTTCCACAAACAGAGACATGCTTGTAGCATTCAAAGAAGGCTGCTGGGCTTTGTAAAAGCCCGGGCTTTCTTGCCAAGCAGAATGCCTTATCTGTCTTCCATAAAAGTGTATAAATCTTCTCTTCTGAGACTTTTCCAGATTCCAGTGTCTCAGTGTAAATGATTTTGCATTAAAAATGTTAAGGTTTGCTTCAGTTATTTTGTGCCCTTTTGTGTATATAGTCTTGCATTAATCTCACCGAAATCTTTCATTCTTTGGCAGGAGAGGGAAAATTGGCTGAGAACAAAAATGTGAGAGAACCCAGCTCATGAACCACTGAATTCACTTGTGAAAAAAAAATATGTTTTGCTTCATTAGATTTCATTCTCATTGAAGACAAAGAGGTAAGAATCAAATCACTTTTGGGGTGTCCTCCATGACTATCAGACTAAACCCAATGGTTTAGCTAAATGTTTGGCATGAAAATATGATGCAGGCAGTTTAGTCTCAGCTGTGCATATAGAAAGTGCAGAGTCATCAATGATTTGAGTACTACATTTCCCTAAAACAATGAAAACACTTTTGATGTTAGCACTGACATCCCTGGCTCCTTATTTTCCATGCTAATTTTTATATTTTTGTATTTTAAAATAGATTAAAAAATGCACAATTTACTTCAGGAGAGCAGGTTTTGGGGTAGAGGGAGGTTAAGCTTACAAATCTAGTCAGCAAAGAGTTTTCATGGTCCAGATGACAGCACACAAGATGCATCTAAATGCAAAACCAATGTGCCACTCAGAAACCCTGGAGTGTGTTTAAACAACATGACAACACGAAACTTAGCACAGGCTACAAAATCTACCCCAGACCTCAGGTGAATGCCAGAGGGGTATTTAACCTACACTTAATTTTATCCTGTTACTTTCAGAGCCTAACCCAAATTACACCATTCTTGGCTCTGTGCAGGTTTTTAACAGTCACATGCATTTCTTACGATGTAAACCTAGTTCTTGAAGGGGAAAGAGACACATGCAGCCACTGTGACTCTGCCTCCACACACACAGGGAGCCCTTGCTTTGCAGGATACTTAGCAGTACCATCACTGCTCCAGAATGGCAGGAATAAGTGAGGATGCTTCTCAGGCAGTCAGCAAGCACACAAATTTCTTCATGAGCTACAAGTGGCATGTGTAGCCATGTCATGTATTCCTCTTTCTAATAATTGTGTCTTGGATCAGTGGAGCCACTTGCTTGAAGTTCTAAAGAAACTGTGAAAAATATATGGAGTTGAAAACAAACAGCTTTCTGTGAGAGTGTCTTGGCAACATGTCTGGGTAGTGAACACAAAATTTCTCTCTGAGAAACAAATTATCAGATGACCTGCTACTACCAGCTAAGGTGTAACCACTAAGATATATTTTTTCAGCAACACTAGTCACATGTAGGAGGCAGGCAGAAATGTTTCAAGAACATCTTTCCTAACACTACTGAAAACAGAACTTGTCATCTTGCAGCAAATGCCAAGTAATACTGTTAAATATCTGATTGCTGTGACTGGCCCTTGGGGTCTCCTTTGAGGTCAAAGCTGAAAGTTCAGTTCCCCTAGGCGTCAGAGAATGAAGTAATACCCACCCGACGCTCCTAGAGCTCTTTCAAGAAGAAATATCTAATATTGTTACTTCAGAATCACCCTTGCCCACATTCAGTGAATATTCATGTGCCTATTGTCCCACTGACAGTGGTTGCCAGTGGTTTTTGGAGAATTTTTATAATATTGAAGTATATAAATATAAATTTAAAAAGTCTTTCAGAGACTGTTAAGAGGGTTCCAGGAGAAGAGAGATCATGAAAAGTTGCATTATTTAATGCAAGACAAAAGTTAAAACTCAAGTACCCAGCACTCTGTGCACCAAGCCTGAAATGCCAAGAGAGCTCTTTCAGACATCTAAAAAAGTGCGTGACTGATATTTTAGTCTATTTGAATAGCAGATCAGCAGAGAATAAAAAGGCAGTATTTGTGCCTTTGTCAGAAGAGGAACCCGACACTGCCTTTTCATTATGCTGACTTTATTCCATCTGAATATAGAGTAGACTTCATGCAGGTTTGCAAGAATATTTTCTTTGCTGTCTCAAATACAGTGTGTGCAGGAAATCTGTGTAAGCCTGCATTGAAAAAGATTCAGAGGAAAAATAATGCCTCACACTCCTTCCTACCCTCCCACTAATGGCCATACCTATGGTATTCCTAGGATAATGCAAATATATTATATACTTTCATAGGCAAGTGATAATTGATAAAAACTTTGTAAAAAATTCCATAGTCATTTCTCTGACAGCAGCAACACATTCATATATAGCAGTGATGTGGGCAGTGTTTTCAAATCACATGAGGATTTGGGGATGGGAAATAATGTTTAGTTGAAAAGCAAGCAATTACATACAACAGCAATATAATATTGGATTACACTTTTTCCAAGTGTAATCAAAGCCAGGATAAGTACCCTTGAAGGATTTAGGAGCTACTAAGATTAAGGTGAGAATTAGATTTGTTCTTCTACTTTTTGTTCCATGGGTTATGAAAAAGGTAACAGAGCTTGCCACACAATATTGAGCTTCTGTACTAAAAATGAAAATGATTGCCATCTCCTTTCTATGCTGTTTTGCTAAATACCATAAAAAAAAGCTTCATTATATAATATAGTGAATTTGTCAGGCTTTTATCAGAAATACAGAGAAGACTAGCTGTAAAAATCTTCATTAATGATAGAGAAAGTACTGCCTGTAACACCACTTTGGTGTTTATTGCTCAACACAGAAAAATGGTGTACTTAAAAACCACATCAACCCAGAAAATTAGAAGGCACTTTTTATTTCCTGTTCAAGGCAGTCACTTGGAAAGCAGAGTCTAAATCTGTGCCTGAAAATGGAAGTACTAAGACATGAACATCTAGAAGAGACCATTCCTGCTGATGTGAAAGACTTCCATTTTTTGACAGTCATGTTCCATGGAATTACGTATAGTCAGGTGCTTACTGGATGAAAAACAGTTGTGATGCTCAAAAGCTTTTTCACTGAGCATGCCAAGTTATCCCAGCCCTGATCTGGCAAAAAAGACAAAGATTTAGTCCGTTTTAGTCAGGAAGACAGCCTAGTATCTGCAAATCTGTGTGTTTTATCATCGATTACATAGCACCATTCAAATGCAAAATGCACTTATTACAAACCCCCTTTGGGAAATATCATTAAATAATTGCAAGCATCAAAGCATATGATGAGATGTCTTATTTCCAAAATGTAAAGTTTTAAACCCTGTGGTATTGCATGTTTTGAGGGAATGTATTAGGAAATGACTCTGCAAAAGCTCATCTGGCCCCACAGAAAAAGAAGAAACGTGTCTGTTTAGTGGGTTTTGACTGCAGTTTTGGGCTTACAGAGGTTCCTCTTTTTATTAGTCCAGGAAGGAAACAAAACCTTTCACGGTGTTTTGTTTAGTCCAACACTTCAGCTGAAAAAGATACTGATAACAAGCATATAATTTCTCATTCAGATTTTCAAACTTTATAGTATTACAAGATTGTCCTGGGCTTTTTTTTCACCTTATCATTCTTTGTTAACAAGTTTTGAGACTAAGAAATATTGAAGGCTCCAAGAAATAGAGGTTACAATACAGCAATATTTATATAGAGAAGATTTTTCCGAGTTTCATCATTTTACCAGTTTCTAAGGATAATCTGCTCTCCCTGTTTGATTACTCTGTGTTGTTGACTGGTTAAATTAATTTAGTTATATATTAATATTTATGTGTCTGTCTGCTTGTTGTTACTGGGTGTCAGCTGTTACCTTCTGCAGAGATCTTCATGTTAAACTCATGTGAATTTGGGCAGCTGTCAAGCTTTGTGGCCCTGCTCATTCTTCTCCCTAAATCCCCAATACTCTGTCTTCACGGATGCACTATGCTTTTTTTATATTTCACAGTAGATATGACATACAGCATTCAGTTAATACATACCTCGGTAGATCCATGGCATAAAATTGTTTTCTTGGATGTCCCAGCAGGGCTGTTGGGGCTCTTGACAGCACAGAGAAACAGCTGATGGGAACTCTCATCTAGGGGGAAATTATGCAATTTAATGCATTTGGGAGCTTAGTTGCAGCACTAAGAGACTGCGGAGGAGAGCTGCTGAACTTCTTATTGTGGAGCAGGTGTCAATTGATGCTGCAGTGAATGACAAGTGTGCAGAACAGAGACTGAAAAACCTGTTAGAAATGGAGTAGAAGGTCAAGTCTGTTCTTGTTTGATCACTAGTGATTCACAGTCCTGCTAAGCAAGAAAGTGTTCAGAAATGGGCAATGGAAAATTTTACATGGCATGTCAGGCTTTAGGATCCTGAGCACAAGGACATCTTGAAAAACAGGGAGTTGCCACTGACCTCTAGCCCCTGTGATATGAGCTGTACTACTATTCAATGTATGGGTTTTTTTACCAACATTGCAACAGATAGGACAAACTCCCCTGCTTCTGTGAGGCAGAGCACTCTGGATGAGGACAGAGTTCAGCGTGAAAGGGCTACTGCTTCTGTCTGCATCAGTTCCAGCAAATAAACAAGCCATCAGGAATCTATCACTTTTTGTAACAAATATATTCAGATAAAACATACTAAAAGGGGGAAAAAATTAACACACCAGGTTAATATCAGAAAGGGCAGAACAGTTTTTCCAATGATGTTAGGAGAAGTTGTAAATATAAGTAAGAATCAAATGCAATTGTTCAAAGGAGACTTAAAATGTTTTGATTGATTTACGGACATAATATAGGAAAACCTGAACGGACAGCAAAGAATGATTATTAAAGCAAATATGAAGATTTTTAAAAAACCCTATTATTAATATTAACAGAGAATGAGAAAGCTGGGAGAATTTAAGTGACTCTTGTGTAAGCAATGCTGGCCAAGATAAGTGAACCTTCCTTTTGAGGATGGAGGGAGAAAGGAAGGTTTCTGGAAAGTGCCGTCAATTGCTACTTTCCAAACAGTAATGCCTTTAATAAAATAGCTTTTCTGATGAAGCACAAACTTTTTTAGCTCTCAAGTGCAAAAGTAACACTGGAAAATATCCTTAAAACTTCTATGTATGTCTTGAACCATGATAGTCCTGAATCACACAGGTAAGTTTTCTATTCTTCTTTTACTCCAATGCCTTTCTAAAATATTTTTATATAAATTGACAGACATGTTGTTCGCTGACTTTACCACAGGCCAAAACAATTTGCTGAGTCCTATCCCTATTCTGAGTTATGTGTAATACAATCAAAATTTAATTATTTCTGCTTTCATTTTGCTAGATTTTATTGATAAAATTCTAAAGCAATAGAATCTAAAATGCAATCTGAAAGTCAGATGAATTATGAAATATGATAGATCACTCAACTGTAGAACTGCATAAGAATTTTTTATAAACTTACATAAACAAACAAATCCATTTGCAAATTTATCTAATAGCTTTCTGTAATAAGATACCTGTTTACCCTTGCACTTACCAAATATTTTTTTATCGTACTGCATGCATGTTATTAAGTTCCAAGATGCTCCTTAGTGAGATTGATTTGCTAAATTGAATCAATTTTGTTTAGGCCAAATGGAAGTGCTCTACACCATCTATGACAGAGCTTTCATCCTACAGAAGATGGTGGCATTATGCACCATTCTGCACTAATTATGTGCAAGCCAAGGTTGCATTAAATTGCAATTGCAACTCCAGACTACTGTGATGTGGGGCTTGGAAATCTTTAATGGAAAAATTCACTCATTGAACAAATGAATAGCTACTATGTAAGTATGAAATAACAGTACTAACAGTGAATACTCTTCTCAGAAGGAGTGCAAGCTAAATGTAAAAACATTTAGCTGCAAAGCAAAAAAACTCATATACAGCATGATAAAACATTTCCAAACTGCTCATCAGCTCCGGTTCTTTAGCTGATAGTAAACATATGGAGGAAATTAAATTTCAAGATAAATGAAGCCTGAAGATTGAAAAACTATGAGGGATAATATATATTTAAATAAAAATATTTCTAAAAGCCTAAAGTGTAACTTGGAGGACATTTCTTGTTACTGTAGTGGATTTCTAAGTCAAAACCTTCTCTTGAAAACTCACCCACCTGCCCTGCCTGAATTGCCCCTATTTTTAGGGTGTCCTGGTGAGTGCCCCAGCCGCATGACACACCACCATGGACACTCCTGGTCACTCAGTGTAGGCTTAGAATCTCTCTTTCCATAACTGTACTTTGGGCTGCTTTTCTGTACTGCACACATCTAATTAACCCACTGCACCAGCACTTGCTAATTTGTATTAACATGAGACAGGGAAACCCATGGGCTGTAGAGGTGTTAGCTTTACCCACTGCACCTGGGTCTGCAGTGATAAAAGGTAAAGTAGTGCTCCCCCCCCAGTCTCAGTCAGCTGCTTCAAAACTTTGAGAAAGGGCACACTGCGGTCTCCTCACAAGTAGCCTGGATCCAATGTCCCCACTAAAGTGGGAACCTCCATGGACGCTTTCTCTCCATCCACTCTACTGTAGTGTCCTCTACACTGGCACAGTAGAGGAAGGGGAGTGCAAGACAGGCTGTTTCTCCTCCATGGCCTTCAGTTGTGATGCTTTGGTCTTTTTTGTATGCAGTGACCTGGGAGACATGTCACCTGGGCCACACACTTTATCCCAGTGAAAACCTTGAAAGATTCCCATATAAAGCATAAAGCAGTTGTGACACAAAATAGGATCCCACAGCTCTCCTACAGATGAGTCTCCTCCTAATCTCCATGTCTGGTAACTACCACAGGCACTTAAACTGTAAGCCACAAAAGAATCTTAAGGATTTCCTTATCAAGGGCACTGGATCATTCACTGCCAAATTCAACAGTCCCGGCAGGTCCAGAAAGAAGGACTGAGTGAAAGACAAACAACGTGTATAAGAGCCTTTTCAGTCCACTGAATGCAAAGCATCCTGCAGTTTTCCACCCTAAACTAAGGAAAACTTCCTCCATGAAGGCTATTTTCTAAGTGACTCCTCAAGTCTGAAGAAAAGGCTGACTTTCTTGACATATCTCTTCATGGAAAATACCAAAACGTACAGATGTTCCCATAGAGTTTTAGGACTGTTTTGCTTTCCCTTTTATGTCCCTACAAAAGGATGTGGGTGCCGAAACACTGCATACTCCTCTAGACACAGCTGCCTTTTTCAGCTGGTATTGGAGGTGGTTGTGAGGATCTCCCATTTTAGAAAAGCAGAATAGGTTTGGGAGAGGCTAGGCAGAGACATCACATCAGCCATCACAATCCTCTCTGAGTGCCAGAGGAGATGGTAAGAAGAGATATATCCCTGGTTTTCCTCTTCTATACACTGCAATCTCACTGGCTGCAATACTCTCCTAAGAATATCACAGGCTCTTTAAACCAGAAAAAAACCCACACTCAAAATAATAATGAAATCTGCAAGGGCATCCAGTGGGCCCCAGGGCTGAGAGTTTTACAGCATGGATATGGTTGGGTTACTGAAGTGCAGCATAGCTCTAACTGCATCCCAGTTGGCCTGCAGATTCAAAATCACTGTCTGGAGCAATTACATTTGTCAGAATGGAGGTAGCTCTATACTAGACAGGTGAAATCTCCATTTCCCTCTTTGCTATTTCTGTATTCATGTATGTGTCTACCATGTTTTTGTCTTTTTTAACTCCAGTATATGTAAAGAATAACTCCATTGCAGTCAACTGGAATATTGTATTCTAAAGGTATGAGAAGAGAGTCAGGACTAGAGGTCCATGGTGGTTTAACCTCAGCCGGCAATGCAGCCCCACACAGCCACTTGCTCACTCCCCTCACCAGCAAGACTGAGGGACACAATTAGAAGAGTAAAATTCAGAAAACTCATGGGTTGAGATAAAGACACTTTAACAGGCAAAGCAAAACAAGGAATTCACTCACCACTTCCCATGGGCAGGAAAGTGCTCAGCCATCTCCAGGAAAGCAGGAATCCTTCACACATAATGGATACTTGGGAAGGCAAGCACCATCATTCTCATCATCCCCTCCAGGAAAGCAGGAATCCTTCACACATAATGGATACTTGGGAAGGCAAGCACCATCATTCTCATCATCCCCACCTTCCTCGTTCTTCCCCCAGCTTTATACAATGAGCATGACACCATATGGTGTGGGATGACCCTTTGGTCAGTCGGGATCAGCTGCCCTGGCTGTGTCCCCTCCCAACTTCTTGTGCACCCCCAGCCCCCTCACTGATGGAGTGGGGTCAAAGGCAGAAAACGCCTTGACCCTGTGCAAAAACTGCTCAGCAACAACAAAAATATCTCTGTGCTATCCACACTGTTTCCAGTACAAATCCAACACATAAACCCATACAAGCTACAGTGAAGAAAATTAACCCTATCCCAGCCAAAATCAGTACAAGACCCCAGGGTCTCCATTATTTGCTACTCTTGCTCTTGACTCATTCTTTAATCCTTCAATATGATGTTTTAAATACACCAGGAACGTCACAAGTCACACTAATGAAATACTATGTTAATACATATTAACCAAAATTCCACTGATTGTTCTAAAGCATCCAAAAGAAAATTATATCAAAAGCCAGGTTTTACCAAAACACAAACACCTCTAACCAGCTGAATTTCTATGGCACCTTTGCTTTTAATTTGATTTTGTGCAATTTGTTTGCCTGCATTTCAGACATCACTGGGCTACAGCTACTGAACAGAAAATTAAGCTGCCTTCTCCAATAGTCAAATCTCTTTCCCATCTGGGTGCTTTGAAATGGATGGAACATGCAGTGACTTCAAAATACTATAAAACCTACCTCAATCATGAGGGTGCATCAACTTCACAGAACCTGTAGTTCTATCTCAAGCCAATTACAAGATGAACAGCCCACTATATTCAAAATCTAGACATACATGCAGGCACAAACCTCAGCTTTCTAATCACAGACATATAAAGAATTTATATTAGCAATAGAGCATTTTAGAGGTTCTACACAAATTATGACAGTTGAGATAAAAACTGAACTCTATATTTCTTTGCTTTTTCTTCCTTTGCTTAATTTGATCAATTCCCTCTTATGGCAAAAGGTAGTGATGAAAGAACTTTACTTATCTAGAGATTTTTAATTATTCTTCTTGTCTCATAAGCACTTCTGATATTATAGTAGAGGTATTCACAACCGAAAGGGTCCCTAGAAATCTCTTAACAAGTTTCATGAAGGCTGGGATATTTCTCTTCTCTGTGAAGGCTCTCTTTTTTGAATACTGCTAAATCATCTGAACTGAAAATTATTTATAAATCAGCTTTGCAGAACAGTCGTTGCCTTTAGAAAACACTGAAATGCTGTAGATTACAATATTTTGAAAAGAATATTACTTAATGCACTTATGCAGTCTTGATTTTAAACCTTTATTCAAATTATATCAACAGAATACAATATTATACTGCAAGTATAGGGTGCACTTCATTTCAGGAAGCACACATAAACTCTTTTTTTAATAAAGAGGTCATTGATACAGGTTTGCAGCCTTTCTAGATATAACCATAAAACTGTTCTTTTCTTAAATAAGGTAAATTACTAAATATCACAAGTTTTCCTATATTTTCATACTCACGTTCACATTCATTTTCACATACACGTGTGCCAAAAGAACTCATACCTCTTTTACACTGGATTTAATCTAGACAAAATACTGCATGTCTTCTTGCTTTATGTTTTGTTAACTCTCCAGTAGCATGTTTGGGACTTAACAATTTCTCCTTTTTGTTTCAAGTATTTTCACACTATAATCCCTACAGACAAACTGACAGCTGGGATCTCATAACATAAGCATCAAACCTATGTGAATTGACTTCTAACTTCAAAAATCACAGAGCTAGAAGGTACTACAGGTAGTTATTAGGCCATGCATGGCCTTGGACTTACATCAATCAAGTTTAAATTTTCTTGACATACATTGTTTTAAACATTCTTGCAATGCCATCAGTATTTCACCAACACTTCTTATCCTTACACATAAGCAAGTTTCCGCAGTTATTAATTGCAGTCTTCCCTCCTATAATTTCATTATTCTTTGTCCCATTCACCACGGAAATACCGGACAAATTACCCTCTTTTTTGAAACATTCTTGCTAATCTGACTACTTTATTCATATCATTCCTGTTTTAATGATTAAATAAATTTTTCAGTCTTTCAGTGCAGGTAATATTTTCTATGTTTGTGATCACTCTTAATCCTTTCCTCTGTCAGTTGCCTTTATTTAAATGCAATGCCCCACACTTGAATACTTTTATGTTACCTTCACAGTAACAAGAGGGAAAGTGCTATTTTATTACTTACCTACTACATTCTTCAAATATATAACAATTACTTTTGCCTTTTCTGTTTGTGTCTTGTGCTCACCTTGTGATCCATTGCAGCTCCCTGATCCTGAAGTATTACTATTTTATTTGTTTCCCATAGGTGTGTAGTAGTCCTGCTCTAGAATAATACATTACTTCTATCTACTCAATTTCATCTTACTATTTTCAAGCAACTTAATCAATATTTCAAGGTAATTTTAAATTATATGGTATTCTCATGACACCCAACTCCAGATCACCTGAAAATTGAATGGGGATATTCTTCAGATCATTGGGAAAAAACCTGAACAAATGCTGAAGAATCATCTCTGGGGAACCATAGTAAAACCACATTCTCTGTTGCAAATCATTGCTCAACATTTCATGGCTTGTGAACTGTGGTAGTTTTGGCTTTAGTTTTAGCTAGGCCTCACTTTAGCAGGCCCAGACAGTGTGACGTGTATTGAAAGGGACAAGCATCACCTGACTTAAGCAACCAAAGAGATATTTCATATCATTTTGACATCAAATCAAGTATAAAAGAAGGCATAGGCAGTGCCTAGCTCTCTGTCCTCTTCATGGCCGATGCTGTGTGAACATGTGATCACCACACCGATAGTGTTGGGCCTTGCCACTGTTTCACAGCTGTTTGGTTCAGGAAGTACACATTTTTTTGGTATTGGTTTTCTCCTTTCTTGCCAGGTGTCCTTTAGGGTGAGTCTGTTTGGGTGTTTTTGTGTTGGGGTATTTGGAATCTGTTGCTGGGTGGGCGACTCAGTGGTGGTGACTGTTGGTTTTTCCACATTCGTATATATGTATTATATCATATTGGGTTTTTTAATTGTCTCTCTTTTATATAAATATAACAAGCTTGCAATTCTGGGGGGTTTTTTTCTTCTTTTTTTTTCCTCCTCCCTCCCTTTCCCTGGTGGGGGTGGGGGGGAACACTTTGACAGTCTGTTGGGCAGTTGGCATTTTGCCAAGCTAAACCAAAACATGAACCCTTCCCAACCCTTCTGTATCCACCCTATGTCAGTGCTTTATAGAATCATAGCATTAGCATGGGTTGAGCTGGAAGAGACCTTTGAAGACCATCTAACCAAACCCCCAGACACAGATCATATTTTTTCAATCTGTTACATAGGACAATACAGAAAGACCTACTAAGGTCAAGATACACCACGTTTATGTTCTCAGATCCTGTTATCCTGCTGTAGGAGGAAATTACATGGATTTGATAATTTTGTATTGGCTGCTACTCATGTCCTTGTCATTTTCCAGTGCTAACAGCTTCAATCAGTTGTTCAAGCATTTTGTGAGAGCAGATATTAAACTAGTAGCTGAATCATATCCTAATCTTCCTTTTTCCTTATTTGAAGACAGACACTGGCTTTCCTTCCATGAACTTTTCAAATTTCACGCCAATCACGTGTTCTTAAGCACAACATTAGTATCCAATATTTCATCATGAAGTTCTTTAAATTCTTCATTAGGAAACTCATAATTCCTTGCTGACCTGATAAACTCTAATCTCTAAATTGTTCCTTTCTCATTCAAAGTAGAGGTCTTTACTTTTATCACTGGTATGAACTATAGTACTTCTCAATTTGCAATTAATCATCCTTGTAAGGACCAAGGCAAAATGTTATTACAAAATTTGACCTTCTGAGTATCATCCAGCAACAGCTTTTCCTCTCCACTGAACAGCTGACCAGTTCACCATTTCCTTCACCTTCCCTGTGTTACAACTGCATTTCTAAACTGATTGATATCTCTTGGCAGATGCATCTTGTTTTGAGCTTTGACTTTTAAAAATTTTGTCCCTACATGTTCATGTTATATTTATCACTCGTCCTCAGTAGCCTGACCTAGTTTCTGCTTCCAACTTGATTCTTTCTTATGTTAAAGGTTCATGCACAGTTCATGTTTTAATCAAGCTGATCTGTTACTGGATTTTTTCTCTTTTCTTCACAGTGGGGTAGTATATATCTCTGGATGGATACTGTTATTGCGTGTATTATTTGTAAGGCGCTAACGTTACCTTTAACAGCATTTTCCTTCACATGAGATCTTGCTTACCCATTCTGTGAATTTATTGAAGTCTACCTTCTATCCCTCAGCTGCTATTCTTCCTTCTTGTCCTGAATAATCATGAATCTTTTTTCTAATGGCCACTCTTAAATGGACCTTTTAGCCTACTCACAATTGTCAGTGAATATAAAAGAATCTCTCTTTTCTTTACTTCTTGAATCAAAAACATTTTCCCTTATACAACCCAAAGATTTTCCAAGCAATCTGCTGTATTTATTTCCCAGCAGATATTCTTTATTATCCCCAGTTAGATTCTACTGAATATATAGGTTCTTGCAACTTATTGCATCTTTTTCCCTTCAGTTCTTTTCTATTTATTCTACAAACCTTAGAAATAAAGATGATATTTAAAGACTGAGGGTTTGGAAAATTTATGTCTAGCATGTGTTTTGCTTGATAGGAATACAAAGGTCAGCTTCAGGACAGTTATTTTCAGGACAGCTTCAGTCATTGACAGCACAGTCCAGAGTACATGAGCTCTTGCAAGTGAAGGCATCTCATATGCTACCCATATGGCAAATGGCATTAGCAAGTGAAATGTCAGCAAGCAAGTCTAGAGGGTCCACGTGTTTGTCCATAGTCAGTCTGAGGTTTTTTTACAGGATGTGAACAATGGAAACCAGTAGGTTTGTATAGGACCTTGGTTGGGTAGCAGACGGTTCCCACAGGTCCCTCTGAGCCGGGGGCCATGAGAGAGAGATATGTTCACTTAGAGAGCCTGGAGACCCATTTACTGCGCAATCACAAGGGTTCTGAGGGGAAGGTACTAGAACTTGGACAGGATTGGTAAGGGCCCTGGAAGAACTGAGTGACTTGGGCACTCGACTAGCCAATAGGGGAAACAGAAGGATCAAACCCAATAGGAACCCAGGGATTGGGGATAGACGGGTGAGATAACCAGTGGGGTTAGGACAAAGGTAGAAACAGATATAGGAAGAGCGCGTGTGCTGCCGGCCGCTACATCAGCATCTCGAGGCAGAGCAATCGCGAAGATGGGGCCACCCCGGCCCGGAACAGTGGGGGTAGACCCGGCAGGTCTCGGCTGGTGCCGCTTGGCAGCACTGGCAGCCACAGTGGCAGCCGCGTTCGCAACGCGGTGGGGATGCCCCAGGTGGGGCAGTCCCGGCCTGGGAGACAATCCCCACGCCTAATCGGTGCCATGACTCATCGAGAACAAAGCCTCAGGGAGAATCCACGGGAGGGGTGGCAAACATGGAGGGGAAGGTGACAATAAAACCTTTTGAACTAGAACCCGGACAAGTAAAACGCGTAACTTTCAAACTCCCACCACCTAAGACTTTCATACTTGTAGCTGGTACGGTCTGGCTGCTTCTCAGCGGCATTCTCCATGTGGGTCTGTATCAGAACTTGTTCTTTCCATATTTCATAGTCTGGTTTGTTCCCCACAGATTTGGGAGTATGCCAGACTGCTAGATCCTCGCTCATGTATGTCCTGTTTAAATTCATGACAATCTCACTGAATCACACAGAGGGGAGAATACTAAGGAGACCTGCTACAGTGAAAGCAATCCTTTGTAAACACAGTTTGACCTTCCCCGGGAAACAAAAGACACTTCTTAATATCAAAATCGCAAAATATAAATCCTGAGAAAGACAAAGAGAAAGAAAGAAAGAAAGAAAGAAAGAAAGAAAGAAAGAAAGAAAGAAAGAAAGAAAGAAAGAAAGAAAGAAAGAAAGAAAAATATTCTAACACACTAAAGTAAACTCTTATTTGAACAAGGGGACTTTATATAGTTTATAAAAATACAGCATGAGAAGGAAATAGTGATCTCATAAGACTAAAATTATCATGTACCAGCATACAAGCCAAATATCCATGGCCAAATGACAACTTGTTATCATTTCAAGTCAAATAATTACTCATCAAACAATGCAAATGACAAAATGTAAAATTTGCAAGCTGAAGTTAGATCCTGAGCAGCCTTCTTGTATGCAATGACAAAAACACTGTCAGCATGAGTTTGAAATTACCCCATTGCAGGCTTACCAAGGAGCCACGGATAAAGTGCCAATGGATAAGGTATTTCAAGGGAAGGCAATAATATCTCTCAAGCAGAACATAATGATGAAAAGCTTTCCTTTTGCTACTCTATATGTAAGACAAATTGGTTGTAAAACAGAGCCTAAAAGAAGCCCTATTCTCTATCAGATCATACCTAGGGCTTGATATCATATCTAAGCATTTCAGTTTTTGTTCTAGTAAGACGTGTTTTGGCATGATGAGTATTTTTTAAAAATACTATGATGTAACCAATATCTTGAATTTTACCTGTGTCTAAATAGTTCTGGAGTTAATAGATGTAAAAAGCACAAATTGGCCCATATATCATAAGGTCGTCTTTTCAAGAATGGCAAATCAATCTTTTCAGGAAAACAACAAATATGTTAGTGAGGTTAGCATACACAAGCAAAGAAAGAGCTGATAAACAACTACCATGCCTTGAGGCAATTTCTCTAGTGGAAAAGCAATGCTTGGCCTAAACTCAACTGTACATATGTAATGCCAAAAAAATGAAGTAACTCCTGACTTTAAAGCCCCTGAGAGTCACTAGAAAGCTTCTCCAGACTTTGGATTACATTGTAATTTATTTTCCAGTGATTCTGTAGTAAGTAAATCACTCAACTGCCATTAAGGAAATGGAGTTGGTTTCCTGTTCCTGACAGATTACTAACAAGGCCCTGGATCAGTCACAGTGCAATAGTGGAAAAGGTAAAATTATTTTTTTTAGTATATACATACCAATACTGGAATATCAGACTGGTGAATAGTGATGGTACCCCATTTAAGGCTAACAGTGGGCAGGTCAGAAGTGAAGTATGATCCCTGTAATACAGGAAGGATGAGTCAAAATTAGTGACATCTAAGAGAAGAAATAGATGTTTCCCAGTCCACAAAAAGAAGTTATTGAGGCTCTTGAACCATGTATGAAACAATGAAAAGACCTGACTTCTGCTTGAAAGTACTTACCAAGAAAAAAATAATAATGTGGAATTCAAAAGGAACTTCTGGCCAAATACTGACCTGAAAGAACAGCACATATTTTTTGCAATGTTACCCATAAACTATTTATTTAATAAATTAAATATTTAAACATCTAAATTAATTTGAATATTCTGTAAGGATTTAAAGCATTTTTTCTACACCTTAGTTATTTGATGCAGAAATGATATGTAGTAAATTGGATCACCTAATAATCAATGTTTCTTCTGATTTGAAAATTTATGGATCTCCTGTCACTGAGCCTTATCCATCTCCAAAAACTTTGTGTACCAGGGTGCATTAGTCATTTTTAGGTGTTATTACTATGTTGTTTGCTTCATAAGCATACCAAAAAATAGACATTCTCGATATCTATTCCATAATATACAGAGAGAATGTGTTTTAAATCTCTCCTCTCTGTGCCCTCGCTAGCGACTATACACTCAGGGGCCAAGGGAATGCGACATTAATGGCACCAAGTTCCCAGCACGACGAGGATGTAAAGCACCATGGGTGTAACCGATCTCGCGGATATGTCTAGGGGAAAATTAATGCTGCTCCTTACAGGATGCAGCTGGGAAGTAGCAAGACCCCGAAATCCGAGGCGACCGAGGGGAGCGCCGCGGCTCTGCCTCCGAGCTCTCGGCCCGGGCGGCAGCGAGACCGGGACCGGGACCGGGACCGGGAGCGCTCGCGGTTGTTCCCTCCAGGGCTGCGGGGAGACCGCGGGGGCAGCCGTGCCCTGCAGCCGGGGATCGCCCCGAGGGACCGCGGGGAGCGCTGCAGGAGCGGCAGGAGCTCCCCGCCGGGACCCAACGCTGGGCTCCCCCGTAGGCTGCGGTGAAGTGGCAACGTGCAGTCCGAGCGCAGTTAAAAGGGACGGCTGGTAAGCGATTCTGGAGCAGGGGTTACTTTCCCCGCTGTCCTTCCAGCTGCAGGCAGCGACATCGAAAGAAACACACTAAGGGAGGGTGCTCTTGCTTCACCCGTGACAGTGACTGTTTCACTGTACTGACCCCGGGGAAACGCAGGCAAACTGGCTCGCCTAGCTTACAGTCAACTTCTGAAGGCAGAAGGGGAAATGAGGGGAAACTTCAAAAGCTACACGTCCGTAGCTAACACAAAAGCCATTCGTAGTACTGAGAATAAAATCCTCGTTCGTGGATCTTGCAGTACTAGAAATTGAGAGGGCTGGACTTGCCAAGAGCAAAAACCATAATGATCTCTGAGAGTAACTAAATTGAGGGTGGAAGTTTCCCTTCTGGGCTTTTAGACCATCTGAGACAAACAGCTGCGTACTCATGGAGATCTCTTTGTCACACGCTGGTTTGCTGTGAGAGCCCAGACTTGGTAGCTGTGCAAAGGTGCCCCTTCTGGTGTCAGAAGAGCTTGTTAGAGCCTGTAAACTTCTGATAATCCTAACTGTATTCAGCACTTCCTACTTCTCATGTCCTTCCTTTTCTATAGGAACAAATCTAACTTGTCTTTTGAAATCTCATTACCACAAGATTTCTCCTTCCTGTGTCAGCCAGGCCTTACTGGTTGACAAAGAGAGAAAACAAGTTGTAATGACAAGCAGGAATATTAAAGTGGAAGTTGTTTATACACAGACTGATATACCCAAGTTAGAGCATGCACTGCAAGTTCCCCAGCTGCTGCTCTATCCTCAAGTTCTGTATGTGCTGATTGCCCAGATTTTTGGGTTGGTAAGAGTTCAGATACAGTCTTGCCAGTGATGAAATGCATTGAGTTAAAGGAAGTGGTGAGGCAGCACTGATAAAGCTGTAGCAGTGCTAAATGCTACAGCAAGAGAAGTAAGCTTACAAATACATGCATCACAGTGTGTAGAAAACTTAGCTTCAGTATAGCAGAAAGCTATTCTGGTTAATTCATGCAATCATTTTCCTATTACTTTGTCATACCAGCTCCTAATAACAGAAAGGCCCAAAGTACTTTTTTACACTTCTGACAAGATCCAGAAAATAAGCACAACAACAAGGGACCCTTCAGGAAGGGATCCTGCTAGCTGGCATTCCAGGAAGTCCCTCTTCTTATCTTAAGCAAAGATATCAGCTGTACTGAAGACACTCTGACAGTGTTATGTGAGACATATGGGTGGCATGGAAGGAAAACACAGAGTTCCTCAAGCTCAAGTGTTTTCTGAGGAAAGGACTGCCATGCTTAACTGGTGGGATTTTTCTGCAACTAGTTTGTCTGCCTTAGTTTGCTGTCCTTCCTGTACACTGGGAATGAAATATAAGGAGGCTGATAATGGGAACCTGAAATCAAACAATATAAAACAATTTGATTCCTCAAAAGAATTACATAGGAAATGTAATGCTTGGTTCCTTCCAGCTTGACACAACTTATTATTTATAAGGCTAAAAGCTGCTTCCAGGAAGAACTGGAGATGAATACACTTTCAACAATCTAAGGGTTATTCTCAGACTGACTGAAACCCTTAAAAGGTCAGAGATCATGATGTGAGCAAGGCAGTCTGCTTTTCTGACACAAAGTGGGAGTTAACTGTGCTGGGAATAACTCACCAAAAAAAGAGGAGAAATACTCACATAAAAATTCTCAGGGTATTTTTCAGGTAGATCTATAAACTAACTGTTTTCTACTAAATACCAGTGAAGTTAGGCCTATTTGTTTACCAAAAATTGTGAAGTCAAAAACTGATACAAAGAGCACACTTTGTGTTATGTGGATTAAAATTTATTATTATATATACTTTCAATTAAATCAACAAATATTTGGTTCCAAGAGAAATGAGACTATTATGGCTACATTATACACAGATTGTAGACATTATCTGTGTTAATTGGAAATCAATAGAATCTTACCTGTACACCCAGCCTCCAGTGGCTTCATGATTTCCATGGGAAACCTGACAACCAATGAACAATTTATGATGCAGGATTACACTGGTGTGTAGTGTTTCCATCTGCAAAAGATGGAAAAATCTGATCTGTGAGATTCTTCAGGGCTTGCCTTTTATAAAACCCTTGCATCAAGAAAAATAATGTTCAAAATGTCATACTACCTAATTAGGGATGTGCCAGTGAAAATAAATTACATACACAAAGAGGTACTGAGGCAGAATGTCTATTGGGTGATAACAAAAGCAAGTAACACTATCTTGGCTCATCCTGTACCCATTAAAACTGTAGTGAGCAATATTTTTCAGAAGAGGTCATGTAGATTACTCCAACTCTAAGAGAAAGATTAATCTCTTCAATAAATCATCCTGAAGTTAATTATTTCCAACTGACTTAAAAGCTCTATGCTGAAGCAGCAGTTTTTAATTGCATTTTAAGTGATTTGTTCCTTTATACAGTCATTAAATGTGTATATGATCAGTTTCTTAGGTGACCAAAATGTTAATCAGGGAAGGTTTTTGAGTTTTTTAGAAGGTCTATACAGGATGGGCACTTGTCAGTTTGCCCAGACTATTATACTGCCTGGAATCAGGCTTCAGCAAGTATGTAATGAAGTCAGCAGTTACATTAACTGCAGTTTGCAGCATTCTGTATTTATTTGTTATTGAGGAACAAATTTGGAGCAGAGCTAGCTTCAGATTTCAAAGTAGAGGTTTTTTCCCAGGAAATTACATTTCAGGGTGAATATAAAAATTTTATCTGTGAAACAAATAGTTGTGGATGAATATTCTGGCCTTGTTTTTAAGGTTCACAACAGAACTTGCAATCAATAGACTGAGACACCTTTTTAAATTTATTATTGGCTAGTAAGAGTCAAAGCTGGGGCAGAAAAGGGTGAAAAACTGCCTTTTGGACAAGTCTAAATATTGCGCCAGATGATAACATTACCCAAAACAACTTGCAGAGCATGAACATGAGGTGTAAAGTGTAAATCCTTTTGAAATCTGTCTAGTGTTATAAGCTTCTCTAGATACCTGCTATATGGATATTCGGAGACAGAACAGTAAATAGACTTTTATTCTGATCCAGTTCAGCTTCCCACTTCCAGACTGTAAATTTCAGTGATACGTATAAAGGAATTGGTGGAGCTACATTTGGGAGATCTACAAGCTATACAGAACGTGAGAAACCATACTGAAGATGAAAATAATAGAAGACTGATCAGAGGCAGGGAATGACAAGGAATGACTAATTAGACAAGGGCTCTTTACTTGGGAAAGTGCTGACTTAGAGGGACAATATGACAGAGGGCTAAAAAAAAGTCATAGCACAGAGAAGTGGATGAGGAATGGTTATTCTTTTCCTGTACAAAGACTAGTGAGTGAAGTATGTGGCAAGTTGAAAACAAAAAGGGGAATGAAGCCCTTTAGCATGATACAGCTAAGCCTTTGAATTCGCTGCTGCTAAATGATAGCAAAGATAGCAAAAGTTCACAGGTGTTTGAAAAGTAACTATATAATGTCATGGACTAGAAATCCACTGAGAATTATTGGATACAAAGACAAAGCTACTGGTTTAAAATCTTAGAATGGGGATAAGAAATACCATTACATTATTGCTTTATATTTATGTGCCTCTGCATGCTTCCTTTATTTCTCCCTTTCTTCCCTGAACTTCCTTATAGATCACTTCCAGAAAAACAGTACTGGGCTAGGAGAATCTTTTACCTGACCTAGCATATTTATTTCTAGAAACTCCTTGTTAAACTTACATTTCCTCTCATTTGCTTTTCCCCTGAATTACACAGATAGTTCAACAGTTAATAACTTAAAATTTCAGAAGGTAAAAAGAACAGTATGCCCTTCCCTGTCACAACGTATTTGGAAGTTTCTCATCAGCTGTAGTGTTTCAGCCATAAAAATCTAAACAATTGAAAAAGATGTGAACAGATGAAAAATTGAAATATGTCAGTGGCTGCTTTAGTATTTCAATAAAACAAATCCAATCAAAAATCCCAGCTGTCCTTAACCAAGGGCTAGGCATGGTCACGTAAACTCTACAGTCTCTCTTAGTCCCATTGTTCCCATTGTCAGCCTTGCCTACTTCTACCCGGGTCTACACTCAGCCTCTGTTGACATCATACTTCACTATGCTAAGCCCTGCGACAGGGGTGGGTAAACATTGCTCTGGGGTTCAGGGCTCTGGAATGCATTACATTCAGCAGCACTAAGTCCCAAGGGACACTGCTGGAGATGTTGGCTTCACTAATGCTGTCAAGAGTGAAAGGGAAGGCAATTAGGCTAACCCCAACATCCCATGAAAATTGCAGGGTAGTGACATTACTGACAATTAAGGGAGAGAAAACAGGACTGTGAGACTGAAAATACCCCCAAAAGGGAAGCTTTTTGTCTACCTATACAACAGAATTGTTCTGCTGTAGTAAAGTCAGAATAAATTCTGATTTCAGTGCTGCAGTAAATGTTTATATACTGTGAAGGTTTACAAAGAAGTAATTGTGTTAGCGTTCTTCCTGGTTATGCAGCCGCATCACCTAATGAAAAAAATAGATTATAATGTCTTTGTTGTACTACATTGCTCTGTAACTGAAATTTACATTGTGTTTCATTTTAAGTATTTTCAGAAGATACAGATAATTACAGCTGTTACTAACACCACTGAGGTAAATGTGAATTCCCTGGGGAGCTTTTAAGCCTCATCTCAGCATATTTGATGTAGAAATATTAAAAGTACTCCAGTATGTTTTTGTCAATGCTTTCCTGAATAAATTCAATTAAAAAATAGGTCTTTCAGGCAGAAAGTATAGTGAGAACAATTTTAATATTAAAATGACTCACTGAGATGTCAAAGATTAAATTAGAAATATCAACTACCTATCTTTTTTCTCATTTACTTGCAGTAGGTCATAACAATCTGCAGAGAATATATGTGAAGTAAGTCATCTCTCCTGCCTCCATTTCTGGGTTACAATACAATTTGGCAGATTTTTAGTTCAGTTGTAAAAACTAATGCTGGTCCATACACATTCAGATTGACACGTGGTCCCCAGCAATCACAGGGCAACAATACAAAAAAAATTGGTAATTTTCTTCAATAAGTGAAGGAAAACTATATGTATTATAGAACTGAGAATTTAGGGTGTTATTTGACTGATGAAGGACAGGTCCGGTTCCTTTTCAGGTACTACACAAAGATATTCTACCATATCAAACAATATCTAAAGGAGACCTTTTAGTGTTAAAGAAAAGGCAAATGAAATAGAAAAGAAAGAACTAAAGGCTGCAGAAAAATATCCTCTCTAAGGAAAGATTATTTTTTTCCTTTCACATAAACACTTGAATAATTACTCATCAGTTCTCCAAACTGGAAATTTGCAAAGAGCTCTTGAGCATGGCTTTCAGTAGTATAAAGAGCAAAAGCTCTTCAGGGTTCCAATTACATCTTTGCAAGAGCTGTAAAAATTGTAAACATGCAGATTGTTCTAATATGTGGAAACACCTTCATTTACTACTTATTTGTCAAACAAAATAAACTAGCAGTGATGACCATTGGAAAGTTTTAGATAAATAAAAGACTCCCCAAACTGGGAAAAATAATTGTGCTATCAGGTTGCTGCAGCTTTGCTGGGTGAGCTAATTATTCTTGTAGAGACAATTTCTAAATGTGTCACTTCAGACAAGTAATGGCTTCTAATTCTAGAAAGCCATTTGCCTAGAGCAGTAGCTGCTATTGCTCTAACTTAGCAACAAACCCGGTGCAACCTCCACTGTTTCAGCTGAACAAAGGCACTTGGCTCTCACTGAGTATCTCTGTGTCACCAGCACATTTTTATATGCTTCAAATGTAGGGCACTTAACCATGGAACAGCTGGCTTTGAACACTATTTTGGTTAATATCAGCTTATTCTCCCTGTCCTGGCAGCAACATTTACAACAGAAATAGGCAAGAACTAAAACCTGCTATAAAAACATGGCTGGCTTACAGGTAAATTCATTCCATGTTCAGCTTTGCAGCTCCAGCATACCTCTGTGTTATTCATCCTTACACCACTGCATGCCTTAATACTTCAGCAGCTATTCCAGAAGAGAGATGCTCTGAGAGCAGGAAGAGTTTCTTGCTTGATTGAAACTGAGTTATTCAGAACTGCCTCTTCCGTTACTCCATATAAAGAGAACGACTTGCTGATTTCAGCCAGTGACCTTTTAGTCACCTTTGCTGCTATTGAAATTAGGATTAAAAGTAATGTCACATTGTCTAAAGATGGTAATTTAAGGAAACACTTCTTCCTCTAATTTTCTGTCATTTAATTCTACAAATTAAAAAGTGGGCAGAACATTGAGCTACTTAAGAGACTATCAAGGGCAAAATTGAGAGGACATCTGTATGTTTACAGTTACAATGGGACCTTCTCTTGAGGAAACCTGATGAACATCAAGTAAGAGAAAAGGTACTACAACCTATTACTTTTGATGTTAAAACTTCATTATTTATCCAGACAGTATCAGCCTTCACACAGCGTGGGTAGGCAAAGTGTGCAGCCTCCAGGAACTGAGAGGTTGGCACTGATGACATTCTTACCTGGCCACATGCCTCTACCACAGATGAGGTTCCATGTTGTCCATCTTATTTCCATACCAGTTCATACATACTGGAAGCAGGGCCTCAAAAAAAGTAAATACCAACTCCAGTGAGGGCAAGTCCAAGTAAGAACAAAGGAAGGAGTCGTGTGCCACATGCATAACACTCCAGAATGTGCGTCAGCAATGTTCTTAGATGACTCTGTAAATGGAGTTTGGGAACAACATAAATAACACAATATAATGAAGAAGGAACTTTTAAATGCATCAAAACAGTGCTAGGAAAGATCTGAGAAAATACTCCTCAGGTATATCCGCTAGATACTCTTTGGACATGTACCACAATAGATAGAATGATATTAAACAATCAAAACATAAAATAACATGATGGATAAATTCCCACTAGCTGCATATCAAAACACTTACTTTTAAAAATACTGTATTTCTAAATCCTAGGTTACAGGTTTAGCAAATAAATGTAACTGTAAAGTTCTGAATGTAAAAGAGAGATTACTGGGGATTTTTCTAAATTATCGTTAGCATCCTGTAATGACAACACCTTTTGTTAAGATCAACAGGAGCTACAGTCATCCAATACATCCTGGGATAGGATCCAGAGAGCTGCTATTAAAAAGTCATAGATATAAAGTCTAAAATGGAAAAAGAAGTCTAATCATGATCTGTATAAATCAAAAGCTATAAATTCTAAGTACAATACTAATTGCATTGTATAAATTTAATAAGGTAAGGAAAAAGAACACAAAGTAGTAGTCAGCATGATTACAAATGAAATTATTTAATTTTATTTGGAACAATGTGAAAAATTGAATGGATTCTTTACTAGATGGAATTTGTGGCATGTTAGTTCAGGAAAAGTATAAATATTTTGCTCTTCAGGTCTGTTGAGAATAATGACCAATTTCCCTTCTGAGATTAATCCAAAAATGTGAGAAACAAGTTTTGTTTTTTTCAGTCAGGTCTGGCCAATTTACATCTAGTGTCTTTACAAGACTGTGCAATTACTAAAGCAGGCTTCTCAGAAATTCTCAGATTCCTGGGGAAGCTCCAAAGGACTGGAAAAAAACCTTAAACTGAAGACTGTGGTTAAAAAAAAATGAGTAATTTAGGAAATTTAGGCCTGCCAATCAATCCTTAGCCTTCCATTATCAGGTTGAAAACTACCTATCCAGTGTAATAACAAGTGGAAATGATACTGAACATTTGTGTGTCACAGTAATGTCCATCAAAACTGATGTATAGAAAATAGATCCACTTATACTAATTTTTGGTTTGCTCTTCAGTTGTTAGAAATTCAACTGTGGCATAATGTTTAATAAGACAACATCTTATCCACTGCCATGCATTCTAACTGATAGCAGGGCAACATTCAGGGAACAGAATACAGGTGCTCACAGTCACAATTTACTGAACATAAACTCCAGTGATGCTTAAATCCCTGTGTCTGCCAATGCAACCCTTGGACAAATGAACAGAAAAAGACCCCAGAAGACAGGACAATTTTACTTTGTTTTGGCACATTCCCTTACTAAAATGAGCAGTATCTGAAATCAGAAGTTCTAAAGATGTTGATTAATGGAAGAGGATTTAGAGGAAAGACAGGAAATTACTAAAGAACTGAAAGACATGCCTTATTGACAGATCAGAGGAGCTTACTGTGTTTAGTTATCAGTCTATTTCTCCTGGCACTATTAAGTTTATTATGCTGTGAGCCAGTTCATGGAGCTGCTCTTACTGAAAGCTGACTTGCCTTTTTCTGTTTGGTTGTTTAAGGTTTTCATCTGCACCAGGTCTCTGAACTGGTCCACCCCATGGCCACATATCCAGTGCCAAGACAAAACTAGTTACCAGAACAAGTGGCAGGAATCTGAATGAAAAGACAGGACAGTTCATCCCCAGATCTAGACCAGCTGCCTCTATATATGACAGAAAGCTCTCCAGTCTCATGGTGTCTGTGAAGAAAATATTATAGCCTCTTCTGGGTGGAAGCCAAAGCTGGTGACATTCACAGTGGAACAATTTATCAGCTACTGTGATGCCTTCTTTTGCACAAGCTGTATCATCCATGAGATTAGATGACAGTCTAGGTGATTTTACTACCTGATTTAAAGACTGTTCATGGAAGCCCTGCAGTGTATGCTGTGTTGAACAGCAGACCACATAATCTGGGCATTACTTTCTGTCCTCAAACTGCAGGAAATGATGTATTGAAAAACATCCAATCTGATAATCATCAAACTGAAACTCTTCTAGAAACAGAAACACAAGAGCATTTGTTTACATATACTCTTCCTCTGACAGTTTCTAAAGAAATTGAACTGTTTGGTCCAGTTGCCAGCTGCTGAGTGCCCTTCAGCCTCTAACATGATAAAACAAGTCCAAATGGATAAACATGCCAGTGCTCCAGCAAAACTAATAAAGCTCTTGTTCTCACCTTTAACAGAAATGGTGCCTTTATCCAGTGTTATTATAGTTTATGCAACACTTTTCATGCTTTATTTCGACCACAAAATTTTAAAGAACTGTAAAACTTTTTTTGTCTCTATTATTCGTTTAGTGCCACAACAAATAAGCTAATGGACAACCTCCTGTAAATAGCTAAATCTTTCCCATATTCCAACTATAACTTGAGACAGCAGATAAAGTGCAGACTGTGAAAACAAATCCTGGAAATAAGTAGGTCAGAAGTCTAGTGGAGAAGAAGTGCCAGTTTTGTGGCTGTTGGGCTGCATGGAGCTTGCCAGAATACAAATGCTCCCTCTTTATTCAGACAAGGCACCAGCAGCAGGACTGTGCTGGCTCAGGGACTACTGAGCTACCTTAGTCATGGCCAGGAAGGAAACAAGGCAGAAGGTGCAGCTGTGGTCAGGGCCAGCAGGTTATCCTGGGGCCTGGGACCCAGATGCCCACCCAGCATTGTTCTGACTGCTCAAGGGACCATGGCAGGAAGGGATTGCTGTGGAATGCTTTTGAATCACTGCAAGACCTCCTGGTGCTTGCAGCTTTCTGAAATACTTATGCCTTGAGCTGTCAGCTATATGAAGATGTGGAAGTGAATTTCACAAGGTGGGGAAAATTAGGAGTTTTTGTACAAGACTACAGATTTGGGGAAAAAAAGCATAATTTGGATCCTTTACTAAAAAAAAAAAAAGTCAATTCCTGGAACAGTGTCTGTCCTTTTAAAGAGAAAAAACCTTAACTTCAGGCTTCTAATAATCACAGGCTTTGCTGTAATATGAGGAGAGAGATTGTCACTAAGCTATTTGGAAAATCTGAGGCAAAATCAAATTACATCCAAATATATGGAAGTCTACATAGTTATGAATATATGATTTGCTAAAGGACCACTTACTAAGTGTGGGTGTGACTGAAGCTCTGCCATGACCAAAAAAACAGACAAAACTGAGGTGGCACCATTGTGGGTTATTTCTGTTACCTCTGAAGCCAAAACCAATGTTTCCATCACAGCAGCACTGCATTCCCTCCTGAAGAAGGTGGGAAAAGGGTGGAGGAAAGGGCTTTTCCTTTATTTTACTCTTCTATTTTTTTAAATAACAGCCTGCTCCTTAATAAATTAACTAAGGTTCTGAATTTACCTCAAAATTACAAATGAAAAACCTAGATCACATGTTCTTTATCAATGGAACTGTTTTCTTAACTGTAGTCTTAACCTCTTTGGCTGAACTTCAGTGGATTAACACTTACTTAAATTGTAGTTTGAGAAAACTGTTAAGCTGCCAAAGCCAAGTCAGAGGCTATATGGAGCTGGGCATTCTAACCTTAGTGATTCTATGATGCTTATACACTCCTATGTGGACTTCCCTACCTTTCACACTATATTGAATTAAAAAGGATGATAAAATATTAACCCACATCTGTCCATCTCCTAAGCAAGGAGTACTGCTAACATTGTCATTTCCCAGCAGCTAAACACTGAGCTTTCTTGAAGGAGGAAAAAAAAAGCATTTCTTTCATTCAGATGGTACCAAGTAAAACCTAGAACAAACAAATGTCATCAAGGACTACAACTTTTCAAGGCAGGTTGGGTTTGCAAGGTAGGAGTAATGAGTGAGTGTATTACTCGGATTAACTATGGCCATGCCACCCTGACACCTGATCCCATCAGATCTCGGAAGCTAACCAGGGTCAGCCGTGGTCAGTACTTGGATGGGAGACCTCCTGGGAATACCAGGGGCTGTAGGTTCTAGTCCCGAGGACTTCACTGTCACCGTCCAAGCTTGCTCAGCCGTGGCCGATGAACCTTAGGACTTAAACGGTGGGGCCAGTTCTGCGCACACTGTGCCTCACCTAAAAAATCCACTGCACAGGCTGGAAGGGCACACCCACGTGGGGAGAGCCCTGCCCAAATCTTGGTTCGCGAAGCCTAGCCATGATGATTACCTGGATCATACAGAAAAATATCTTTGATTTCTTCTCATACCAAGAAATTTGCCCAAACTGTATGAGGCTGCTCCCACTTTGTGCAAGGATTTTTCCCAGCTCTTACTTCCTCACAAGGAAATAGACTTGCTTCAAATCCCTGACTCACTGTTGCCAACAAATTTGATAGAAGTATCAAATGCTCTGTAGTGTGTAGAGCAAGGAATGTGTAACAGAGTTTAATTTTTTTCCAGTTTGAACACAGTGGAGAGTGGAATGAGGAAGAAATGTGATAATGTGACCAACCATGGCTTTGACTGTCTCAGCAGTTGTGCTGTGTATTTCCAACAGATTGCTTGCAACAGTGGTATTACTACTTCAGCAGCCATATGTATATGAGGCTTTTTTCGCAACAGGGGGAAAACACATGCAGCTCATTTTAATGAAAAATAAAATTAGCATTCAGTAAAACTAAATGCTTGTATTAAATAAATAACACATTAGCACTAATATTTCATTAAAAACTATACTGAAGATTTCCTACAGTAAAAAAAAAAACCATCAAAAACAACCCTGAGGCAAATCTAGTCTTCAGAAAGTATTTTTCTGTCAGCAAAAAGTGCAGGAATCCCAAAAGCTCCATATTCACAACAAAAAGCTTCTCCAGCAAAGTTATCGACAGATTTAAGATAGGCAGTCAAGAAGGGTCAAGAAGGGCTGGTATAACAAGGCTCAAAGCTGCTCAAGCTACACTTGGAAATGCTGCAGAACTTTGGAGTCTCTAAGTATTTTTAAGACATTCTAGCACACACATTTGTTTGACTGAATGGCCCATGTCACAGAAGTGTGACCACTTGCCTCCTCAGCCTATAGGGATTTAGTACACTCTAACTATGTAGACAGTGCTAGGCATTAATTATAGTCTTCTGTTAGCCTTGTTTCCTAAGGAAATATGGCTCATACACTTGCACTGTTCATTTGAGTGGACATCTGTCCCCATTAACAACCTCTGAATTGATGGGTAACTTCAAATACAATCAAAAGAACTGAGAAACCTCAGAGCTGTTATATTCTTACAAATTCTATTAATACTACTGGCTGGCTAAAGGAGAGGAAGAAAAAAAATCTGTAGTTCACTAAGGCAGAAAGCTAAAATTCAGCCATAACCTCCAGCCTTAACAGAAGGTGGCTCTGCCAAGGAGTGTGCTGTCTTTTTCCAAGTAAAAGTGAAATAAAACAGGTGGGGGTGAGCAGACTAATTGAAGTGGTGCTACAAAGAAAATTAGACCTAAGTCTTCAGAAAGGTAGACTCAAAGTTTTGTTGCTCATGGAACAACCCCCTTTCTTGTGTTATTGCATGATAAAAAAGCTCTCAAATACTATCCAGCTGTCAAACAAAATAGTTAACTAAACTTCCTTCAGCTGGTTCCTCTGCATTATAACCATGCTACCCAAGAAAGAACTAATATATATACAAGCACTTAACATGTGTGGTATTATACTAACAATTCACTAATTTTCTATGAAGCTGGTGACAGGGTAGCTAATGAGAATTTCTAGATGCATTCCTTTCAAATCATGTATTATCTCAGGTATTAACATCTTCCATTATACCCCATGTTACTGTTCTCTGGCTTCATAAAAAACATCATTTTCCTTCAACAATTACTCAGTGCCATCCAAATTAAGCTGTTCAATCATGATGTCTTCCTGAGGACTGACTGATCAGTACTACAAAAATTTTCTATGATGCCTAAAAGGAAATTATGCAGTTTGAGAAGTATACATTTCTGTTTATCTTGCCATGGGTGTTACTAGAGATCCCTATTCACATAATTTTCTTTGCTGTGTGCTTCTGCTTTACATATTAAGTTTGGAGTCTTTACTGAAGTTATGAATATGATACTGTGGAAGAGCAAGCAAAGCTACCAACATCTTTACAGAGAATAAAAAGGACAGCAGAAACCACGCAAACGAGTTAATATTTAAAGAACAAAATTTAATTTGGTATGCAACTTTTTCCTAGGAGGATCTTTATTTTCAATGCTATACATGGGAAAATAAGAATGAATAAGTGACTCATTATCTACATGTATAAAAATATAAACATCCTAATCAAACATAGTCAAAGACATCCTTCATGATATGCATCACCGAAAAGACCTATGCCTTAACTTCTAATTAAAAGAAAGACTGCCTTTGTGGGGGTTTTAATAGCACTTGCAAATGCTACTGCATTCATCCCTAAATATATAAACTGTGAACAAAATGTACACAGGACTCCAGTATTGTGCCTTTAGATTTTTGTCCTTTTCATGTCAACAAGTTAGCAGAGTCATCATGTTTATCCATTCTTTGAGCTCTCAAAAGAAGAGACCAAATTTTAAAAGATTTACTGACATTACTAAGTAATGTTCCAGAAAAACATCATCTTCTGTGGCAAACCACCAAATGACTATGACATTTATGGCACAATCATTTTAAGTCTACTGATGACACTGATAATGACTTATCAGTAAACAAAGGGCCCCATTTCTTAACACCAATAACACTTAAAGCTTTTAGCACAAACACAAAGATTAAAAAAAAAAATCTTCTGTTTATAATACATCCATTTTTACTTAGAATATGACATCTTTTGGGGGTCATCTGCCAGCAAACAGACAGGCAATCCTTAATCAAAATACAGGCAATCTTTGTTTTAGAGATGCATTCAGCCACCTGGAAGTTTAGTTACAATTCACATTCAAGCAAGTATGTTATTGATTTCAGTTCTACAAGCTGATGATACTCATATTCAGTTTTTCCATAGAAACAGGTGTAAGAAACCAGTAAGACATTACCACGTACGTACAGAACATAATGTGTAAATGCTCAGCTAGATATATTATGAAATCCTGTAGCGCTAAAATGATTAAAAAACTAAATGATTCACGTAAAATGTTTATATACTGTATATATATGTACACTAAATCTCAAGGTCAATTTAAAACTGCCCCTATTCATAGCTCCTATGATGGATTTAGTAAGATAACAGATTCTTAAAAAAAGAAAGCTATCTTGAGTGAATTTGAACCCTTTACTTAAAACTGATTTATACAAAATCTTAAAAAACATACTTCAGAGTTACTTAACAGAAACTACAAAAAGATGGTCATTATTCTTGAGAATGGCCCTGTAGAGACCTAGTAGCTGTGATCAATGTCCTTTCACTTGTGGTATTAGAAAGTTAAGCACAAAGAAGTCATCTCAGAGTAAGGCATAGGACAAACAGGCTTCACTCCATCTTCAGGTGTATTGGCCTCTCACTGTATCTTATTGCTCATCTCATTTGGCAGATTTACATTTCTCTCCTTTTAAAAATACTCCATAATACAACTATCTACAACTGGACAGTACCCAATGCTTTCATATGCACATCTTCAATTTAATCACATCAATAAACAACCTTGCTAATATAAAAAAAAATAAGCCATGGTGATGAAAATTATTTTCTATTTTATGCAGTTGTGCACACACTTAATGAAAGACCAAGTGGTGAACACAGAGACTGAGCACTGGAGCTTGACAGAAATGCAGCTATAGCTCTTTTCAAAGGAATTAAAGTTTTTTTTTTAAAAAAAAACTTACTGAGAAATTCTTTGGTTAGAATACAAATGCTAGCAGTATTTCTAAATTTGGAATTAGAACAATTTATTATTCAAGAGTTTTCAAAACACAACTTCAAGCCTTTAATATGTACTGCTAAATTCTTCGACTCTTCACATACCTTTAGGGTATTTTTCCACGATGATCTGAACAGACAATACAAATTCTTAAATCAAGTTTAGGTTTTTAAAGGAAAGTGCTTTTGTACTCCAGACTTCAACAATTTTTTAGAAAGAGCTGTTCTATCTTCCCTACCGTAAAACCTGCTGCTCAGATCATCTGTCTCAAAGCAGACTACAACTGCCTCCTCTGGGAAAGACTGTAAGACAGCAGTAACAAAATACAGCTCAGAAGGCATAATTTCCCCTGAAGAAAGTTGGCATTGTTCTTGTTTTTCTAAGGATAGGGCTCAATCCTTTCTAAGAAGCACTAGATTTGTCTAGGAAGAGGTACGTAACTCTTAGCAGTGTCAGCGCCCAGGTAGTACTGCCATGGAAACTAAGAAACTCATTCTTTAAAAAGTGATTTTGTCATGAATTCTTTTGGCCTCAGAGTTTTACAGCTCTAACGTGTCAAAAGGTAACAGGCAGGGTGCTCTTGATTACATTTATAACGTACATCTGCATTAATTCAAGGTACGAGATTTCAGCATCCCAGGAAGCAGACCCTACCTTTAGCAAGCCTGGCTTCATTTTACTACCATCATTTTGAGGGTGTTTAAGGAAATATGCATTGAGATTTCTGTGCATATTATAGACAGCAACTTCAAGAGAATTACAAGGACTTCAGACCACCCATGAAAGTTACTATTCACAAGCACTTTAATTTTGCAAAGTGTCATTGTTTTACCTCTCAAGTAAATAAACACATCTCTGAGGACACTTTATAGTTCAAGTGGCTGGTGATCCAGCAAACCTATCTTTTCACATCAGGCTTACATGCTGATCATATGGGCCCTGGTCCAGTTGAACAGCTTGGAGAGAGGAGTTCAGAGATAAAGGGAGCAGAAGGGGGAGATGGAAGCAATCAGTTGAGAAGGGCCACACGCATGCCTCCTGCAGAATTACTCATCTCTACAAAGAAAGTATGAGCCAGTGCTAATCCCTCACAGTCAGGCACCACTCTGTGTGACAGTTCTTCACAGACAGGCATCACTTTGATGGGGTGGGGGTGTTGAAAATGGACTATTTAGGGTCTGCCAAAATGGACTATTTTGGGTCATTGGGATGAGAAAAACAGCCATTTGTCATGCCATCCTCAATAGAAGTTGCTTTTGAGCAACTCAGCTCAGTTTTTCAACTCCTAATTGCATGGCTTTTAAAATACCCCACCCTGACCTCAGCTGTCTCTGCCCAGTTTTGCAGGATAGGTACTTGTCTACTCCCAGTAACTCTCCCATTCCTCGCTACCAACACAGCTACTGGGAGACGTGGGAGAGAGGATGATGGTGCGAGCCGGGATATGGTGGCTGATTCGGGACGTCGTGGCCAAGCAGGGACATGGCAGCAGAGGCACAACACAGTGACCTCCCGCTCCTGGGGCCGTCAGGAGGCGCTGCAAGAGGGGTGGGGGCTGCGCTGGGGCTGACCCGCCTTGTGCGTGGAGGCAGACACCGGGGTGAGGAAAGCACAGGGGGGCACAGCCCCTCTCCACGTCCTCCTTCCTTCGGGATGGGAGGGGACCTTGGGTGCGCAGGGGCTGCTGCCTTGTCCCCACGCCACGGGCTGGGCGGATGCTCAGTCCCGGCAGAAGACATACTCGGTGTAGCTGGTCCAGATCTTGTCATCGGCAGGACCGCCCTGCTCGGGGGCGAAGGCGCAGGTGCCAGTGGAGGAGCAGGCGGCCATGCGGAAGCCGGCCTCGGAGAGTCGGTCAAAGGCTTGCTCGAGGAAGTTGAACTTGAGGTAGTAGCGGGCAGTGTAGCGCTCGGGAGGGCGGTCGGGGTCGCGGCTCTCGTTCAGCGTCTCCCCGAAGACCTCCTTGGCCAGGGCTGTCTTGCCGCAGACGGTGATGCGAGCGACCCGCCGGAACTTGGCATCGGCCTGCGCCTCCCGCCCGATGGTGTAGGAGCCCCGGTAGCCGATNCACCCCCTTCCCCGGTGCTCGCTCCCGGGTTGCTCTTAGGGAGCGGCTCCGCTTCCTGTGTGCGGCCGCCGGGCTCCCCTCGCCGCGGAGGACACGGCGGTGCGCGGCCAGTGGGGATAAAAACGGGGGAAGGGGCGGGGGGGNGGCCTCCAGGTAGCCGAGAAGCGGCGGCGGCGGCTCGTCGGTGCAGATGGAGCCGTCGCGGTGCAGGACGGCGGGGCGGGCGGCGTTGGCCCGGGTTTGCGCCAGGCGGCGAGCCAGGTCGGGCAGCTGGAAGTACTCTGCCTCCCGCTGGAGGCGGCTGCGCTCAGGGAAGTGCTCGGGCAGCACCAGCTGCAGGTCTCGCAGGTAGTCCAGGATGTAGCGGAAGAGAAAGCCGTCGCGGTCGAGGAAGAAGCGCCCCTTGCTGTCCCGGGGCAGCTCGCTGGGCTGCTGCTGCGAGAACATGCGCCAGAGCAGCGAGTCGCGCACCGAGACCACGGTGCAGCGCCGCGTCACGTACACCTGCCCACCCACGTTCAGCTCCACGATCTCCGGGAAGGACGACCAGCCGCCCGTGGCAGCCGCCGCCGCCCCGCTGCCCGGCGCGCCGCTCCCCGCTGCCGGCGCCACGCCGCCGCCGTTGGGCAGCCCGCGGGCGCTGTCCGCCAGGGCCATACCGAGGGAGCCCGCGCCCTTCCCTTCCTCCTCCTGCTTCCTCCAGTCGCCTGGGCTACGGCACGGCCGCCGCCCTCGGGGGAGCGCGCAACCCTCCGCTGCTGCCCGCCGGAGCCTCCCGCCCCGTCTGGCGCCGCCGCCGCCGCGCTCCCCGCAGCCGCTC